>OZ035824.1:24331802-24395467 GCA_964034765.1 Knipowitschia caucasica
TAAAATGGATATTATTCTGACACATCCTTAAACAGTATTTAGATCAGTTCATGAACCCCAACCCTGAGAGCTTCTCTTGCACTGGTGGAGTTGGAGATGGAGTGGTGTGGGGGGGGGCACTGACGCAGCAGTAATATGATGTTTATACTCTCACTATTCACTCTGTTCTGAATGTATGGTTATGTGAGGGTCCTATCACAGCCTACATGCTTACATAGACAAAATAATAATAAAGCAATGATCACAATTAGAAAATCAAAGGCTGTATTATTTCACTGCTTTGAAAACATCTTATAAAAGCAGCTAATCCTGTAATATAGACCTTTAGAAACCTGTGCTGAAATGCATCTCCTTCTCCGATTAGTTTAGAAGTAAAACATCCAAAAGAAGTAAGCACATAATTGAATGCAAAAATGAATCCTCCATTTAAATCTCAAAAGCATATGTTACCTTTTTTCATTCCTATCTTCATGCTTCCCTCTTTATAATGTGAAAAAATGTCATTGCAACCATAATGTTTGTCGAAAATATCTCAATTAGATTTGCCACAATGCCAAAACTTAATATTAAAATGACTAATTACTATAAATCTGAGTATACATATTTTTTAATAAAGAATCATCTATTTCTTGCTTATGACTCTGCCTTCGCCTTACGATGAAGGCAGAGTTGAAGTGGGAACACACTGAAGCAAGAGCAGTGAAGAGGTTCCTGACCAAAGGCGTAGATATAATATGACCTGGATGTGGTGTTATGGCTCCTGTCCTTGTCTGAGCAGAGCAGTGCTGCTGTGTGAGTGCTGCTAAAAATAGTGTGATCCAGCTGTGGGCTGGTCATGGGCATGAGGAGAGAGACACATCCTCCTCTATGGGCTCCTCTGTGCTGCTGCTGCTTCTAGATCCACAATGTTCATTATAGCATATACTGTAATGGTGTTTCCCAGCCGGGGGTACATGGGCCCCTAGGGGTACACAGGGGTATTGACTGGTACGTAATTTTGAAGCTAAAGCTCTTGAGAAACGAACTGCAAAATATTAAAGAACAAATAGTAAAAACAGGATGAAATTAGTAATACAGTTTCACTATGACATGGTTCACCTTTTGCTGAGCAGTCGTGAGTTCAGGTGGATAGAAATGTAAGTGTGTGGTGAGAAGTTTCAAGGCCTTAAAATATATAGCTGCTACTTGGCGGATTTTGCTTATGTCTGATTATTATTATTTAGAATGTAACTCTTGCATTTTCATTAGTTGAAAACAAATCTAAAACTGAAGTTAAATAAAAGCAATTTAATGTCGAATTACTAAATAATCTTGATAATAAAAATTACAAAGCGTTGGTAGAATAGCCTTACACATCTTTTTAAATGGTAACCTCCCATCAAGGTCAGATTTTCAGGCGGAAAGGTTATAAAGATGGAACCACCCTCCCTCAGCCAATCAGCTCTCAGCCTTAAAGTGATTGTCTGCAGTTTGTCAGAAAGAGAGAGAGAGGTAGTTGATTTGAAAAAAAACAACGCAAGCTCCCTCCCCCTTCCTTTCTGATTGGTCTACACCTACGTTTCCGTATCACATTTAAATGTTAATGAGAGAACACATTATACATATACATTATTAATACACATGCACGGAGGTTTTCAGGATTATTTGTTAAAGTTTTCATGAAAAAAATTGTTTTAATGCACACAAAAAACGATCGCGGCAATTAACATTATAGGACATCTGCAGAGGATCTGATTATGGATATAGGTTCAGTATATAAATGGGTAGCTCAGCACAGATGTTCAGAATTCTTTGTTCAATTTTCATGAAGTTCCAGAGCCTATAAAGGCTTGAGCCTTGCGCACAGCTACGAGCACGAGTGCGATGATTGACAGCATGACTCGATTGGTTAACATGGACGGCACCATGGATTCTGAGCTATAGCTAAGAGAAGGGAGGGCGGGACTTACCCGTAATATTAGAATTCATAAAATGACTAATTTTATATCAACATTTAAGGCCAGGAGGTCAATTTACTACAATTCTTAAAATTTGTAATTAATTTAGAGTTACAGACTATCACTTTAAGCATAAAATAGTGACTCATACTTTCTACAATGATGCAAAAGATAACTGTTTTCTAATTAGTTTGTGTTCTGATTTCTTCACAACACACATTCACAAGAATAATGTATAAATAAAAAAGTCATAATAATAGCGTATAGCGAAAGCATTGTGCCACAGTGCTTTGGATCTCATTGGCCTGATAGACACTAAGTATTACGGCTATTGTTACAGCAGCGCTGAGTGGTTGTTCTTAACTGATGAGGCTGTCACTGCTGGCTCCTGTTTCAAGGATTCTCTTTCACTGCGTGACCTTGTAAAACAACTCCAGACAATCCATGATAATTCTCTGCTCAAATATGGGAAATGTCCCCATTGTTAGATTAATACACATTTCCTTATCTCTCTGGCTTTTATTTCTGCTTGAGGTGCCTTGTCCTCTGTTGTCTTTGCATTGGTATATCTTTTATTCATTGATTTTTCCCTTTTTATTCATATCATGTATCTATATCTATTTGTTTTTTATTCATAGCTAATTTCATTATTTTCTATATTGATTTTAAACATTAAATTGTCAGACGTGAATTTATTGCTAATGTCCTTGGTTCGATTCTACCTCCAGGCCTTTCTGTGTTGTATTTGCATGTTCTTTCTGTGTCTGCGTAGGTTTCCCCCAGGTTCTCCGGTTTCCCCTACCAACAAAAAGTCCCCATAACACTCTCCCCACTCTCACTCCTGTCCCCTCTCTCTGGGGCCAGATCTCCCCTGTACTTCCCGGTTCTTTCTGTTTTCCGTCCATTTTTTTTGACACGTTTCACAGCTTTCACATTTTCAACAATTTCCACAGTTATACATCAAAACGTTTCCACACATGTTTGGGAGATTATTGCTATTACTTTTGGGACTTCAGCGATTTCCGGTTTTTCCGCAATCGGACAAAAATCTGCATTGAGAATTCTGCAATGCATTTTAATAGGCCCATGCATTTTAATAGGACTTCAGCTCTTTCAGACATTTCTACAGTTTCAATGATTCAACAGTTTCAAGGATTCAACAGTTTCAAGGACTTCAACAGTTTCAAAGGTTTCAACAGTTTCAAGGACTTCAACAGTTTCAAGGACTTCAACAGTTTCAAGGACTTCAAACAGTTTCAAGGTCTTTCAACAGTTTCAAGGACTTCAGTGTAATCATGCAACCTAATAGGGATTTTTCCATGTAAACCAGTATAATGCAACTTAATAGGGTTTTTTCATGTAAACCAGTATAATGCAACTTAATAGGGATTTTTCCATGTAAACCAGTATAATGCAACTTAATAGGGGTTTTTACATGTAAACCAGTATAATGCAACTTAATAGGGGTTTTTCCATGGTAAAAACCAGTATAATGCAACTTAATAGGGTTTTTTTTCATGTAAACCAGTATAATGCAACTTAATGGGGATTTTTCCATGTAAACCAGTATTATGCAACTTAATAGGGATTTTTCCATGTAAACCAGTATAATGCAACTTAATAGGGTTTTTTTCATGTTAACCAGTATAATGCAACTTAATAGGGTTTTTTTTCATGTAAACCAGTATAATGCAACTTAATAGGGTTTTTTCATGTATAATGCAACCTAATAGGTTGCATTATACCACCAGACCAAGACCCAAACGAAGACTCAGACCACCACCAGATAATGACCACAGACCAGGTTTCCTTAGTTACAGGAACCAAATTGTTTCAGCGGTGAGGGGATTTTTCAGTTTCAAGGACACTTTCAATACATTCAGTAGTTTCAAGGATTTCAGCTGTTTAAGAATTTAACCAGGTTTCAAGGATATCAGGAGGTTCAAGGATTTCAGGAGTTTCCACACTTTCAACAGTTTCCAGGTTTAAAAAAGTTTCAAGGATTTCAGGAGTTTCAATGTTTCAACAGTTTCAAGGATTTCAGGAGTTTAAAGGTTTCAACAATTTCAAGGACTTCAGGAGTTTCAAATATCTATCAAGTATTTTAACAGTTTCAAGGCTTTTTAAAGGATTTCAAGGATTTTTTTTAGCAGATTTCCACATTAGATCTGTTCCGCAGTCAATCGCAATGGCTTCAGCCATTGCAAGTTTCTAGTCTTTATTTGTAGTGTAAAAGAGGCACATTCTGTGTCAACTATTTTTCCCATTCACAAAACATCAGTCATAACATGAGATCAGGAGAAAACAGGGAAATGCTAAATTGGCTTCAGAGAACTATAAACATCCTATTGTGTTATACTGTAATCTGCTGCATGGCATGAAGGTGTATCACTGCCTTTGCCTTTTAACCCTAACCCTGGGCTGACACAATAAGCTAGTTTCTCATTGTGGGTTGATTCTGTCTTAGCATCTGTGCTAAAGTACTTCCATTTTTTGGGACAGCCACAGGGCATCATGTTACATGCAGAGTTAAGGAAACCCCAGAGCTGTCTTCATGTATACAGCCTGTCTGCTGAGCCTGAAGGAGAGCACCGGCTGCAACAGTGGTTGATTGTCTGGGGCTCAGGAGCCAGTAAACCACTGATGCATACACACCGACTCAGGGAGAATTTAAGGAGGCCAAACTTGTTCTCAGGCCCATGAGGCTCTCATTATCACTTCAACATACAACAGTGTACAAATGTGGTCGTCTCAAGATTTCAGGTCTGCTTTGTTTTCCAGAGAAGAAATACACATAGGATGAGCACAACTATCTGCATTGTAGAGCCTCGAACATCATATGTGTAATAGAATACAGCAGCTTGGACTCAGTTCTAATAACACTAAACAAATTTCCTCTATGGAGGAGTGGACAGCTTAGGAGCTACACTGCCCCAGCTGTATTTAACAGGGCTGCAAGCCGCCAGCACTGAGCCAGCAATGCACACTTCCATGAGGAATGTTTGGCTTTAAGTGCTAAAGAGGTTCTGCTTCATTAAGACTAAACAATTAGTGAGCGTATATGGCATCCTCCAATCTGGCTCCAAAAGTTTAATAAGCTTCACTGTTATTAAGGCAGTAAACATGAAATAATCACAAACATGCTGATTAGGAAGACATCCAAGTTATGACCCATTTATTCTCCATTCCTGGCTTATCACACTTCTGAGTTTGATAAATAAAGGCAGAATGAGTCAGACACATGGTACACACATTACTGACAAAGATTCCAAAGAGGTTCAAAGCCAAATGTGAACTATATTCTGTTGTCAGCCACATTTATCAAGAACAGTGGAGAACAAAACAGACCATCAACTCAAACTGTCTGTGGTTTACAAATCCAGAAACATGTAGCCAGATCCTGTGGAATGCACAATTATCATGGGAAATGTAGTTCATGCAGTTCAGATGAATGGCTATTAGAGGATCTCTTGCAAATACCGACAAAGCCACACAATAAGAGCCCAATTTTACCGGATAAAAACCTTTCCACCTAAAAGAGGCCTACTTAAACACTACAAGTTGTAATAGAGAACATGGAGTGAATTAGAGTCAATTGGCACTGCTTGGAAGGGGAATCTCCCGCACAGAAAGTCTGCCCGTTGCCATGTTGAATAACCATCAAGCATGAGAATAATTAAAGTAGGAAATGAGCAAAGATAGTTTCACATCTGCATGCCATTTGAACAATTGCCCACTTACGTCGCTGCCGCGGAAACGTGTCCACTCCTTGTCCGTTGAGCTCCTAAATGCATTTGTATGCATTTGTCCAGGCAGCAGAGATCTGGGTGAAAACAGAATCACACGTATGGAGACAACTGGACATGGGACAGCTCTTAGCAAGAGGCTCAAGGACGCGCAAAGTGGCAATTGTCAAAGTTCCCTCATCGTATCAGAAAGTCCAAAATGGGGATGTCTTCCAGTCTCTCAAAGCTCCAGGGGTCCTTTGCACTCGGATGCTCCTTGCTGTTCTAATGCTATATCTGATCAAAGCAGAGACGCGCAACTGTTGCAGCTCCGTGCGCTCTGCAGGACGGAGGATCAGAGCAGAGAGGTCTCGACTCCAACACGAATAGATCCAGCGCGCACGTCTTTCCCTCCAGGCGGCGGTCTTTGCTATGTGCCTTGACTTGCACTGATGCGAGGGGATCCGTATTCACCCCAACACAACTCCTACAGCTGCTGGTGTTGGATTTCACCGGTTACTGACTCGTGACATCACAGATAGGGCCTTGGCTTGTCATCTATGCCCCTGTCTGCGCTACTGTAAGAGACTATATTTACAGTAAACTCAGCAGACCAGGGGGTCACCGCTACATTTAAAAGCAGCCTACACACGAGGACAAAAGACCTTATTTAGGCCAGTCCAACGCAGAAATACGTTTAAGTTTTCAATGTGCCGTGTGAGTACTCAAAGATCTATGCATCTTGTTACATAAAAAGCAGCCATAAATTTGCCCAAATCTCATTGCAACAGATTATATTAGTCTTATGGTTGGGTCAATGTTTTTTCATTATTGTCGTTGAATCAAAAGGCATGTACCACATCCATAACTCAATACTAGGGGCCCCTAAACATGAGCCCCACTGTGTAACATTTTTATTAAATAACACATATTTAATTTCTTATTCCAAAGTAGGATATAACTTGTACCTTCATTGTTTCACAATTGCACCTAGTGGTGCTAGATGTGTGTGTATTTTTATAGCATTGTAATATTATAATTTCATTATACTTACAGTATATTGATGCATTGTCATAAATTTAACAGATGTATTACTTTTCCAGCCACCTCAGAACAGAAGCTAAATCTTTTTAAAACACTTCCCTGTTTGTTCAATTCACTCGCCCACACCTGCCCCTCGAGTACCCCACTATATCCTCCTCCATAGCAGCCTGGTCGGAGTCAGAGAGGACATATGGTTTTCAGTTTTGGGAACAGGAGGATGCTACTGGAGACAGAACAGTTCCTGCCTCTGGTCCCATGGAGAACCTGCATTAACCTGGGATATTTAAAAAGTGTGTTACACTAAGCAGCTCCCATGGCCTGCAAGGGACAGGTCAAAGTCTCCTGCAAACTCCCTGCTTAGCATGCCAATCACAGCGGTTAATCAAAAACACAAACACACTCACTATGGCTTGAGGCCTGCCGGTCAGATGCTCTTGCTTTTGTTCATCAAAAGTCCCAGAAGAATCATGTGATCCTCTCTGACTTTGCCATCAGCTGAATCTTTGAGATCGTAATGTATGAACCAGATGTTCTTTACCTTCTTCCAGGAAACTGTTGAGATGTTGGGATTGAGACAGGGCCGTGAATCAAAATAATAAATAAGTCAATTACAAATGACTATGTATCAAAAGACGCATCAAAAGTCTGGTCTTGTTGCCAGCGATTTACATTCCATTTTGTTCATGCAGCTTGATTAAAAAAGATTCTTAACTTTTGGTGTTAACACAACATGTTTTTGATACACACAAAATCTGTTTAACTTTATAATATTAAGTTATAGTATATTTCTCGTTGAATTGCTGTGCCTGGTGAGCCAGCCGTTTCTTTTAATTTATTATCTTTGATTGGGTACCAAAGATGATGCTACCAAATCAATAATGGCTATATTTACTGTGAATTTGAGAATTCAAAAGCACATTGTATTTTACAACACTTTCTTTCATCAGAGTTTGCTGATATGCACAAAAGATTTAGAGAGAGCAGTTTGATTTCCCTCCTGGACACGCAGATGTACACTAATCGCTTCATTGTGCAGCGAGAGAACCAGGACACACTAATCAAGCACAGATCACAACAGCTCACACATATAAAAGCCTTTCTGCTACATGTGGCGTCCCACTTTGAGGGAGAAATGATCACTAAACAACACTCAAAACTCAAACAGAGCTAAAAAAGAAGTGACGTCAATACATTTGGGATGACATTGGCAAGGTTGCTGAAAACTTGAAAGCTCAAATGACAGTATTAACTAAGTCTTTCCATATGATAATGTTACGTAACATGCTGTGAAGTGCAGCTTTTATGCCAGTCTGTTTTATGGGCTAAATCTTTTAAAGGTAGTATGTTATAACATAGCCTTTTGTTCTTTTTTTGAAAGGCCCTGTGAACTTTATATTTGCTGGCACGATACATAACTGTTGCACTGACCTTGCATCTCTATTGAGTACATACTACTGTGTCAAAAGTGATTTTAATGCCGGGGGGGTAGCCTCTCATTTAAAAGGTCATGCTTGGTGGAAACTATATACCCAGGTTAAACATTTCATTATACAGTAACAGCTTGTAAATGGAGGGAGTGGAAACTTTTAGTTTTGGCCCAGAGACAAGTCAAAGTCAACTGAGCTGAATAATGAAGAGAAGGAGCAATGTGGAGTCACTCAGTGTTTGGTAAATGGAAAAGGACACTTTTACCTGAGTGATTAACATACAGTAACATCAGTGTAAATTAGTCTTAAAACAAAAAAATACAGTTGGACATATTTGTGGGTTGGAATAATCTGGTTTCTTTCTTACAAACTCTAGAAAGAGAACTATGTACAGTCTATTGTTGTAACAGCAGAGTGAAGTGTACACAGTATATTTGAAACACACTTTCATCAATAACCTCAGATAAGAAGCAAGGTTAAAAATGCACAAAGAATTCCTTTTAGCAGTTCTACAAATAGAGTTTCAATGTGGCAGAGTGCTTTTATGTGCTATGCCCCAATTCTGTGGAATTCCCAGCCACCTGCTATAAAAAATGCTGACGCTGATGTTCAAAATTAGACTTGAAGTTGTTTTATTCTCACACAGGTTTTGCTGATTTTCATAATAGGTACATTTTTCATGAAGTACATGATTGTAATTTATTAATGAATTAATCTGTATATAGTATATAGTACATTTAGTGAAACAACAACAATTGTAGCAGTTATATTTGACTTAATACTTCCAATGGAACTTGGAAAGATACAGTATGTTGTTTTCCCTTTGCAAGTCCTGAGTACAATATGTCTGAAGTATATATATAAATAGATAGATAGATAGATATCTTTTATATGTATATTTTTCATTTTCAATGTTGTTCTTTTATAGAGGAAGTCAATCTGGTCGCCACTTCCTCTGTTCTACCAAAGCCAGACTCAAATCCAAAGTCATGGTTTCTTTCAGTGACGTGTGAGAAACTCGTTGGAAACCACTTAATTTTTTTATTTTCCAACACATGTCTGAAAGCTGGTGTACCTAACCTTATATACCTATACAAAATATATAATTATGTAATGAAATCTATGTTCTGGTTCTGTCACTAGTTTTCACACAGTATTTTATCCTCTGTCATATCTTCTATGCAGTCTATCTTTAGTTTATCTTTATCAGTTTTTTTCAGACAGAAAAGTGAAAGGGCCACTCTCACCCAGCCAATCAGCTCTCAGCCAAAAGTGCCATATCGTGATTCATCTCAGTTTGCAAAAGCTAACATCTTTTCTAGAGGTCGACAGCATATTGTGCTCTGTTTTGTTAGCACACAATTTTTCCCTCGCCAGACTGTTGGGACAAATAATATGTGGGGGAAAAGATAGTAATTTAGTTGGGTATCCCAGCTCTAATTAGGGAGGGACCATTTTCCTTCATGATTGGCTCATCCACCTGTCAGTTACAGTACCCCTATCTGAACTACAGACTGTAAATATTAACGGACGCAGAAAAAATGCATTTGTTCATGCGCTATCCGGAACTAGCCCCATTCATATAACAAGTGCCTTCTGAAGTCAACAGCATCTGGAACGTAGCTTTGGGCCAAGAGCCGACTTTTGGACCATCCTGTAAAGCCGTTTTCGAGAAGAAAGAAGACGCCGTACAAAAGATTTGGGTAATTCTCTTTCCGGGTACACCCCCACCAGCTAGGAGTGAGATTGAAAGCATGTCAGCGCACGTGCTCATGGACCTTTTGGAGCCAGTGTTCTGTCGAGTTGTGCCGCCTCAGCTGTTTATGATCTAATGCAAACCTGTGCATTTCACGGCAGCCGAAGCAAAGTCTGTGAATTGTGAAAAAAGTTTAAATATGAACAAATTAAGACACGAATGTCACTTAATGCAAATTGAGGCGAGATGCTGATGGTTCCATGTTGTGATATGTGGGTTTTAAGAGTCAAAGTTTTGTGTAAAGTTTGGTTTGCAGTCAACTGCTCCTGTGAAACCACACTGCTACTGTGTGATAGCAGTCCCTTTCCTGTCAATTTGAGCTGTGGCATGCGTAATTTTACTGATGTGGGCCGATGGCGCGTCCTGTGGCTAACTCGACAGCTAACAGACCAGTCGACAACCCGACAGGTCTGGCCGAAAGGGACTGCTATCACACAGCAGCAGTGTGGTTTCACAGGAGCAGTTGGCCGCTTAAACTAGGGGTCCCCAAACTTTTTCTTGTGAGGGCCACATAACTTATCCCTTCTTCGATGGGGGCCGGGTCAGTTTGTAACAGAAAAAGTGTGATGATTGCAAGAGTGCATAAACGTAAAAATGTATTGTTTTACAGAAAGCATAATCAAATAACCCTTTCTGGGTTCTTCACAGAACATAAGTCAGGAAACAGATAACAACACTATTTATGAAATAAATAATAACCAAATAACCCTCTCTGGGTTCTTCACAGAACAAAAGTCAGGAGTGCATATATAAAAATACTCTCTGGTATTGTTCAGGCGGCCGGAGCAAATGTAGAGGCGGGCCGTAGTTTGGGGACCACTGGCTTAAACCAAACTTTACACAAAACTTTGACTCTTAAAACCCACATATCACCACATGAAGCCATCAACATCTCGCCTTAAATTGCATTAAAAGTGACATTCGTGTCTGTATTTGTTCGTATTTAAACAATTCGCAGACTTTATGTCCGCCATCTTGGATTGCTTTGGCTGCCGAGAAACGCGCATGCGCAGGTTTGCATTACATCATAAGCAGCTGAGGCAGCACAAGTCGACAAGCGGCTCAACTGGACAGAACACCGAGACCCGCCCTCACTGATCTGAACACAAGATAAAGTGCCGATCATAATTGTGTACTGTTTTGGAGATATTAGTATGGTTTACGGCTAATCTTTTCCCACCCAAGTGACCTTGTGTTGTAATCCTTCCAACACAAAGACCAGACAGCTTCATCAGTTTCCAAGGTCATCAACCAGTCATTGTCGACATGTGTCTATGACCTGCGTTGACAGGATATACCTGTTAGAAGCTCGGCCCGCCTCTAATTATCAACACATGCAATTTCTGGTCATGTGTCTCTGCGTGTCACCGCCTCGTATGGCTGTTATTTCGCCAAAGCATGGTGAGAGTGGCCAACAGCTGGAAGAGTGCTCAACAGATGGTGGGGTGTACGGAGCATGAGAGGAGGACGAAAGCTCAAACAATTCTCCTTGTAAGAGCATGTGTGTGTGTGTGTGTAAGAATGTACGCGGTGGTGAAGAGCAGGGACCCTAAAGAAGTAGGGAAAAAACGAGAAGGGGAAGAGGGCCAGGGGAGTCCAGGGTGAAAGGGGTGTTTGGGTTGAGTGGAAATTTAGCAAAAAATTCCCAAAGTCTCATTGGAGGTCACGTGTGACGGGAAAGGTTGAGCTGGAACACACACAACATTGGGAAGTTCTGCCTTATGTTATAGTTCTCAAGGTAAAACAGATTGATTTCACAGTTAGGGATGTTGAATGGCAGCCAATGTTTAAACAAATGTAAAAAGTGTCTTGTCTCTAGATCTGGAATTCAAACTCATTCCTGGTATTTCTAAACTGAACTAATGCAAGATAGGGACAATGGAAGTCAAACAGGAAATAGTCATTGTAAATATTAAGTTAATGTACATGCTTATTCACATTTTTTATGTATTCTTGCTGAGGTAAACTTAATGTAAGCAAAATACATGCCCACAAATCCACAATGTACATTTATATTTCATTTATATTTATAACAGCTGATAAGAGACACGTCACACCAACACACGTGTCACCTCTGACGAAGGTGGAAGTCTACCACCGAAACATCAGGTACAGTAATTAAGCAGAACTACGCTTCATTACGTCTTATTAAAAGAACCTTCTAAGCAGTTCCAATACCATTTGTGATCCGGAGTTTATGGTGTAGTAGTATCACGTATCAGCCACCCAAAATAAAGTCTACAAACGGATTGGTGAAATCTGTTTTGAGACTTATCCAGTTGGTAATTATGTATCCAACCGATCTTTTGGTTTGAACAACCAATCTGACCAAAATATAGCTTAGAATGCCCAATCTAGTTGACCGATCGCCATCAATCGCACATTCTGACCGATAGACCTCTCCCATCAATATTGATTTAACCAATTAGCCCAATTTAACCCAAATTTGGCTAATTAGCCCAATTTAACCCAAATATGGCTAATTGGTATATTGGTAAATCTCTGACCAATGTATTGTTTAATCTAACCAATGTCAATTTAAACAATAAGATTACATTAGAGAGTAAGGTCTAATTGACTGCAGCATGACAAAATGATGGATTTGGACAATCCCACTTTGACAGATAAAGATTATTGAAATTTAAAAAAGATCTCAATTGACTATATTTTATTAATTGTCTGGGGGGGAAAAAAGTATTATTTAGAATGTAAGTGCTTAAACCCCATTTATAATCTATCCACAAACACAGACAAATCTCCCAACCCCACCCTGCAAAGACACAGACACACAGACACACACACACCCACACACACACACAATGCGATCGTAATCCAGAAAATGTTTTGAATATGTTGCTAATGGTAAATGGCTGCACTGACAAAGGAAATAGGGTGCATGTAATTACGTTTCCACATGTTGGAACGTTGGATCGACGACATCTGCAAAAACAAGCTTGTCAGTCAGATTTTTGAAACTTGGCGTGCCGAGCAGCCAATGTTTAGCGACAAATTACTTTTGTGGAATATCCCACAGTATCCGTAATCTCATTAATTAGCAGTTAGTAAGAGTAAGCACTACGCCCACACTACACGAGACCTTGAACAAAGGAGCAGAGCAGGAAGAGAAAAACGCTGAGTAAGATTATGTCTATGGGGAGGGCTTTGAGTCATGTAGAATCAATCACAAAATTTTCCAAACAAGAAGCAAGTTTCTGTCACAAAACGCACACACTGACTAGAGGTGTTTGAAGTGGCTAGATTTTGTACTTTTGATTGAAAATATTGTGAATATCAAAATAACACAATTTGAAGAGACCAAATGAAAAGAGGACAATGCATTTCCTAACAGCGTATTTCTCATGCGGACTCATACATACATGACTTGATTAATTAAATGATACATTAATTTAGCAGTACTAATAGCTTTTTAATCCCTGCAAGCAACTTTCTGTGGTCAAGACTCTGAAGCGTTCATGATGAGCATAAGGAACAGATTAAAACGAGAAAGAAACATTGTCTAACTGGAGTTTTTGGTTGAGAAGTTCTTTCAACCATCCCAGTGTATACAATATTATGATGAAGGAGTCGATATAGATTAGTTGGATAAGTCAATTTGTTATTCACATCTCTTAGGTCATTTACAGTAGTGGTTTAGTTTTCAAATACAAAAACTAGAAAATATCCTGGATTGAGATGAGATATGTATCACATCCAAAATCAAATTGTTTGTTCTTTGTTCCATTTACTGAATATGACACACCAATAACTCATTGAGATGCTGAGTCATTAACTGATATGGCATTTGCTCACTAACAGTCCTAGCCTGGTCGTACCACACCATAGTACTGATCACATTTCGTACTAAGGTCTGGAGGTGCTCAATTGAGCTCCGTTTACAGGTGGGAGGGGTTAACTCCTTTTGCAGATTGAAACGATTGGATCTGAGTTTACCGTGACGTTTGTAATGCGCCCGAGTTTGTTGTTAGCATTTAGCATTTAGCCTAGCCATCTCCTTTGCTGCTAAAAGAGCCTCTGGGGAGTAGCGCCACAATCTTTGCCAGCGATTACATTTGCTAAACATTCTTCTTGCTCCTGTTTCAATTTCTTGATAGAACCAGACCGGATTACTTTACTATCTCATTCTTCACCATTGCCAAACTACAACCTGCCCGTTCGGCGCAAACTCTTGACGTCACCCACAACAAACTACAACACCCACCTCCTGCGCTCGCTGATTGGTCCGATGGAATTCAACCGATTGTAATCGCAAACAGAGGGACTAGACCCAGACGTTATATGCAGGGAAATGATAATTGAGCGGAGTGTACGGATGGCTAAGGCCAGGCTATAACAGTCCAACAAAACAAAACAAAAATCCATATAAAACCTCTAAGTCTTAGGTAATTATAAACTATTTTGTAAGTTTATAAGAAAGAAAACTTCAAGATAAATCTTAATAGCGTCAAAAGAAATTATTGTATTTTTTGGCATGGTGTGTATTGTTGGAAAAGAAACTTGGATTTTGTATTGAAACATTTACAACATTCATAGCGTGGCTTATGGTTCAAAATGCAAGGCTTAATCCATATAAATGGCTTATGTTATGTGCAATTGGCCGTTGCTAATGCCGTATGCCATCAGAGCTTGAGCATACAGTACATGGAAACGAGTCATTGGAATAACTCCTCGGCTGAAGTCCATTCACATTGAAATATCCCTTGACTTTGACTAATGATCTGAAACTCTGTCACCTAATGTACAAAACGTATTTCATAATATAGGTGCTCACCGTAATTACAGACTCAGAAGTAACAAAAGAGTGTATGTGCCTGAATTTAGAACTACTTTAAAATCAGTGTGTATCTTAGTGCGTGGAGGACTTTGGAATGGATGAGATGAATCACTGTAAAAAAGACGTACCGAAGAAGTGTGTGGAGGAAATATACTGTATTTATCAATTGGAATAGGAAAGTGTTTATGAATGAGTAGGCCTGTCACGATAACACATTTTGCTGGACGATTAATTGTCTCAGAAATTATTGCGATAAGCGATTATATTGTTGTTCTGAGATCATTTGCCTCGATTACAATGATAATGCAGGTACACCTTTTCAAAGAGAAATAAACTTTTATTTTTAACGAATATTTAACGCTAGAACACAATAAATTAACAAACAACCAAAAACAATAAAGAAAATAGACTCAGTCTCTTAACAAAAAATGACCAGGAATAAAACTGCCAGGACCTTTGTAAAGAAAATATGAAACAGATGCCTCAAATGTCAATAATTTCTCAGACTTTATGGCAGATTAAGAGAAAGAAATACCAACATGTTGACTTTGTGTGGCTTAAGACAGGATCTCTCAGGAGTAGTCCCACCTCCCCACACACCAGGCGAATGACAGTGACTGACATGTGGGTTCACCAATGGGGCGTACAGAAGTCCTGCTGCGGTAGCGCCCACCGGAAGTAGCGGGGCGGGCTTTGATGCTAACAGCTAAGCTAGCGGGTTTTTTGTGTAACGTTCTACTCCAAGAATGCAAGTCTGCAGCATCTCTGTGTTCAGAGACCTTCTAGAGACTTTATATAACAGCAGTATGTGTTCACGGAGGTGCGCCATAAGTTTATTTTATTGGTATGGTACGGTACTTCTGCATCGGCGAACACGCTAACGCTAGCTGCGCTAGTATAGTCACTAATCAAGCCTGAATGAGAACTCAGCTGCCGGCATATGTTCACAACTACTGTGTCCCCCATTGTCAATCCTGGTTAAGTCCTGGTTTAGGTCCTGTTTTGGCTGTATTTTGTATTTTTGAGTAATTTCTGTCTGCTTGCTAGACCGCTAGTGTTCCCGTGACCACTTTGCGGCTCTCTGACGAGAGAGACGGGGGAAACAAACAAGCATGCAAATGGGATTTATCGCGGCCAGAAAAGTTATTGAGCAAATTTTATTTATCGTGCGATTAATTGATTTATTGACTATCGCGACAGGCCTATGAATGAGAGGGCTATTGAACATATTTTACTGGTCGGGGAAACCTCTGCAGGGAGAGAACATGGGGAGAACATGCAAACTCCAGACATAAGGTTCTGTCTGGAAGTGTAATCGAACCCAGGATATAGATGGTTTTCCATTAACGTCACGCACTACCCACAATTCCGCAGTTCACCATATTGTGGGTCTAGCCGCCGATAATTGTAGGTAAACAAAGCGTAGCACATCACTTTTTTTGCACTTCAGTAAAACATGCCGACTACCTGCGTAGTTTGGGGGTGCAGTAACCGTGCAGATTGTGGGGACATTCTGAAGATTATTACGGGCCAGGGGAGCGACTCTCGATGGAGAGAAGAACCCTTTAGTTGGCAAGGATCAACCGAGAGGGATTCAACCCTAACCCCCTGAAATGGGTAATAAGCACGTGATGGAAAATTAATAGTTACCTAATGTAACTTAAGTTCTACAAATAGGTGCGTAGTCCCTTAGGACTTCGAGGATATCACTCGTGACCCCCAGGTCACACGCCAGAGAGATCAAAATAATTTGCTCCAATCACTAGCGACCCTCCTCTATAAAGGCCCCTGCACAAGGCCGCACCCCCTCTTGAACTCTGCCAAGCCGGGCTGGCCTGATGGGCTCGTAGCTAAGGGACTACGCACCTATTCGTAGAACTTAAGTTAATTAGGTAACTATTAATTCTACGTCAAGGTGCTACGTCCCTTAGGACTTCGCTAGTGGGACACAACGCGGAGGCCGTAGGAACATGTACTCCCAGCAGGCCAGCGAAGGGTGATTGGAGCTCCGCCCGAGCAAGACCCTCACAAAGTGAGAGGACTCAGGGCAGAAGAAGCAATTGCATGTTACAGGGCCACTCCTCCCAAGGATACCCCCACGTAACACAGACCGTAGGTCACCCGTAGTCCCAGGACGCCTCCCCCAAAAGCTCCTGACGTGGACTACCTGACTGACCAAAAGCACACATACAAAAACCGCACCTGTAGGACGCCTCTCCCAAGAGCTCCTGAACCAGGGCGGAAAGTCAACCGAAGGCCCCCTCAGAGGAGGGACCTAACGGTCTCAACTCAGTCCGCTGCACTCAGCACGGAATGGGCCACCGACCGGTCCGACACATCCAAAGATAATACCGGACGAAAGAAGAGGACGACGCCCAAGAAGCCGCACGGCAGACGTCCTCGACCAACGCCCCCCTGAGGAGGGCCGTAGAGGCCGCCATCCCACGCGTGGAATGCGACCTGAAGCCCACCGGGGGGGCCAGACCCTGCGCCTGATACGCCCGCCGCCCCGCCGTTGCGACCCAGTGCGCCAGCCGCTGAGCCGACAGCGGGGGGCGCCCCTGTTCTTGGGGCCCAGACACACAGACAGCTGGTCACCCAACCTGAATGAAAACGTCATGGCCAGGTAATGCCTAAGCATTCTGACAGGACACAGAAGGTGCCGCCGCTCCTCCTTGGGGGAGGCATGCGGTGGCGGATAGAATGCCCTAATCCTGATGACTCTCGACCTAAAGGCCGACGTGATGACCTTGGGGAGAAAAGCCGGATTGGGCCATAATTCCACCATGCCGTCGCCCTCTCCAAAGGACAGGCAAGACGCATGGACAGAGAGTGCACACAAGTCGCCCGCCCTCTTAGCAGACGCCAACGCCAGCAAGAGGGCCGTTTTAAAAGCGACACACTCGGGACTCGCCTCCGCCGCCGGTTCAAAAGGCGGACCCGACAGACCCCTAAGGACCACCCTGAGGTCCCAAACCGGGGGCGTTCTCTGGAGCGGGGGCCTCCACCTGCGCGCCCCCCGCAGAAAACGTTTAACCAACGGATGAGAGCGGGCTGTGAACCCCGAGCGGGCTGTGAACCCCCCGAATCCGTCGTGACCCGAGGTAATGGCTGCCGCGAACACCGCCAAGGTGGCGACAGCCCTCCCTTTGTCAAAAAGCTCCTGTAGGAATCCCAGGACCCCCTCCAGCGGGCAACGCCTGGGATCCCAGGAGCGAGAACCGCACCAGTCGCTGAAGAGCCTCCACCTCGTGGCGTAGGCCCTCAGAGTGGACGGCGCCCTCGCCCCCTGAATGGTCTCCACCACCGCCGGGGGAAGATCCAGGTCTACGAGGTTCCGCCTCTCAGCCTCCAAACCCAGAGCCTGCGGTCGATTATCGGGCAAGAAAACAGGGCTCCCCCCCCCTGGACTAGAGCCCCCGGCTCGTCCGGGAGGGCCCAGGGCTCCATCACCGCCATGCCCCTCAGGAAGGGGAACCACCGGGCATGCGGACTGTCCGGAGCCACCAGGATCACCGACCTCCTCTCCTGTTCGATCCTCCGCAGCAGGACCGGCAGGAGACGCACTGGTGGGAAGGCATACAGCAGGTCCTCTGGCCAGGGGTAATGAGCCAGAGCGTCCACGCCTAAGGCGAACCAGGACAGGCACTGTGCGTTCTCTGCACTGGCAAAAAGGTCGACCACTGGACGGCCGAACCTCCGCCAGATCTCCGCAGCTACGTAGCCGTGGGGCCAGGCCCCACTCGTCCTGGAGTGGGCCCCCCTGGACATCCTGTCGGCCCCCACGTTCCGGACCCCCGGGACGTGGCACGCCCTCAGAGACAGAAGGTGAAGCGCCGCCCACAGCAGCGTCACCGTCGCCATGCGATGGAGGGCGGGGAACCTGGTGCCCCCCTGCCTGTTCAGATAAGAGACCACTGTGGTGTTGTCTGAGCGCACCATCACGTGTCTCCCCTGCAGCTGAGGAGCAAAGTGCAGCAGTACCCTGTGTACTGCCTCCATCTCCAGCAGGTTGATGTGGCGGGCTGAGTCCGACCAGCAGCCTCCTACAGAGCTCTGGCCGAGGACCCCGCCCCAACCTTCGAGTGACGCGTCCGTGAACACCTCCACGTGAGACACGGCGCAGGCCAGAGTCACTCCGTCCCGGAGTGACCGGAGTGAGCCAAAACCTGATGTCCGATGCTGCCACTTGGGGAACCCAGATAAGCCTCCCCCCGTCCCGGGAGGGGTGAAGCCTGAGGCGTGAGAACCACCTCTGAAAATTCCTCATGTGGAGAAGGCCTAGCCGCACCACAGCATGAGCCGCTGCCATCATTCCCAGCAGGGACCTGAGGCGCCGAGCGGGGACCCTGGGGCCCGCCAGAACCTCCCTGGCCAGACGGGTAAAGTTCATCCGTCTGTCCACGGACAATGCAGCACGGAATGTCACAGAGTCTAGCTGCAGGCCGAGATAGATCATGCGCTGAGCCGGCTGCAGTTTGCTTTTCTCCCTGTTCACCACAAAGCCCAGGCGCTGTATGTGGGACAGAACCCAGTGCGTGTGACTCACGGCCACTTCCCTGGATGAGGCCAGTATTAACCAATCGTCTATGTAGGTTAATATTCTTACCCCTGCGCGTCTGAGCGGCTCCAATGCCGCCTCCACGCATTTGGAGAAGGTCCGAGGCGCGAGTGCGTAGCCGAAGGGGAGACGGCAGTACTCGTAATTCCTCTCTCCCACTGCGAAGCGCAGGAACCTCCTGTGTTCCGGAACTATCGGCACGTGGAAGTAAGCGTCTGTCAGGTCTATGGAGGACATCCACTCTCCCTGCCTGACACACTCAAGGAGCTGTTTTGTGGACCGCATCCGAAACTGCCGTTTGGAAATGCACTCGTTCAGAACGCGCAAATCCAAAATGGGACGCACCCCGCCTGACTTCTTTGGCACTAAGAAGTAAGGGGAGTACAGCCCCCTGGTGGCGTCTTGTGGGTCTACCTCCACTGCTGCGCCTCGACTCAGCAGAGAGGAGACCTCTGCTTGTAGTGCCTCTAATGATCCCTGTACCTGAGAGGGTGCTGCCCGTACGCCTCGGAATGGTGGTGGCTTTCGGAAGAATTGCAGTGCGTAACCCCTGCGCAATCCTTCAGCAATCCCTGCTCCCTCCAGATGCTGTAGAAGTCTGTGAGGGGCGGAACGGGAGCTGGAACACGAGACGTCACGGCCCCGCCCTCTCCTGGTGTTCCTAGCAGGGAGGGGGGGTGGACGAAAGGTCAGGGGGGGCCCCTGCGTCATACCGTGTGCGCCAGGGGCGGTCACGTGTCCTGCCGGCCCGACGTCATAAGTACGGGTCTGCTCATACCACGTGACTCGACTGCTGCGCCCCCCCCCTGGCTCTTGCCTCATGGAGGGGGGGGCGAGCCCCTGGAGTGGGAAACCCCGTGTTAGCCTCGTAGCTCAGAGGGGCTAGCACGCGTTCGGCCGAAGCACACACATCACTACTCACCAGATCCCTCCGCCTGACCTCTCTCAGGGAGGGCATAGCATGGATCAGAGGACCGGGGCAGCTAGGGGCTTTGGCCACTCACGTGTCGCGTAATGGACGATCGGGTCCATCCGCGGGCACAACGTGGGTTGTATCCTCCTCCTCCCTCGAGTGGTGGCGCCCACAGGGGTGAAGTCCTCCACCGTCTGGATCCAGCGACAACGTCCGACGCCGGAGGGCGAAGGGAACTCGGACGAACAATGGAAGACATCTCAGAATGAAGTAAGTACTGTGGTAGATCTCAATCGGCGCCAGAGTGAAAGAGGGGGTGCGGCCTTGTGCAGGGGCCTTTATAGAGGAGGGTCGCTAGTGATTGGAGCAAATTATTTTGATCTCTCTGGCGTGTGACCTGGGGGTCACGAGTGATATCCCACTAGCAAAGTCCTAAGGGACGTAGCACCATGACGTAGAACCATCTATTCTTGCTGTGAAGGCTAATCCCTGTGCCACCTTGCCACCCAAGAGAGAATGATGCCTTCAGCACAAGCGAGTAGTGGGGGGGGGTGTTGGGTTGGAGAGTGTCTAGGCTTGTGTGTGTGTGAGTGTTCATTGTACAATATATAAAACTGCATTGTGTTTCTTTTCTACTATTTTTTGTACTATTTTGAAATGTTTTGTTCCTAATCGTTTTGCCTGTGTTGAATGAGTGAGGGGGGGTTGGAAGTTTATAAGTTTCTTCCTGATTCATGCTCTTTTCAAAACATGTACCGTATTGTCCGGACTATAAGCCGCACCTGATTATAAGCCTCAGTCAAAAATGTAGTTCAAAGATGTCATCATGTTCATATTACTGCAAGAAGTGAGTCACTGACTGTTCTTAATCCTACAGTGTCTATCATTACTCTTTTCACATTCCTGTCTATACAGACAACCGAAAAACAATTAATTTATTTTATTACATGAGATATTTATGCCTTTTTTTCCTAACGTAATGTAACTATGTAACACCTTGGCAAAATGTTTTTGGTGCCACAAAGGTTTTAAAAAAAAAAGTTAAAAAAAGTAAAATGAAGCCGCACCTCAGTATACTGTAAGCTGCAGCGTATCAAAGTGCGGGAAAAAAGCTCCGGCTTATCGTCCGGAATTTACGGTATAAGCAAATGTATGTTATTTTGTTCAGTCGATGTGTGTTGTGCATGTTCTGAAGTCACTTTTTGATTGATTGGAAAAGTGGAAAACAAATTACTTCATCTCCAGAAATCCAGATTCCTTAAATCAGAATAGAAACAAGACAACAAGAAAGAATTAAGGAGGAGTCGAATCCACCTTGACCCTGCTTTCATCTTCTTCGCTGGTCCTTTATCTGTCCTGAACTCTGAGGAACTGGCTCTGGAACAGAGGGTGGCTTTATGCTTTTGTACCATACTATTCCCCGTACACAATCCCACTCAGTTTTGTGAAAGGCTTGAGAGAATGGGGTGAAAGGCGTACTGTGTCTTATCTGCAGTCATACTATTAGATACTATTAGCTTGTGCGAAATTGGGTATTGGACCCTCATGTTTTTTGTGTGAAGCTGTGCCAATGCTGATCCTCATGGGATTGAGAGAGAGACGATTCTGATGGCAGCTTAAGAGGATGGAAAAATGTCCCCTTTGATTTGGCTTAATGCACATTCTAGGTTTTCCTTTCCATTTTGATTTTGAGAGTCTCATAGTCACTTTGTACTGGTCCCAAAGGTTTTATTAGTATCTTCATAATGTTGTGGGATTGAGTGGATAGCGGATGTTCAACATGTGTAATGATGTGTGAATTTGTTTCTGAAGTCCAAAATAAATATTTGTATGGGCCATTGATTAGGAACATACTCATTTATTTCTTGCCCTCAATTTAACTGATCCCACAAATTTCTTTTTCAGAGGAGACCTGGCTGTGTTGGTTCTGTGTGGTTAAAAAATGAATTGTTATTTTCCGGTTGTTTACTCCCATTTCTTCCTAAAAATCACAACCAGAAGTCCCTTATGGTAGACCAAATACGGCCCGTTCCTATTTATTTATTTGTCTATTTATGGAGGCATTTTTATGTATCATATGTACTTATTTCTATTACCAAGCTATCTCAAGTCAACCAATGTTCCCGTTAAAATGTTGTATGACGTTTTAATGACTAATGCCAGAGCTAGTCTTAATTGCAATAATTTAACAACATTGATGAGAAATTAGACTTAGACTTAAAAACCAAATAACGTTTTAATATTATCTGAAACAGCATTGTCATTTGATTGTCATATAAGAATAGTCTCCAGACCAATTGGAGACAGAACGTCCTCAAAGGCCATTCAGGTGGCAGAAGAGCACAGAGCAACTGAGCAAAGCATTGACCTTGGTGGTTTGAGGCGGCAGGATCCGAAAGCTATAACCCAGAAATGAGTTCACACTGCGCCGCTGTGGCCTGTCTACTCTTTAAGAAGAACAGAAATATTTCACATGTCTTCTCTGACTGCAGGTCTGAGTTACCTCTCAGGTCAAACCCTGGCCCGGCCCACTCTACCTCCTACTTCCATCAGTAAGTAAGTAAGTAAGTAAGTAAGTTTTTATTTATATACCGCCTTTCACTGCAGATCTGCGTCTCAAGCGGTTTACAATTGTTAATTTTTGGGCATTTGTCTCTCACTCCACACAGAGATGGGAGCAGGGTCACCAGTACAGGAGGCACATGCCAGAACTATTGGACATATTTTTAGTGGTAGGGGAAACCGGAGTACCCGGAGGAAACCTACGCAGACACGGGGAGAACATGCAAACTCCACTCAGAAAGGCCTGGTCCGACCGGGATTCGAACCCAGGACCTTCTTGCTGAGAGGCGAGAGTGCTATCCACTCAGCCACCGTGCCGCCCAGTCATCTCATAATTATGGCTTTGAGCATAATTTAAAGACCCCGGTGGCTGAAAAATGGCTGTATTTGGCAAGCTTTTAAATGAAAACGTCACTCATGACGTTGATATTTGTCCATGTTTTAAAGATTAAAAGGTTGTTCACAAAAATGGTTTTAATCATTTTGACAGGAGACAACTTCTTTAGAGTAATATGACACCAAAAATAGTAAGTAGGTGCATTTTAAGAAGAAACAGTAGACTGATTGAAAGCAAAAGATATTTTGCAAACATGAAAACAATAAAATTACATTTCCATTAAATATATTTTCAAAAAAAAGAATTCCTATTCAGTAATTATAGGTAATTCATATTATAATGTATACACAGCTATTCAATACAAGTAGGTCTCTTTAAGTCATAGTTTTACTTACTTACTCACTTTTCCTCCCTATATTAAAGGAGCTATACCCGTTTCTGCAAGGTTTGAATGTTTAGCACCGCCCCCAACTCGCTCACAGGCTTCTCATTTCCCCTACGCTCTCCTCCCACGGAACCATCTAGTTTAATTTGCGATCTGATACGTATGCGAACATTAGCATTAGCGCAACTTCTTGTAAGCTGTACTAAAATCACTACAAAAGCAACGTACTGCCAACACAATATACAGTATAAGTAAAAGAATACCGCTAGTTTCGCATCCGAATGTATTAATTTAAACATTAGAATATATTTGAATATTTATTTATAATTATTATACAGCTCCTCACAGCAGCAGTAGAACACTCCATTGACTTGAATGTAATTTCAAAACGTTCTACCGATCATTTTTTCTCACAGAACTCTCAAACCAATAATGGCCGCTGCCCTTTGGCAACGCAATCTCTGTTTGTAATTCAGGTGTGTAAAATACTAAAATTTCGAGCTTTCAGCGCCTGTCACTACTTCTGTCTGTGCAGAGAAGCTAGCGGAGCTAGCTGAGCTAGCCACGCTCAATAAACAAATACCAATCAGTCAATCAACACCTTTAAATGTTAATCGGAGAATACATTATACATATACTTCCTTGACACACATGCACAAAAGTTATCAGAATTAGTTGTTAACGTTTTCATGACAAAAATACTGTTTTAATGTGACAAAAAGCGATCACAATAAACCCGGAAGTAACCATTAACATGAAATGAACATTTTAGGACACATTTGAAGAGGATCTGATTATGGATTTAGGTTCGGTATATAAATGGGTAACTCACCGCTGATGTTCAGAATTCTTTGTTCAGTTTTCATGTAGTTCCGGAGAGTTTTTGAACTAGCTAGCTTAGCTGTTACCTGCCTAGCACGTCACGGCGAAACCTTTGGGAGCTAACTATTTTATTTGCATTACATACATTTCGAAATATAAGGGCTGTCTAATATTTGTTTGAATATATATATATATATATATATATATATATATATTTTTTTGTTTTTTTTTTTTTTTTTTTTTATTTATTTATTTTAGAATTATATTCAAATTTCGAAGTCCAAGCCCTAGTGTTTACCAGCGCTGTAGAGGCTACAGGACGCAGGCTGGTTCTGTGAGTGGAGGAGAACGAGCGGCCCGCTAAGTCTCTACTCAGCACCTTTCACGGCCTAAATTCATACACAAGCTAAATCAATGAGCTCAAGTTTTCCATTAAATTACGGATTATAATACAACTTGTATGTAGTAATACGCATTTTTATGAACTACTTGGGTATAGCTTCTTTAAGTAAGATTGTCTGGTTTAGTTTTCTCATTGTAGCATATATATAATGCTTTCTACTTAGTTGCCTGTACTGTAGTAAGATGCAATGAGGAAAGGATACAGTATACTGTATGTGTCAGACTTGTCAGGCTTGAATATAGGACGTCCAACCATGGTGTAAATTTGACTGCACTTCCTGTTACAATACACGCCATCTTTATGAGGAGCGTGTCCATAAACATTTAAGACTTACTAAGGCCTAGAGTAGGGCTTAACCCAAATATTCTCTGGGGTTAAGCCAACATATTTTCCTACAGTAGATATACACTCCTCATCTGGCTCCACGGTGATTTAAACAAACACATTGCATGTTTGACAAAGTGTCTGGCAGAAGCAACCTAGATAAAAATACTCCAAAGCTCCTAGTTTTTTCCACAGAGTTTTCCACTTTTACAGATTTCAAGGTGAGTCCGTTTAATTTTCCAGTAGAAGCAATCAATTGTCTTAAAGCATTTACCTGTGGCAGAAAGTGCGGGCTAATCCTGAAGTTAAAACTCCAAGTGCATCCATTTAAACTTCAAACAAGGTCAATAAAACGCAGACTCCTACATTTTATTCTGTCGAAGTGCAAAGACACAAAAACAATGTGTTCTGCCAGTGATTGGAAACAACTGTTTGACAATGGGGTTTGAGTTCTCTATTAAAAGGGGTGTCCAGCTGCAGGAGAGCAACAGTGATGCTTGGTTTCCACAATAACTCCCTAACACAGGACCGGAACACAAGAGATAGACTGTTGAAGAAAGATAGTGTTTATGCCAAAAGAGGAGGAGAATATTATACAAATATACTTTCAACAAGAGCCAAGTAAAAGTCATGAGGCAGCTCTCATAACATTGGCCGACATTTGCTAGACATTCTGTCCTTAGTTGTTCGTTTAATTTATATTCAGGGTATTTATTCAGTATATTCTATGCTTTGTGACCGATATATTTGATACAGTTTGTTCAGAGGTTTAGTTACAATGAAGAGCTTTATTAGGTTGTAACTTAACTTTCGAAATTTCCCAACTGTGGGACGAATAAAGGATCTCTTATAGTAACTAATAGGAATATATTGGTGAAACACAAATGTTACTATATGATTCATGATAATTTTTCTCAGATGCAAGGATCAATAGTACAATAATAACCAAAATCAACGCAGCCAATTGTGGATAAAAATAAAAACACCAGGTTTGGCCACTCACAAAGCCAGCGTAAGTCCATGTCTAAGTCCAGAGTTGCTCTTCACAATTTAAGAACCTTTTGTTCTTTGGACGTCAAGCCTAATTTAACACACTTATCCTATCAATCAACTGGACCTGTCATTCTCCACAGTCAAAGGGACTGAAATAGCTCCACTGCCCTGTCTCGTGGCCTCCCTGTCTGCTGGGGGGCAAAGCTGTACCCACCTGTCAGACAGCGTGCAGATTAAGGATCTCGGGACAGACCTGGCTACAGCTCATGTGTTTGCTATCATGCAGAGTAATGACCAGGTCTGGTAGCTCCCTCAGAGCAAGAAAAACCATCGGTATTACCTCATTTGAGCATCCTGTCCAACTCGCCTGGTTTATACAAAGATAAAAGCGTAGAAGAAATGTCATACTTTATGGTGGATATAAAATGATAAATTTTCTCAACCCTGCAAAAATATACATTTTTCAAATGATTTAAATACAAAAGATTGTATTACAACGTTTCTGGCTCACATCTTTAAACTTTTTGAAAGCTCTAATCAATGCCATAAAAGAAGGCTTCACCTCCTTACTTCACTTGTACTTCACCCCTGTCTTCAGCCTTGGGAAAGAGCAATAAAAAGGGCCTGATCTAGAATTGAACTTTCAACAGATAAAAAACATCACTTTAAGATATTAAAGTTTTCGTTCTCTATTTCTATTATTATTATGTTTTTAATATTTATCAATTCACTTTTTATATTGGTATATAGGAAGTGACAAGCAAAAACTTTGGAATATCTATTAAGATAACCTAAAAAAAATTGTACGGTACCAATACAAAAATAAATATATAATTTAATTTCCAAAGTCTTATTCAATTTGATTTTGACGACTCACTCTGGGTGAAATTGGAATGAAAACAGATGCTGCTAAAAGCTTTTCCAATACATTCAGACTGAACAAAAACAGGTCCTCGGGCCGATGGCGCATATTGCACCAAATCTTATTGTGCGTTTTGGTTTGACCACATTAAATATTCAGCCAGAAACAAAACAAGTAAACCAGTATATGCCATCAGTTATTGAGCTATAGAGCGATGATTAGATTACCAAAATTAGATTACATCTAAACCTAATTACAAAGAGTTTTTATTGACTTTAAATGAAAAAATATTTTGTACACTCATGAGTTGGTACAGTTGGTGGAACAATTCTTTTATAGAATAATTGCCTTTCATGAATATGACGAGTAAATTAACAATCCAATAATAATAATAATAATAACTAATCTTAGAAATAGCTATGTTGATGTGGTTATGTTTAATAGTCAGTAGATGGTTTACTATGAGCACATTTTTGCACATCATCTTGCTGGTATTTTGTCAACGGCCTATGATTTGTGATCACACTTGACACATGTTTCCACTATGCGCCAGTTGATCCATTGTTCATATAATCTGTCCAACTTGGACGCCACACTGGACACCACACGACTACATCATTCCAGTCCATCAGAGATAAGAGGATATCCTACCCTTTTCACAGTAACAATGTGATTAAAACAACATGGTATTTTGGCGCAAAGACATTCCTCTTTATAGGCTGGAAATAAAGGGTTTTACCGAAGCAGTCTAGACAGAGATAGCCCTGAGGTCGTCCTCTCTCAGACCTCCAGACTGTTGTGAGCTGATTACTCTGCTGGACACAGGATATAATGGAAACCCAAACAATACCTTGGCCAAGACCAAGGCATTTATGTAATAAGATCTTAAAAGACCTACAGTAGTTGAATCTGTGCCTAAAACCTAACCTTAAGTCCACTATAAATGTTCAAATTGTTATATATTTGAACTCACACAAGATTGACTTTATTCTAATTCAATTACTTTTGTATTTTGATACATGATTTGGGATTTAATGCAACTATATGTTCAGCCACTTGATACAATACAATACAATACAATTTATTCTTGTATAGCCCTAAATCACAACAGCAGTCATCTCAGAGACTTAACAAAACCATTGAAATCACCAACACAGATCAGAGAATCAACAGTTAAGACAAAAAAAAATACACATATGTATTGGTCCAGACATTCATGGACATTGGTGAGACCAATGTCCATGAATGTTGATAAATGATCTGAACACTGTGGAGTAATCCAGGCAATGTACCGGTCTGGAACCTGTTGCTATTGCTTGTGTTGGAGCTTATACAGCCTTTTTATTATTAACCAAATAAAAATGTGGTTTACTTGTTTCTGTCACGTTAAAACATGTTGGTTGCAATCTGGATTTGTTTATGTGGTTTTTACCTCATAAGCAATTGCAAAAAACTGACAAGTCTGAGTCTGTTTGAATGAAAAACATAGGCCTACTGAGAAAATCGCAATCAAAGTTTGTATCAATAACATGCAAACTTTCTATGTATCACAAAATTAGTGGCTGAAATCCGGGGAAGAAGACCCAGGACACGCTGGAGGGACTATGTCTCTCAGCTGGCCTGGGAACGGCTTGGGGTCCCCCCAGATGAGCTGGAGGAAGTGTGTGTGGATAGGGAAATCTGGGTGTCCCTGCTTAGACTGCTGCCCCCGCGACCCGGCAACGGATGAAGCGGAAGAAAATGGAATGGAATGGAACAAATTTAGTGGCAGAAATCATTTTGCACATTGTTTTTTTCATTGCTTCGACTTGCAGAAATCTATTCAGCAAAATCTGGCTATTAAATTTTAAGTAATCAGGCATTACCCTTAAAACGTCACAGTGCAATCGCCCCAGGGCTATCTAAAAAATGCCAAAGGTAAGAAGCTGGAACATGGCTTTTCCATAGTGGCCAGAAGAGTCAGTGATTATTCTAAGAGCTCCGTTTAAGAGTCTGGAATGTGCTCATATTGCAAGCTTCTTAAAACGTACAGAATATAACTATAACATTTCCCTTTGTATGTAAATGACTAAATCAATCCATCCATTAACAGGAACCTTCTAAAGAGAAAAGCTGAAGGCAACAGTAGTTCATCTGGTACAACTTTAAGGTATATGAACCCTTTACATTACACGAGAACCTATTAACATCATTACAGGAACAAACAAAAACTGGCAACCACATCCTGCCATAGTCCCACCACTTACCTACTACCACCCAAAGTCCCAGTGTCCCAAACGGAAAGACGCTTCACTTCATTACCGACACAAGAGTAGATCTGTGAGCAATTTCCTCTCGATGAGTTGCCTGTGGCACACTTCTGTACAAGTCATGGAGCCATTATCCCTGATCTTAATTTTCTGAGAGGATTTACACTAGCCGCGACTAAACAAAGGAAAACCTCTGCTCAGTTGTGGAGAATGCATCTAAGTGAAACAAGATGGCCGCTTCACAACGACGATCAACCATGTGTTCTTTGGTCCAGTTTATTATCTCTTTCCTTTTCAAATGTGTTGCATGACCTTATTAAGTTGCATGTTTAGCGACACCATACATATTGCGATATTTACTAGTACCATAATGCCATTAAAATTACTTAAGGTATATATTTTAGAGCAAGGGGGATCATTTTTCAAAAACTGGCTGACAAAGGCAAGGCTTAAAATAGCAGCAACGCATGGAGGTCATGAGTGCTCATATTCAGGACATTTTATTCATTTCATTTTCCATTTGCAGTAAAACCACATTGGAATACATCCCCAAAAGTCCCCAGTGTGCACAAGACAAAAATAAAATAAATAAAACAAGGTTAAAAGCACAGAAAAAAAAACAAGGTTAAAAGTACAAAAATACAACAAGATGTATAGTCCAGAAGAGGTTACGAATTTTAGTCTTCTAAGTAGATGAAGTTATTTGGATCTTTTATATCATACAAATGTAATACCGCTATGTTATTAAATTGACATGTTTCAAGGGAAAACTCGCTCAAAAGCGTCTCATGATGTCACACATGGCACTTATCAGCTGTTCTTCCCAGGCGCAGTCAACACAGCCAACCAATGTGGTTTACTGCGCCCCAGGGTAATAAACATTGCTATCTGGTATAGAAGAACAAAATAACATAAGGTTATTGACCTGATCACATGCTCGTGCCATGTCAGACCCAACAAAAGCAGTATTATGAAGACTGCAAAACAGCCACAGAATGATGGAAGAATAAATGGGTGTCTAATAAAAATGAGTCAGCAAACATTATTGAACCAACAACCAGGGACACAATGACTGGTGCCATTCGAGTTTGGACTTGTCGAAGAGTGAGAGATTGATAGTTAAACCTGTCCATCCCATAACAGGCTCTTGATGTCTCCAACATCATCAGCTGCCATCATTTCTCTACAACATTTAACTCTTTGGAGAGGAGCACTGAGGCCCACTGTGCCAATGCAAAACTACTACACTAAAACTAATACTGTGCCTGGTGGTCTGGTCAGGGACCCCGACAGGTGATCTAGCCGACCACATGATGTACATGGTTTTTATATGATTCTCTGGGGCCTCACATCTCCCTCCCTCATGTTTCTGGAGTTGAATTGTATTGATTGTTTGGGAGTGCAGGACGTTGTTTGATAGGAAGTAGTCATCAGTGTAGGATGTGCCCAAAGGACGTCCACTTGGAATCAGCTGAAGACACTCTCAGTTTAAGGGCCACGGGAATCTGAGAACCTCCAGTTTAAAGCCACTGTTGAATAGGAGTGTGACAATATATTGATATGGTGATGTATTGTGATACTTTCTTACGCAATCGATTATTGACATGCTTTTGCTAAGTATCAATTTAAATACTTTTTTTTTTTTTGTAATTTTCTTTTTTTTTTAAGCTTTACTTAATTTATGGCTACATTACGCATTCAACATTTTCTGTAGAATGTTCATATTGATTTTATTGGATGTGATACAGATTAAGTAAGATTTTTACTAAAATGTGCAGGTTAAAAGGCATTATTCCTGTTCACTTTAATGATACACTTTATCCATTTATCTTGAAATAAAGTGTATTTTTTCACTTAATTTATGCCATAAATATAAGAATATATTTTTGGACCAATATATCGATAATCGCTGCATCGTCATATCGTGAGATAATTGTTATCGTGAGCTTTGTATCGCACATCGTATTGTATCGTGAGGCACCCTGAGGCTCCCACCCCTACTGTTGATCAATAGTTGTCTTAGTTTCATGAAATCAACATCTGCTCAGCATGATGAGGAGAACTCTTCAGACAATTCTTATTGAACTAGAATATCTATATTCAAGTACCTAATGTCAATAACCTTCTTGTTAGACAACAGCAAAATGTGACAAAAGTTCTGAAACACTGTGAAACATAAACCTTAAACTATATAAAGCCTATCAAAGTTTTTGCTGTGTTCTTTTTATGTAGCAATTTTATGTCTATAATTGTTTCATTGACATTGAACTTAGCGCTACTTTAAAAAACTTGCTTATGCTAATCCGTGAGGATTTGGAGGCTCCAGTTTTTCTCTTTGTTACTCTGCAGTCTTCTGTCATCAGGTGCAGGGGTAATGTGACTCAAATCCTGCTTTGTGTAGCTCACCAAATATGAATGTTTTTCCACGTGATTCTACTTTTGTTTTTTTAACTATCGGCTTTACCACAAGTTAAAACAGTGGCTCCTGCTCTGACAGACAAAATTATAAGTATCACGCACAATTACAACAGCCACTACCACTCCTTAAGGAAGGTCTAATGTGGAATATGCAGTACATTTAGTTAATCATTTGCATAATTTGATCACGAATGCTAAAGTTTATGAGAAGGAAACTTTCAAATCATATTAAAGTGATTTTGTTTAGGATGATTAACGACACAGAGCATATTTAGTTCATTATTGCTCATAAAAATTAAACTGTACAAGATTGTCTTTGAAGTAACTTTAAATAATACATTCCCTTTATATGGAATTATTGTCAGAAGATTATGAAAGTAATTGACAATAGTGGAACCAGATTAGACAACATTTTTACTGTATCTGTTTTGGATGCAACTCCCTGGAGGCCTGATCTCTTGTACTCAGTCTGTGTGTACCTATGAACACTGGTTGCGGTTTATACAAAGAAAGTTGTGAAACAGCTGGGGCATATTACCGGCCAACAAACATCTCAGGGGCAGAATTTAAACTCAGACTGTGAAAGAGCTTTGGAGTTTTCCGAGAAAGAGATGATGGGTGAAAACTGATACTAACCGAAGATTTTCTACATCAGCGTCAATGCCAAATTTCCATGTTAATTTGTGATGGAAATGCATTGTTTAGATCAGTGTCTCCCAAAGTGGGGTCCGCGGCCCCCTGGTGGGCCGCGAGGGTACTGCAGGGGGGCCGCGGGAGGTCATAAAAAAAAAAAAATAATAATATAATTATTTAATGTTAAATTTATAATGTTTTGTTTGTAATATTAAAATATTTGTGTTCATTATTTGACTTGAATAATCCACTGTAATCATTTTTGTATTACAATGTTTGTAGCAGAGGCTATTTCCCCAAAATAAAATAACCAGAAGAGCCTATTCTTAATGTTGTCTTCTTGGTTATTATTTTGGGGGGCCACGCAGACCCGTCAGATTTTTAAGGGGGCCTCAGTGTTACTGAGTTTGGGAATGGCTGGTTTAGATGAATGACGCCATTTTTTTTTTTATGTTCAAGAATATGTCTAGTGCAGTGGGAAATCACAACTTTTTTTGAATAATTTATTTACAGCAAAATAAAAGTTCAACAAAATTAAAGTGAGAGTGCACATTGCCGTTGTAAGTAACAGGAAGTCACAAGCAAGGAATGTGCTTTGGAAAATGGTGCAGACAAGTAAGAAATGGTTTCAAAAATAGATATAAAGGCATGCATACAAAATAGACAAGGCAAGTTTAATTGTATAGCACAGTTCATACAGGTACTGTAACTCAAGTGCATAAATAATCACAGTACATAATAAGAGTTGCTTTAAAGTCTATTTACTGAGCTACAGGAAGTGCAGAGACCTGAGAACTGGACTAGTGTGATCGTACTTCCTGGTTCGAGTCAGGACTCGAGCTGCAGTTTTTTGAATGTACTGCAGCTGTTTTACAGCCTGTTTGGAGAGACCTGTGAGCAGGTCATTTCATCAGTCTATCCATCTGGAGACTGAATCTGTAGACACTATATTTTTGTTTCTGCCAATGTTTTTCAGATGGTAAAAAGCTGCTAATGATACTGATTTTCTGTGGCTAATAAAATGTAAGTCTGCTTGAGTCCATTAAAATACAACAAAATCTTAATAAAAATATAACTTCTCCCAATGTAACACCACATGTTCCATCACACAGTGCATGGAAATTGTTTCAGGGAATTTATATCCATAGGAAGGTAAAAACTATAGGATCTGATCCACTTGGGGCAGGTCAGGCCTTGCCCTTGTGAGAATGCAGGGCTGAGTGAAGATGTGATGTTATCAGTCTGAGAGCAGGTCAACACGGCAGTATCTGCACAGGGGTCAAAACAGCACCTGTTGCAGGATGGAGGCTGGCAAACTAACAGGCGTTAACACTCCTATAACGACACTTCTAAGCTCTCTTAAACACGCTGGACTGCCCTGGGGATTGGAACTCCATAAAGGTCCTTCAAGTAGTACTTCTCTCCTCAGCGCTCCCTCCTCTTCGTCTCATTTCACACTAAACAAAGTCACAACAGGGTCCAGAGGCTGAACCCTTCCGTCTTCTCACCACACAGTCAGATTCGCTGGTTGGGTTGATGAACTTGGCTGGAAGGAATCTGCAGACTGCTCCACTTGACTGAGCAACGCTAATGAGACAGAAAATCCCAGGGCCAAAGCTCGAGGGTTCACCGTGTGCATCAGGGGATCATTTTGCTCACTATTAAATCTGAGAATCGTTTCTTTTGCTTTATCAAGAATATTTGTATAGGTATTTTATTCATGTTAAAATAATACAGTTAATTAATATCTGTAATACAGCCTTTTACTACCCCTCAGTTTGGTCAGTACCCTTGAGAAAAACCTTTCAGTGGACTCTAAGGAGGAAAGGGGCTTCAGGGAGTGGCAGGTTGGATGATCTCAGATTAGCTCTTTGATCTGCAGACCATATCTGTAGCAAAGAACCTGGAGGGGGGCTTCTCTGCTGCTTGTCTAGGTGCAATCATCTTTCTGCTGCCAACACTGAGAAGCCCCCTGGGTGTGAAAGATTCCCCCAATCCCTTCTCCACACAGACCAGTGTATCACAGGGACTGGCAAAGGAACACAGCATCTTTAGTAATAGTCTAATTATCACCACTTTTCAGTCAATTCCCAGCTTTTCAAAGACTCTCTTCTCTCTAGTACAGTGTGTTTCCATCTTTTCACACACAACTAAACTTCGTTCGGCCTTAAATAGGACTTAACGATTGACTTGTTACAGCCTTACTCAGTTCATAATCTCTTCTAAATTCCCTGATGATACATTATACTACATCTGCCGTCTCAAGTTTCTAATCATGCAGTCCCCAAAATACACCTCCAACCTAACTCAATAAACATCATTCTGATACAGCTTCTTGCCTGAGTCTTTACAGATTTAAATTCCTAACTACATTGGCTTGCCAGTCCAAATTGTTGGTAATCGTTTTGGTGTTCTTTTTTCTTGCCTCAATTGAGAAGTAATTGCTTTGCCAGGAATCTTCCACACAATGACCTTAACATCTCCACGGATACAGGAAAGTTACGGGTAACTAGTTCTACTGTAGATTATCTGTCTGATGAACATTGGCATATGTATAGAGTGATGCAAAGATGTAGATGTCTTTGTTCTTTTTTTTACACTATTTATTAAAACGGGTATTGATGTGAAAGATGACTCAACCGTGAGAGAAAAAGCTATTTGATTAATGCATTTGAAAACAAGATGTTTGTTGGCCTCCACACAAAGCATTCCTATTTAACATGTGCAGAACATACATACAGGGAGGCTTTGAACAATGTGAACAATGTGAAGTTTGTGTTTTCACTGTGAGCCCACAAACTATGGGAAGACTGTATCTGTCTGTATCCCCATTCTCCTACCTTTGAAGTACAGACTACACTAAACATAAACTTAGTGTGTTCCAAGTAACAGTTCCTGTCTGCAATAATGCTTGTATACAAGTTCTACTGCTTTGTTTAGAAAAGAAATACATGTACATGGTTTGCATCGCCTCACCTGCCATCCATGTGACCAGTCTGCCCAATACATTATGGGGTTGTTATACATTATTGACATCCACTTGAGATTTGCTGATTCCCTATAAGAATTTCAACTCCAAATGCCAAATACAGTCACATATGAGGACACTAAATAAAAGGTTAAAAAAAATATGTAATTAACCTGAGCTTCAAACAATGAAGCCAAGGTATAGAATACTAGTAAGAGTAGCAAACACTTTTAGCTTCTCTACTCTCCGATGGTAGATACAAACATTGTCAATGCCTCGGTCAGGATGATTTAAGGTGTAGCGGTTCTTTTGGCACCCCACGCACTGCTTCCTGGTTAGCCCTGCTTTATTAATATCTCTAATATTGTTCTCTGTTGGCCTCAGACAGTTTCTCTTATCGCTCTGTAGAAAAAGCAATAATAGGAGCGCTAATTTCCCCAGGTTTGAACATGAACCCTTACTAGTGAAAGTAATGGGTCATTTAAACTGTGTGATTTTCCATTGAAATGAACGAGCAGACACCTAGAGCATGTTTCAGAAGGTTACTTTGGAAGTGTCCAAAAGGCAATGTTAGTATTGTGCTACTTGTGAATTTTAAACAGCTCTTAGGTTTTGATATCTTAAAAATCTGTATACACAAAATTGGCTGTCTGGCCAAGCTCCCAAATTGGCCAAATTGAAGTTATCTGTTTAAATTCAACTTGAAGAATTATATAAGATAAAAAAAAAAAGAAAACAGCTTTGTAGTTTTGCTTGCCTTGTGCACAGTGGGGACTTTTGCGGATGTATTCCAATGTGGTTTAACTGCAAATGGCAAATAAAATATTTTGTGTGGGCGGATTTGAAGTTAGTAAATTGTGTAAAAGAGGCTCAAGAATTGAATTAATGTGAAAAATAAGAATGAAACAAAAGGAGAGTTTAATTCCGATGAAAATCATTCATTCCTGTCACAAATCCTTTTTTAGTTTGCAGTTCATATTATTTCAGTGTCTTTGGAAAGGGTTTTCATATGCACCCAAAGTAGGCCTCTGGGAGAGCACAGAGGAAACAATTATACAAAGGAAATATTTGGTCAACAGGTAAATTACAGCTAAATCTAATAAAATCACAGACAATGGTTGGCATGACTGCAAAAAGAACACTGACCAAAGTCACATCTTAAAGTCTGATATTTTTTGTTTGCTAGACCTGGCATGCTTTGACTGCAGCTATTATTCCTTCTCCCCCTGCAGTTATCCCTTTTTCATAAGAACATGAAGGCCCATAATCATAAACTGCAAAAGTGCGGTTACCTCATGCTGTAATAACTTATCCCACTGACATCTATTTGAAAATGTGGGGCAGCCAGAATAGCCTCTAACACGTGCCCTTTACACAATGATGATAGTTTTCTGTGAGATGGGACACTTTGGATTACACTGTCTGTGGTGTATCCGCGACTGTGGGCTGGTAGACAGGCTGATTGTGGCCAGAATCAAAGCAGCCAAAGGCAGGGGAGGCATGAGGTCTCGAGAACGATGTACTTAGCCCCCGCAGCCAGCCACCCAGCGGGGGGCCAATGGACTCGTGATGTGGATGATCTCCAGTGCCACCCTTCACTATAAATCCTTGTCCACCCCAACTGCACTTTTGACCCACTTGTCTGATGTGCTTATGTTCTGCATGGCTCAATCCTATATTGGAATTGTATCATTAATGTATAAGTCCTTTGAAATTAAAATGCAGTATAAAAATGAAAAAGCTCCCGAAGATATGTTACAAACTAAGATTCACATGTGATTTATCCACATGACGTGAATGTTTAAATTAAATGCAATAATCTTGATCCTTGAATCGTATCAAGAGAGCAACTCTGCTATAGGTTTCCATAACATTATTTAAATATAGTGATCGGGATATCATAAAAAAAGTGGCACTGTTGGAGGTGAATGTCCTCCAGTGGAGGGAGGTCCATCCTGGTGGTCCTCTCCACTGAGCGGGCCACTCTCCTGAGCCCCCATGGTGCAGGTGTAGAAGTTCTTCAGCACTATAAAGGTGGTGTGTGGGGCCCAGCTCAGGTCATGTGAGATGCGCAGCCCCAAATATTTAAATAACAATAATGCATGAGTTTTATATGGCGCTTTTTGGGCACTCGAAGACGCTTTACATTTTGTTATTCATTCACTCCATACACGGTGGTGATGAACCACTGCTGTGGCCACAGCTGCCACAGACTGACAGGAGCGTGGAAACCAGAATGTTCCATCGGCCTCATCGACCAACACCGACCATTCGCGCACACCAACGACTTAATCTAGGCAATGTAGGGGACGTGTCTTGCCCAAGGACACATCAACAGTTTGACACTTATATACATAGCTTCAGACGTCTGACGGGATCTGGCTTTCACACGCAGGTGGTGCCCCTGCTTGTTCCTGCGAAAGTTCATTATGAGCTCTTTGGTGTTGTCAATGTTCAGTTCCAGGTCCATCAAATGGACTAAACAATAGCAATGCACTTGTGTTGAAATGCAATCATGGGCTTAAAGTTCTTTCCAAAATGACTCCTGTTAGCAATAAGACTGTTGAAAGAGAATGTAACCTGCCAATGGAAGGATTATGCGCCTTCATGATTGTTAAATAAAATAAACATTTCAGTTAAGATTGTGGTAATACAATTTAACTGGTTCTCAATGATTATCAAACAGCTTTTCTGATGAATATGTTCAGAACAGGTTGACGGGTTTGACGCTGCAGATCCATATTGTTGGACCCTTGACGATTTGACCCATGTCCACCGTATGAAAGTTAGTAAGCGATAAAGTGGCGTACCAATCACCACAAATGTGAGAAGTTTCAGTTTGAGAAGGAATGGAAAATGTAGGAGTAGAGCGGCATGCAAGATTGTTTCAGCAGCAGTTTCATTTATACTCAGATCACTGTAAACTATGCTCTTATAATATAATTTACGGGCATCACCTCCTATACCAGTCGTCTTTTTGCTCCTTGTATTGAGAAGATGAGAAGACAATTGTTTTGCTACAGTTACTGCATTATAAATTATGACCTTTTTGTATATACTCATAACTAGATATTTCACTTTTTTCTAAATTGGAAAGTTTTGCCTGCCTTAATTATCCATACTGGGGTTTTATGTCTTTTTGACCCATTCAACTCACCTTCCCAGAAGATCTTTCTTTCCTCCTCTTCTGCCACACTTGGAACCCGTTCCGGCCTCCAGCCATGAGCTCAACAGGCAGCGGTGTAAACACAGCTTTCAGTTAATACAGTATAATGAACGCAGGAATGCCCCTCTCCCTTCTGCTATTGTAAGAGATGCCAAGAAGCCACGCTGGGAACACACAGGGGAGAATGGTGTGAGTGACAAGCAGTGGACACTTAAATGAATACTAGAAAAAATAAAAACAATAGTTAATTTTACCAAATAGCTCATAAAGTTGGATACGTGAAAAGACGCCTCCTTCTATGTAATTCTTTTTTCACTTATGTTGCAGTTTGGCTTCCAACTTAAAAAAAAACAGCTGTGAGTAAGGAAAAAAGTAAGTCAGGGCATGTTATTTCCACCTCGCCCCTTTTACACTTAATCATGAAGGCTGTATGCATAATGGAAAGAGTAATGGAAAAACAGATCAAAGCTGCAATGATAGATATGTATCAAAATATGCTGGAAAGCTACCGGAGCATGCATAAGCAAAGGCTGCAGGTGTTGAGTCTACTTTGTATTATTCAACAATAACAGTGGTTTCAAATAAAACTTTTATGGTAATTTTGTGAAGCCATATAGATTTAGAATAACTCTTATAAATTTGGTTCCCTCAAAGAGGCATTATCTTTTTTTCTTTCTTTGGAAAATGTTTGGTCTTCAAACAAACCAATTCAAGATGAGTTCTTTTGAAACTTGTTTGGGGATTTAATCTGCAGTGCAGGCAAAAAGATCTGTCTGTGCTCTTCTTCCATTTCAAGTCAGTCACTGCAGAAGGTCATAGTTTAAATCTGCCACAGGGGGGTGCAAATATCTTCTTAAGTAGTAACTCATTGCAAAAGTAGAAGTGGAATGATCAACAGCAGCGATACTGGGGCCACTGCTCACAAATGCTTACTAGTGTTGTTCTCTTTGTGATAATCCCACAAGTTCTGAGTAATATATGGAAGTACAGTGTCACCAAAAAGTATCAAAAATTACATCAATCTATCTGAATCTACTAACCTTAAATAAACCCTCAAAGCCATATTAAATATGAGGGCGAGAAACTGAATATTGAATATGAAAAGAATTAAAACAATAACATAGTTGCATTATAAAACACATAAAACAAAATGGTACATGGTATGACGATCTGGTTATTGACCCTTTATCAGTTAAAACATTTTTTTTTAAACTCTCATAATTAATGCAACAGGCATCTGAGAATGTATTGCATCTTTAAATTAAAATAATTATTAATTGCAAAATGTGACAAAGGATTTACTGGTAAGTAAAAATAGTATTATAACATTCTCGTTCAGATCAACATTGTCTTTTTAAAGGGTTTTAGCCAAAACTGCTGAATAGAGTAGAGCAGTGTCTCCCAAAGTGGGGTCCGCGGCCCCCTGGTGGGCCGCGAGGGTACTGCAGGGGGGCCGCGGGAGTCATAAAAAAAATATATAATTATTTAATGTTAAATTTATAATTGTTTTGTTTGTAATATTAAAATATTTGTGTCATTATTTGACTTGAATAATCCACTGTAATCATTTTTGTATTACAATGTTTGTAGCAGAGGCTATTTCCCCAAAATAAAATAACCAGAAGAGCCTATTCTTAATGTTGTCCTTGGTTATTATTTTTGGGGGCCACGCGACCCGTCAGATTTTTAAGGGGCCTCGGTGTTACTGAGTTTGGGAATGGCTGGAGTAGAGTAATAACATAATCTTTAAGCATTAATTTATCCTATTCAGTGCTTGTTTGTCTAAGACCTAGATGTGGAAACAGTTCTGTGCACATGCAGAAAATGAGTCATTAAGGAAAAAAAATCTTGAATCCAAACCGATCTGCAAGGATGAATCGGACATGAATTTGTGTCTGTGTTTTATGAGCACATATTGTGGTGACTGAGGTTCAATTATCTTAAGTACAAACAGGATTCATACACTTAACACCTATGCTCAGGAGGAAGAAATGTGCTTTTAAACTCTGCCAGACAGCTGCACATAAACTAATGATACACCCAAAACACTAGGTTATGTTTGGTATTTGCTTCTGACATGAAAACATTTGGTCTCGACTCTAGTCCCGCCCACTGCTATACCAGGCTGTCTTCTCCAGATTTGACTCTAAATGAAATAAATAGATTATGAATGGAGAGATAAAACAGAGATGTAAGAAGGTGTGGTTTACCACCTCAATGGGGAATCTCACACATCATGAGCAGGCTTTTAGTGGAGTGGTTAAACAAATTGGCTTTTTGGAAACTGTCAGCAGCCACAATCAATTGGAACTGCTGTTTTGAGCCCACAGAGTAGCATGTGTTTTATCCTGAAATAGAATATTTGGTAAATGTTTTGAATATGTATCTATTTTGTCTGTGAAGATTGTCATAGATGTGCTGTGCAGGTTTGGAATAAATAATTCAACTCATTTCAATGTATAATCAGCAGCCGATCTTGAGCTTTGGTTATAACAGTAAAGAGTAGGTTGTCACTAGATTGATACTTGTCTCATGTTATAGTAATAATTAGCTGTATGACAAGTTGGCATTTGCACACACTAAAATCCATCAGTTAATTTAACACACAATTAGTAATCTGATAATGGTACTTACTATATGCAGCAACATTTTGTATTCACAATTGTATTTCGCAGACAACGGAACATACATACCCATTTATCATGTTGTTTTTCAAGGGATTTGAACATCACTCAACCAACTCAAGAAAAAATGTAAAAAGAATTGTAATTATTGAGCACTAAAGGGGAAAAGGAGTAATTAGTGGAAAGAAAGTGCAATAAAAGGTGAGCCTCAAGCAGTATATACGTTAGATTTATGCCTGATGCAATGGGCTTTAGGTGTATGACCCATATGCACAAGGACAAATAATGGCCCCTCCAAGTCTGGCAAAAGAATTGGAAGACTCAGCTCAAAATAGGGGCTCTAAGTGCTCTCAATCACCGGTGGAATGAGCATTTTAGACAGAAGACATTTCACTGTCCAGGGAAAAGGGTTAATTTACAACAAACTAACCATATGCAGCCACTAGCTAACAGTTAATCTTTCGCCAACAACAGGTTTATGTTAAACATGTGGCGCCCCTATGGCCATAAAGCTCGGCCTATGTTTTCAGGCAAGGCAAGTTTATTTGTATAGCTCAATTCATATACAAGGCAACTCAAAGTGCTGAACAAAACAAGATAGCATTAACAACCAAAATCACAGAACATTAAAAAGAAAGATAAAAATGTAAAATCTCTCAGTTGTGTGCAAAGCTAAACAGAACTGCTTTTAAAATGGATCTAAACATTGTCAGAGAAGAGGCTGTCTCGCATTTTCAGTAAGATTGTTCCATATTCTAGCTGCATGAATCTGAATTGCAGCCTCCCCATAGATGAGTCATTGTGCGGTTTCCTAAAGTTAAAAACGAGATACATGTGAAAGTGCCAAAGAAGTCAAAGAAAGCTTTACCAGTGAAATCTGTTATCATCATAGATCCATGGTTAACTTAAATCACACTTGATTTTACAGTTTTTCCTTTTCTATTTGTTTAATCAGATGTGTGGCTATAGCGCCCTCTCGCGGTAGAAATAAAGTCACGACTCTGAGTGAAGTCAGCCTTTTTCGAATTTTATTTTATACACTTAATACTTGAGCTCTTTTCCTCTTTTAATAATTTATATACATGTTATTAGTTAATCTATTTTTCCCCAGACGTGAACAACATATGCGTTGTGGCTGCTTTACGACTATAGACTGTAGTTTACGACACCACTTAACACTTTACGACTGTTTTGGAGGCTTATTCAAAATGGAGTAGAGTATCATTTTTCGTGAGTTATTTCTTGAATTAAACACACCTGTGTTCGATAAATCTGGGTATTGAGTAAAGAGACAGGTATAATCATGTCTGAAGAAAAGAAGTCTAGTTCTATGGGGTTCTTTTCGAGCTACGATGACCTGAGCGACAGCAGTAACGCGAGCGACTCAGATGAAGAGGAGAAGGGAGATCGCTTAAAGAAAACCAGCCAAAAAACGGATAAAGATGCTTCAGGGAGTAGTACTGCTCAGTCCCAACAGGGAACGAAAAGATCTGCCAGCGGTGTCCCTTTACCAAAACCGGATGAGCTGTTCGGGACTGTATCCAGACCTGCATTTCTTTACAACCCACTGAATAAGGAGATAGACTGGGATAATCTCGTGGTCAAAGCGCCTGAAGAGGTAATATATGCACGAAAATATGCATTTGAAAACATTTATCTAAATGGAAATGGAGGTTGTTTCATCATGAGTAAGAATAAAATACTACAATGAGTTTGTTAGTATCCTATTTATAAATGGATTCACAGTTTTGATGTGCTCATGCCCTTGATAATATACTGTTGCACTTTGTAGGCCCCTAAAGAGTTCACACCATGGAAGACCAACGCAGTCCCACCTCCACAGAGCTACACTGCTGCACCAGAGCCAGTGAAAAAGAAGGGACCTCCTCCAGGAATGGACATGGCCATTAAATGGTCAAACGTGTATGAGGACAATGGGGAAGATGCACCTGCACATGCTGGCAAAGCACGCTTCCTGCCTCCAGAGGAGCAGCTGTCCGACTCAGGTGAGTCCTGTTATCGCATTAAGGATTACAATATCATCAACTTAATGTATCTACTGTGTGGGATTAGAGACTCTTCCTGCTCGGACTCTGATCGCATTGTTATGAATGCATTCAGATTCGGACTACTTGATTTATCCCACCAGGGGCATTTCATTTGGGCAGCATTGAAAACACATACAATAACATAGAAAATGTCATCATTAATTATATTTTCAATACATTTCTTTCAAAACTAGAAATTGTTAGCTGCTCAGTAGTGACTTTTGGCTTGTTGAATAAGCAGAAGACTAAATTTTTCATAATACAATATAATATCTGTCATATAATTCCTTATGATAAAAATAAACAGGTAAAAAAACAAAATTGAGTGAAATGAAAATATTTGTTTTAATCTCAGTCTATGTGTTATCTATTATACAGATCATTAGGTGGATTCCGTTATAGAGCATTAAAAAGGGGTATGACATGAACATATGGAGCTGTAGTTGGCTGAATGATGTTGCCAATATATCTAATATATATATATATATATATATATATATATATATATTAATTCTGCAGATTCTGCACATGCGTATAATGGCAAAGATAAAGTTTGAGAGTTTGACACAATATGAATTGATTTGTCACATTTATTGATGTGTAATGTATAGTCAGGGGCCAGATCACAGATACGTTTGTTTTCTCACATTTTGCACATTACGTTTGGTGATTGATTTAATTGAATTAAAACCTACACATTAAAAAGTCACAGTCTTGTTTCCTCCAACCACAAAAAATAAAGTCCTTGAAATTGTTTTCCTTGCTCCATCTAATCTTCTCCTATTTACGAATGCAGCATCTCACTGGTTTCAACCATTATCATCATTGTATTTTTTCAGTGCAATAGAAACATAAAAAACATAATAATACTGTAACCAACACGTGGGCTGCCCAGGTCAGTCTTCCAAACAATATTGTTTTGTTGCCTTTGTTTCTATTCTTTCTTCCAATTAAAATACATTTGTTTTAAATAAAGTTATTTTCCAAGTTGGTTTCTCTTCAACGTGTTTTTCTTTTTTTATCCAGATGAAGATCCAGAGAAGTCCGATGTTTCATCCAAAAAGAAACGTGTTGAGACGTTTCAGCAGAAGGAAAAAAGGAAGAGGGACATGGGTCAAGCTACTTCAGACAAGACTTTTGTGGAGGAGGAGAAAAGGATCCTCAGGCAAAACATTGATTAATTGGAACTTTGGGTAATTAACTACGCCTGGCTTTTTGTGAAAGCCAAGATCTCTTTACCAAGGGCAAGTTAACTATACTGTGTTTGTTGCTTCAGTATAATGCATAAGAGAGAAACCATATTTTATTTCCCCAATTTTGTGAAAGGAACAAAATCCTATACATTTTGCAGTGGAACACTCATTAGTATGACACCAGTGTGATGGTTTTCATTGATATTTGCCATTTGTGTTTTGTATAGTTTGCTTTATTCAGACAAATATTTGTCACTGAATTAAAAAGAATAATTGAGTGTATATATGTTGTACACTAAATAATTTTTATCCGTACTTTTTAAATGTTTAGCTTCCTGTACGATGTGAGCACTAGATGTCGCTGTTGGGCAACTTTTGACTCCTGATGAGTCTGTGCTACACTTGTATGTATGCCGTGTTTTCTGTCAGTTTCTGAAATAAGATGTTGTATTTACCAATAAACATTGGGTTATGGTTGCCCCTCAACATCTACTGTATGCTGAAACTTTCCTTCATTGTAGTTTCAGTCAAATCTCCTGTTGTTGTTATGAATTTCTAAAACTGTGACGGAAAAGCAATAAAATAATCATTTTTTGTTTTGTATTGTAAAATATCTGATTTAAAGAAAAAACAAACTTCTAACAATTATGATGTGACTTCCACTTTTGAAACACTTGCGATCAGAGAAATTCCTGTCTTATCTGTCATCATGGGTTCACATGAGAAAGCGGTAAACACGCTTTTGATAAAATTCCGACTCTAGTATGTGCCTGGCCTTGCCTGAGACAAGTATCTGCTCCTCACAAAAGCGGCAGACTGATGTTATCAACAATATTGAAAATTACTTTTTTTTTTTTTTTTTTGGTGGAAAGAGAAATGAGCAGTGGGTTCAAAACAGTCAGGGTTTGATAATTACTCTTCTGTATGCACACTGGAAGAATTCCTGTAAAATGTAGTTGCTTGGAAAACTGAGGTTTGCTGCCCATTTGTTTTAATATGTGAAATAGCACATTTCACACATAGTTGGCCTTGTCTCCACTTTCTTGGGTCAAAACATTGAAGTGAACATTTCATGGAGAACAGAGACTTAAAATGTGTTGATACTTCAGTGATTTCTGTTTCATGTGCAAGATATGTAAACCAAAATATAAAGTCCCATTAAAGTAGTATTTGACATTTGCCAATTTCGCCCTCTGAAATGAAGAGGGGTCCTTAATTTTCATTTTACATTTCAATTGTGGGTGATAGAAAATAAAATTGTATGATTTATTTTTATTTTTACAATGGTAAAAAAAAGGGTATCTGAACAATAATCGTTCAACTCCACACTTTAGAGCTAGGAATTTTGGCCCATTCCTCCATGCAGATCTTTAGTGGAGCTGTGATTTTTTTTTTTGACACGGACTGTCAACTCCCTCCACAAGTTTTCTATTGGATTGGCCAGGCCACTCTGGACTTGAAATGCGTCTTGCTGAGCCACTCCTGAAATTATTGTGGTATATTTGAGATTGTCGTCATGGTTGTGATTTGTTTCCTCTTCAATACTGTCACAGATGGAAGAATGTTTTTGCCCAAAACATTGCACGGCCCTTTCCTTTCAAGGATCAGTTGTCCTATTACCTTTGCAGAAAAGCAGTCTCAAACCATAATATTTCCACCTCCATGCTTCACGGTGGGTAAGGTGTTCTTGGATGCAGCACCCGAAAGGTCATGTCCAGGCCGGTCTAAAGTTTCCACTGACCAAAGTCATGAGACTTTTGGTAAAAACTATTCTTCTCCCTTTAGTTAGTTAGTTACTATAACTAACTAAGTAAAGGGAGAAGAATACTGAGATGTATCCCAAAAATGAACCCTAACCACTGTTGTGCGTTTGAAAGCATTCAAGCACATACAGCAGCATGAGAATTCCCAGGCTGCTAAAACCACAGGATTTGTCAGTCAAACTTGAATAGCACATTTCTAAGTTGTTTGTTTTTGCGTGTGGTCTACTCTGCATGTTTCTGCTGTGTGCCTCCACGTGTCCTTTATATTGAATATAAATATTTGATTGACTTTTTAAACATGTTCTATACAAATCAGATCAAACACTAGAATTTGAAAATCAATCCTATATGTGACAGGGAGTCAGGGAAGACAGGCAAGCTCAACACTGGAACGAAAAAAATGTCACCCTGAAGCAACAGTCCTTGTCATTCAGTCTAATTTATACCCTGAGAAAGGCTTGTGTCCAGTGACATAAATTTATCCACACTGTGCCCCAAAGAGAAAGGAGCCGACCATAAAGCGCCAGGACAGAGGGAGTCGGGGACACAGAGGGGCAGAACAATACGGCAGCCATCAGGATGGGACTCAGCAACAGCTGCACTGCCCCCTGTCTGGAGCGCTCCCCTCAGAGCACACACACAGATGCTCTATACCGCCTGACAAAGGCATAGATCTGAGAAGCAGAAACATTATCATTCTGGGATTATTGATAGATTAAGTTTTGGGTTGGGCAAGTATGTCAGAAATGACAAAAGTGTCTACCCTGGAGAGCAGCATCAGTGACAGACTGATCCACCCTCACTGAGGGGGAGAGGTTATTTTCTTTCTACTACAGTCACCTTACAATGAGAAAACAACAATTAACATTTTGTTCAATTGCTGTATGGAACAGTTAACTTATGTATATTGTAAATGAATATTGCACCTTTATTCATGGTGCAATATTCTTTGTAGGGTCTACTGTTTGTATTCCAACTGTTCTGTAATCACTCACATTAACCCACTGTGGGATGAATAAATGTTATCTTATCAATGACCATGATCATAAACACCTGCATGTTTATTACATGCCACTTTATAACTTACTTTGATAACATAAAATCCCTGCACTGTTGACTTATCTATTGTAAAAATCTGTTACTGTCTATTTCCTGAATGGTAAGCACTTCTTACTTCATCATAGTTTTATTTGTAATTATAATTAGTGTAATGTTCCTCAAACCAATCGTATACAGTAGTTTGTGAATGTCTCTGTCCATCACTATCTAAGCCAGAGATTTAGCATGTGAGTCCCAATGTAACCAGAACTGACAATTAGGGCAAGAATACTTCATTTGTCGAGATGTGAAACCACCAAAGTGAACAGTACACTCTTCCTTCCAGTAGTTGAAAAAAGTAATTTTGCTCTTGGTTTATTTAAAGTGAACTCTAAATGTCGTAGGCTAAAAATAGGCTGTATTTGTTTCCTGATCTTCAACAGCACAGCAAACTATTAGGGTTAGGGTTACTTAAATTTATTGTAACCAAATGCAAAACCAAAAGCAGTTTCCAATTCATCATATTGACTTATCCATAAATGTACAAAATGGTTTTATAAAAAAAAAAACATTCTGTGACTGGTCTTTGAACATTGTTTTACAGTAAAAAAAATAATTAAGAGTTCATTTGCAAAAACAGATGTCTCATTTTGGAAAGTCTGTCAAAAAGTTGTCTTCCTCTCGCTACAATCTTACAGTACATTTGAAAGGATTTGCTCAAAAGCGGGAGGGGCACATACTGTGTCTGGCTGCTTGGTAAAGGTAAAATTCTAAACTTTTCAAAAAGTTTAATATCTAATGACACTTATCTGTTTCTGCAAATAAACTCTTGTGTGGTTGTACAGGTGGTTAAATAGGTTGTCGCTGTGCAGGCATTTCCTCACATTGGAGTTTTTGTCTCTGAAGGATCTGCTTTGCCTTTTGCAGCCGATTCACTAAAAGTCCTCTCCAAATATTGTGATTTTTTTGTACATTATGACTGCAAATGATTGGCACATGTTATCTCAAGTGTATCTTCATGAATAATCCTCTCCGGTTTGACCTTGAGTCTTCGCTCCTGGCACAACCCCGGGCTACGTGCACAGAGAGGTATGAAACCCACTTGAACCTTAAGCCATTTGTTTGCGATTGCCTCCATCTGGAATGTGCTGAAGGACAAGCTGCTGAAAAGCTGCAGGTGCCGGAACAGTACACGATACATTCACACATCATGCACACTATTTTATCATATGTGCATCAAATTGAAAATGTAAAAGATGAAATATGTATTTCAGTTGATAAAAGTGTGTGTGTGTGTTTGTAGAGAGGGTGTGTGTGTGTGCTTGTTTTTGTGTGTGTGTGTGTGTGTGTGTGTGTTTGTGTGTGTGCGCGTGTGCGTGTAATTGTAAAGAGGGAGATCAATAAGCATTTGCTTTGAACGTCTGGATCTTGTTAGTCCTATGCAATGCTGCTTGAAATGAATTCTTACTTACTAAAACACATGGCCAACGTTTGAACCGAAAACATTTTTAGACTGTATCAAACCACAGACCATATAAAGTTCCTAGAATTGATTTCTGTTAATAATCAATTCTACTATAATACATACAGCTTTACGTTCTGTAGCTAGCTTAGGTCCTAGATCATTAGCCTGTCCGTCCGGAGGAGCGGATCCCTTTCTCATACGGGTCTCCCTCCCTGTGGGTTTCCCTAGTTCTCCCCAAGGTTTCTCACTTTTTCCCACTGGGTTTTTTAACTGGGTTTCCTTGTCGATGCAGGAGGGTCTTGTTGGACAGTTAGTGTCCAACAGAAAGGATTGGTGATGATCAGGACACTTTAGCATTCTACAACATGTATGGACATTTTCTTCTGTGTGTGCTTTATATTCTCCATGTGTTTTAACTGTTGATTCTCTGACCTGTGTTGGTGATTTCAATGGTTTTGTTAAATCCTCTGAGATGACTTCTGTTGTGACCTAGGGCTATACAAGAATAAATTGTATTGTATTGTATTGTATAGTAATATATAGCAGGGCATAATGCAGTGCTGGTTGCATGCTATATAGAGTCTATATATAGAGTCTATATAGTAGTCTGTGGTCTATATTATAGACCACAGACTACTATAGTAAGTTGTATTAGTAAATATTACACGTCTCTGTTTGCTATTATGTCCCAATTAAGGCAATAGTGCAGCGCAAAAAGGAATGGACCACTATATTTCAGTTTTGTTCATTCAGTCAGAAGAGAAATTGAAAATAAATAAAATATTATGGCTTAATAATGTCTAACTTTCACAAAGAGACAATGAAACTGAACAGTAACAATTGGAGTGGACAGAGTCTCTTTGTAAAAAGGGCTGTTATCGTCAGATCAATGACAGGTCCCCATGTCCATCATTCTAACCCCCCACTCCTCCTCAGCTCCACAGAGAGGATGATAAGCATCTGTTATCGCCCTGCAGGAGTCGTGCAGGCCTGACGCCTCGGCTGCCTCCCGCCTGCCTGACTAGACCCTGTCTGGCACTTATTTACAGGTCAAAACCTGCAGGCTATATGCTCTGTGTTTGTGTGTGCAGCCGGGAGAAAAGGGAGAGCTCAGAAGAGACAGAGGCTGCTGTCAGGAGCAAAGTCTTTTGAAGTGATTCTCCACAGGTCATGAGCTGTGGCCTGCTCTGGCCCCTCCTCACAAATCTCCTGACTCTGTTTGGGCATCAACAATCTGATCTTGTATTTTCTCTTTTTTATCATTATTTTTGTTTATTAGAATTATATTCAATTTTAAAGTGTTTGATGTGTATAATGTAGGATACTTTGACTTCTATGTTTTGATGGACAGTAAGTGGTTAGAAAGTTTGGAGCTCCAGCTTTAACCGCCTTTCAAAAAAAAACAAAAAAACTAGGTAATAAAACAAGTGCCTTGCTCTCAAAACAGTTGGCTGTATCACTTGTTTGCACGTGCATGTATTTTAGGCTTCTGGCAGAAAAGTAAAGCAGAGAATACCCTCAGCCAAGCAGCTCTTAGACCATATGTTGACTCTTGCAAAGTGTACTGCTATTGTACATAGTTCGTCTTGCACAAAAGAGACTATATTTTGTACCTTTTTAACATGTTTGCACACTTCCTGTCTTTTTGCTCACCCTGAGTGATTCTTTATATGCCAAATGTGACATATAATTCTAAATTGTGAGACCTTCTCCACCGACTCCCACTGATGTCGTCCTTGTCCTTGGGCAAGACACCTTACCCCACTTTGCAAAGAAGTAATAGTGCACTGCATGGCTTGATGTATATGTGTATGCGTATGTGTATTCATCAAAACCAATTTTCTTCTTCTTATTCAGAGAAAGGCAACGTCTTCGGTCTGATTTGTTAACGATTAATTTTACTTTTCCAAGACATTTTTACATGGGACAGACAACATGGATTGTCTATGATTTTTTTAAAAGGTAAGCACCCCAGCTTTAAACTCCATCTCTCGGTAAAAACGGTAAATCGAGCAAGGTCAATCCGTTATACTTGCTGCATGGACACAAGACTGACAATAGGAGGCGCAAGAGAGCCGAGTGGGAGGTGGGAGAGCGCCATGGAGCGCCCGCGGGACCATAACACGCGTAAAAAGGAGGAGGAGGGAGCAATGTTTGGAGTTTGTGTGTGAGAGAGAGGGAGAGCTGAGCGAGGTGAAGCCTGGAGCCCAGAGGCAGAACGGAGGTGACAGCGGAGAATGGAGAGCAGTCCGGCCGCGCGTCGAGCTTTGACCGCGGCCAGCGACCACCACCGACTCGCGGTCCCTTTCCTCTACGGAGCCTGCGCGCTATTGAACCGAAACGCGCGGATCTAATTTGAGAGGCATCGGAAAGGAATGGCCGACCCTCTGCGGAGGACTTTACTAGCAAAACTCCGGGGGAAGAAGTCCAAGAAAGGATCTACGCTCGGCGGCGCTGGTGGTGGATACGAAGCTGCGTATGGGGGCCGAGAAGGTAACGAAAAAGTTTGGGTAGACTGCGAGCGAGCAATATTCTCCAAGCTGGAAGGGAGAATGAGTACTTACGAGAATTGCAGTGTGGAAGGCGAGCTCCACACGGGGACAGAGGGAGTTGTATTAGGGGCTGCAACACAGGAGTTGTCCCAAGTGGAGTCTGGACAGGAGGCGAGGAGCGTCTCTGGGGCACACGTGTTGATGGACAGTATTGTAGGGCAGCAGGAGTTAAGAACAGTCACTCTAGCTTGGGGGAAACAGTTTGTGTCAAGGCAGGGCAGCGGGGATTCTATTGGCTTTGGGGACAATCCTGTTATATGCCAGACACAGCATTCTAACGCAGGGAAAGAGGGGAAAAGCAGAATTGGGCACATAGATGTTGTGCAAAACTCATTGATTTTTGACAGCAACACCACTTTGGACACAAGCTTTCATGTTGCCTCGCCTGCCAACCCAGAGGAGCACATCCTAATCCACAGCATTGAAAGTTATGACCCTGAGTCTGCACCCCCTACCCTGCAAAGCCCCACGTTTTTCCCCACAGACTTACAAATCTGTGACCTCAACATGGCTTCCCTGTGTGGTGCTGAGAGGACACTGTTAGAAAGTGAGGATGATGACTATTATGACAACGAGATTTTGCCTTTTTATGAAAGTGTCAAATCAACTTGTGAGTCTGAAAAAGTCAAGGACACAGGGGAGGTTAGTGACAGCGCAATGCAGGAGACCGACAGACTAAGAAACCAGCTCCAAGAAGCTTATTACCTCCTTATAAACGCCATGAATGACATTAACATGGATGCCCAGCAAGTAAATGATGGCTTGACAGAACATCAGGTCATGTCCTCCTGTAGCAGCCATTCTAGGGACAGTCTTTGCTCGAGGCTTTCTGCTAAAAACATGGACAGCGATTCTTGGTCCTCTGGGGGAGAGCAGAGCCCACAGCAGCAGGTATCGGATACAGACTCGCTCCTCCTGTGCGTGAATGAAAACCTGCAGGCAAAGAAGCATGAAAGCAGAGGTGATAGTAAGAGCATGGTCAACTTGAACTCCGATCCTAGGGCCGTGGTGTTACAACGCTCTGCTAGTGACGGAGCTATCAGATATCCAGGTGGACTTTTAGTTTGCCGAGCACAAAAGGAGGAAGGTAATGAAGAGGCTACAGTGTCACAGGATAAAGTTACTGCTGGAGTAGGTGAGATTTCAGAAGGGCAGGTGTTCTACGATGCAGAGAGAGAGACCAATGAGGATGAGGATCAGACAGCACAGATGCGTGAGAGTAGTGGGTCCACAAATAGCCTAACTGGGTCCACTGATAGCAATGCAGACGCTTCGCTGAAATCGGACAACAAGCAAGAAATCAACTCCGGCCAAGCGCAAACTTGTGTCACCAACAAGGGCAATGGCGTCACAGTGAACAAGATGCAGGAGTGGATGCATAAAGGTCGGGTGATATCCTCTGAGATGAAGCAGCGCATTGCAGGATCATCCCCTCCTCTGCCCCGTACTAAAGTCCTGGACACTCCTCAAGTTGGGGTGAAACCGGTGACTCCATCCAAAAAGGCTAAATCTGCAACAATCAAGTCTCCGAAGCAGTCCTCTTCCTCTGCGCAGCCAGGTAGGATGACTTCACAGTGGCCCCCCATATCCTCTGGACCCACTAAAATCAATCTCCTCCTTGATTACTACATCCTCCTCCATTCATAGTGTGTCTGGTGGTGGTCCAACCCTGCACTGCTGGCTGTAGGATGCAAAGCAAATGGGACGAGACTCCTCAGACCGTTTTGCTTTCTTTACCACAAACAATTTTCTAACCGGTGGTGGTCTTGGTGGCGGGTTCTCTCCTTCCCCCTAATGTCAGGGGCATTTTAATACTCAATTAATCATACATCAATTTTCTCACTCACTCACGGTGTAGATCAGTAACAACTAACTCTCCTCTGAATAGTTTATGCTGTTCTAGTGATGGATGTTGGTGGCTGGTTAAATGTGTTAAAATGTAAAAAAAAATGTTGCATGATTGTGTTATTATAATGTCTTCAATGTGAGTCTTACACAAACAATGTGAAACATCTGTGTCATGATGCCAGTTACTGCTACTAAAATAGAAGCATGAAGGTAGCCAGTGTTTAAATGTCTCCAGATGTAAGTGGTATTCTGACATAGTGCAGAGGATTCTCTTAGTGCACAATACTTTCTATTGTTTCCACAGCTTTTTATTGCACAATTGCCTCATCCAAAATGCAAAAAATATGTAAGAGGACATGATAATCTAATAGATATCAACAGAATACATCTCTGTAAGTTTTTAATTTCATAACAGCAATAATATATATTATTAGCATATTACTGTAACAATATTTTAACTTGAAAGTTTTCTTTGGCTTTTTTTTTGTCAGTCCAAAAATGTCACCACAGAAATGAATTCACATTTTCTTTAAGATGACTTCATGGCATATCTATGTCAAATGTACAGTAAGGATGCACCAATACCAGTACCGGTGTAGAATATCTGTACCAATCTGAGAACATTGGATTGAATTGGTTTTATGATATTGGCAATGCTGACATCCTGAGCCTTTCCATGAATGTAATAAGGCTTATTTGGCAGCTGACATTCATCTAATATATTTGGCTTTTAAATTTCACTCAATGCAAAGTTGCTCTGTCATTGGTAGAGGGACGAAATAAGTTAATATTAAGTTGGATTTCACTTGAGGGAAAAAAATGTGTATATTCAGTCCCTTGACTTAGTATTTCCTGCAGCAGCCGATATTGAAAGTCAAAGTAATCTCTATCAGACATGGTTGGACCGGTGCCTCCCTTCCTTCCATATAGTACAGCTTTGCATCCCTTTCTTTGGAATTTATACACTGGGACCAAATGTGTGGCTGGAAACATTGAGCATTTTTTGTGCGCGGCTTGAGCGTTACAAACCCTCTCTTTTCATTGTCCGTGTTAGTTCAGTCAGTGTAGTGGCTGTCTAACATGCCTCTGACAGAGTAAACAGATGAGCTGCCATGTGCGTAGCTGCTTGTTGACTACTGCTCGAAATAGACTGATCTGTGACTGCAGCCCAGCGGAAGGCCTCTCGTCAGGCTTCCAGCAGGATTTTGTTTGGCTCATGCTACATCCTCGACTTCCGTTTTGGCTATTTCAGTTAAAGTTACTGATATTGGCTTCCTTGGTTTGCGTTTCGCTCCTGTTATTTTAATTGTTTTTACAGTTATGATTACAGCTGCATGCATGATTTTGGTCTAATCATTTTATAAGCATCAAAATGGTGTATTATGCTTCCATTAATCAGATTTGGTTCAGAACACTAGGGAGATAATTACTACTAATATACTAAACCAAATCGCATATTGTAAGTGTATTAAAAGTATATAGAGGGACTTTCTACTTCTGGGTGGATCATCAAGACTATTGGTCCTTCTAATTGTCAATCATTCTTGCCAACATGACCAGAGAGTTTTTTTTAAAAGTGCAGTCTTTCCTAAAATTTGGGAAAATCCTCCTAATATACCTTTTAAGGTCCAAGCTAGTCAGTAGCAGTTTAAAAAGAAATTATTATTATTTTTTGTGCTGTTTTTTTAATTGTGAATATCTAATTATTCCTTTGATTAGTTTGCATTCAAAAGGATAAATGGTTCCCTCAAGTTATTTTTTTTCCCCTTTTTTGTGTGAATACCCTGACCTTCCACAGCTGCTGCCAGAGAACCACTTCTTTTCACTGCTGATGTGCGTTTAATAGTATACGAGTTGGTGGGGGTGGCTGTCATGTTCTCCCCGCTCATTTGCTCCAGACAGCTCCATGGTAACTGGGATTTGAAGTCTTTGGATCAAATATTTTGGATGCCATTCCTGTTGTTTAACTTGTTTGCGTGGTGTCACTTAATTCCCCGTGGTGAATGAACAAAATGAAGGGCGATTAAGTATTTATTAGGTCAAAGCCGGGTTTTTCATGCCCCGACGGGTCTTCCAGCACTTGTCTTGATGGTTTGTGTTTAATACTTTGCCATTCACAAGATTTGCCAAAGGATAGGCCTTGGCTTTAACTTGCATTTCTTTTTTTAAGTGTCCACTCAATCTATAATTTGAGTTTGAAAAATATTATGTTTATGCAATTATGTCTTTCTTATCTGGACTTCGTGTCTGTAATAAAGTTTAATATGAAAATATATTATAATTATTGCATTCATTTAATCCTGAATTATGTGCTGCCATCACTCGTTGAACCCATAATTCATCACTCAAACTACTGTCACATAATTCACTTAAACCTTTTTATGATGTGTAAATATCATTCCTCACAATAATTGTTTCAATTATGTTTGATTGGGCTGATGTCTATGATTTCATCAATTCCGGAACATTGCTACTTGGCTGCAAAATGAATCCCAGTCAAATTGAAATAGCAATTTCCATGTTCGCAAATCGCAAAGTCTGAGATGATTTAAGTTATTTGCAAACAAAAATGGGACAAAAGCCAATTAGCCAAAAAATTATTATTATTATTATTTAGGTAACATTTCTTTGTTATTTATTCTTTGTTTTTTGTACTTAAGGTTAGAATAAACATCCCGGGAATTGTGTAATGGTGCTTTCAGACCGGGACAGTTGTTGCGTCTGCGTTCAATGCAAAGTCAATGGGGTGGCGCGTTTCAGCGTCGCATTGCACGGACCTCTCGGCACACGCGCACAGACCGCCCAGTAGAAACGCACGGACTTGGCGGGAAAGTCAAAGGGGAGGAGAAGGAGCGGAAAATGAACGCCCACAGGAGATGGATTCCGCTCAACTTTTCCTCGAGACGTTCGTGCAGCGACCAATCAGAGAGCACGCACACCACTGACGTAATCACGCCACTACACGGCGTATGTTTTCCCCATTGAGAGCCAGGAACCGGTCATTTAAACATGGAGGATCAAGCTGTGGATAGTCTCATTGTCGCTGTTACAAACTTTCCAGAGTTGTGGAAAGTCTGCATTCCGGAATATAGCGACAGAGCAAAGAAAGATTCGGCATGGAAGGCCATTGCGCAGCAGCTCAACCTCCCTGGTAAGTTTTTTCAGTATCAGTGTAGTGAGGTGGGCGTGCTTGTGTTCGTGCGTCGTTTGGCAGTGTGCAAGCCTCTGCGTCTGAAAACTAGAGAATGCGCGTCTGGTGAGCTGGGCTGCTGCGTTTCAGCGTTTTCGGTCTGAAAGCACCATAAGAGTCTTTTAAACCTACAGTATTTCGAATATTGCATCCCAATGTTGGTCAGAAATATCGCGTTTAGAAATGTTGACAAAATTGTGCAGCCCTGACTGTGATGGATATATTTCAACAGTATAATGTGTTGGAGTTGTTGCCATATTATTTGTACTACATGAATGCCATCTTGCTCATTCTATTTCAGCTTCTTAAATGCTGTGCAGGTGTAACACTATCCAAACTAACCGCTGTCAAGTCATGTCTGAACAATTTGTCCTTACACTTGGTGCAGAAAACCTTTGCGTGAAAATCATCTCCTTGCAAACATGCATGGTGCTAAGGGGAGGTGATAAATAGTTGTGTGGGTGTCTCCTCCGGACAGATTTATGAAGAATACAGGGTCTAAAGATGGATCAGGTGATGGAGCAGAAACCAGAGGCATGGCAGGGTTGTTTATAACAAGAGGAAATCATATGACCAGTGGTAGTGAGAGTGAACTGCTCTTGGCTGCATGTTATCTAATGTCTACAGGTCTTTGTGGAATGACCTTGCCTTCTACTTGTGCGGAGCTATTTGGGTTTCACTGTGATGGAGTGTTTCCTAAAACGCCATAGATGACCTTGGTTTTAGTCGTGTTGCTTAAAGGAAAAAGGAGGACATATTTTGCATTTCATTATACACATAGTACAGCGATGGGGTTGTGCTTGAACAAGATGGAGCCTTGTTTCTCATACAAGGCTCCATCTGATTGGAATAAGTTACCCACATACATAAGATCCTTAACCTCCTTTGGCTTATTTAAATTGGAATTATCTAGATATCTTACCATTCCCTGTGCATGTTACTAGCTGTTTTTTTATTTTTATTTGTATTATTATTATATATATTTTTATTTATTTATTATTTTGTAATATCTGGATGTATATTTTTAATACAATGGACTGTCTTTGGCATTTTTAATAAGGGAGTGTGCTACTTCTAATTTTAACTTCGCCCAAATGAGTGACAAATTATCCAGAGATAATTGCTGAGCCCTACTGCAAACCAATACATTTTGGTTGAACTAACATTAGCATTAGCCATTTTCCTGCCAAAAAATTGGTGAGATGCAAGTGTTGACATGTGACGCAACCCCGGACGATCCCGTCTCTGTCTGGGACTAAAGGGAAAAATCTACACCGAGAATCCTCATTATCATATGAAAGGCTGTCAACAGGGATGTATGGCACCCTTCGTAAATGGAGGGAAACAGGGGCCAAAAACTCTGTATACACAACAGAGTGCTGTGTGCATAGAAGAAAACGAGCTGTGTGATTTGCACTTATCAAAAGACGAGCATCCACCAGCTAAAATAGAAGGCCTATGGGAAAGAAGACGTTTTACTAAAGCACTTAGTAAAAAATGTTTGTTGGTGGTTGTATTGCCAATAGGCTTCTAAAGAATTGTTCCAATTGACAGTATCTAGAAATAAAACTATTAAAACTAACATTGTTTCAGAACGGGCTGTGTTCACACCCTCCCTATATATTATATTTTGATATTTTGATAGACAAAACAAAATGCATTTGAAAATCGATAGATCAACATCAATGCCCAGTCCTAGTTTCAACAAGCATTGAAGTTGGAACAGTTAAATAGTTAGGTGCTAAAACATAACATATCACTAGATTGTTCTATGTATAAAGACTGCCCACGCCACAATGCTATTTTTCACCCTTCTTTAGTTCTACAGATGTGCATTATGTCCTCATGACCCTCTGCTCTGGTCAGGCCTGAGATACCATTGAACACATCAAGTTAATGCTACGGCTCCACATCACACAAGCTGTCAGCGAGAGCCATTGGAAAGTTTAATTGACGTTTCTAAGTGCTGACACAGAAAATGCTATTGGTGTAGTGGTGACTGAAAAACAATTCTATGCCCTTGGCAAATATCTATTTATCTGGCTATTATTCACGAGCTTACAAGCTTTGGTGTAAGACGTAATCCAAAAGAAAACAGTCAGCAAGAATCGACAAGTGTGAAACAGTCAATGATATCATAACTTTTCAGTGCCAAACATAATTCGAGTTGCAGCAACCTATTCAGTGTTTGTGTACCCTTTTGCTTCTTATCTTTTGTCATTAGTCTTCTGAGGTTGTTGCAATAAATCCTCTATTGTGGTTCTCTAACCTTTCACACCAAGTACCACTCATTCAAATGAATGTACTTCTTAAGTGGGAAATGTCATTATATTACAGCTGCAAGCAAGAAATTGTATAGAGTTTAAGGCCTTTAATGTTACAAATTACTGCAAAAGGACTTTAATGAAACATCTTCCAAACACACTGACAGGTTCATAGGGATTTTTACGGGAATTTGAGTCACAGATTTATGATTCTGTTTCCCCATGATTCACATAAAGACATGCTAACACAAGAACGGACCAGGAAGCTTTAATATCAAACTAATTCAGATACGCACAAGTTCTTTCACCGTTTCCTTGGAAGGGAGAGCTCCTTCTAAGACTGTGGCGTGTGACAGAGGCAGACGGGAGGAAAGCTGTAAATGTGAAAAGTGGCCTGGAATGTGCCTCGTGTCAGAACTTGCATCTCGTTCAGGTTATGAAAGACCCCAGAAAAACGAAGGCATGCGGACAACAAGTCTCGCGTTACCTGCCTACATGTGCGTCGGTGGCACAGATTTGTTCCGGACGGAAATACTGTAGGGGTTATTCATGTTAATGTGACCACAGCGAGAGAGTGATGGAAAGATTACAGTATGTGTTGCCTGTTTTACACATTAAGCCCCTATTCAATATAGGCAACTTTTCCAGGAAATTATTTTGCCATATGCTCAAAGAATGTTGCTACATAGGATCAGTCGACTCTTTCTGCGAGGCCATAGACTTGGACCAATGGCAGAATTATAGAGAATTATGTTTGGTGAATTAGCACAAGAACATTTCAGAATTCCCATATTGGCCATATATTCGACATATCGGCCTATGTTTGCCTTGTTAACTACAGTACCACCAGCCATCTGCAAATAAACATGATATTTGCTGTTAAACATTGGTATGGCCCAGCATTTTACAATCGGTGGGTGCATCCCTAATGGGTATTTATAGATTACTGTATTTAAAGGCATATAGGAGGATTTTTTTCTTGGATCATCTAGCCTATTGGTTCTCCTAATTGTCAGTCATTCTGGTGATACATTTTAGTAGGTGGAGGGTTAGAGTGGGGTGTTCTTTCCTAAAATTTGGGAACATCCTCTTACATACTTTTCTAATCAAGGACAAACAATCTGTAGTTTTAAATACGCAATACGAGGTGGTTGAGTAATACAAGTAATTTCAATCACCCTATCGCAGATGCTCTTAGAAGACAATATCAAAGCATGTGATTGTAGAGAAACTGGATCATTTGCCAGGACCACCTCAAAAGGGAAATCCCCTCAGAGTGGATGTAGACATATTCTCACTTTATCTCACGTCTAATGTCATAAAATCAGACACTTCATTGCAAATCAATTTTCACTTCTAAGTTATCGAATGGAAACTCTGACAGTGGCAGAAGTTCAAGGAGGCTGTGTTGTGGTGGAGCTTGTGTTTTATTGGCTTTGGGGGGTGCAGAAGTTGGCAGCAGCTATTGCAAGTCAACAGTTGCTTTGTTGGGTGTTAATAAAGTTGCCTCATGGTGCCCGCGGCTCCGTCAGAGGCAGGAGTCATTCCCTGGTGGAATCAGCCGCTCTGAGGATCCTTGTGTGCTTCATTCAGGCCTAAAAGCAACCAAGCAAAACACAGACCTAAATGCACTCAGCAGAGGTTACACAACACTGCCCATGTGATTTTTACATTTTCTGCTGTAGCAAGAGGTAGTTAGCTGTGGTTTCGAAGGTCCTTGGCAGCATTTGTATATGGGTACTAGAAACCGTTGCAATGGCTGAAGCCATTGCGATTGACTGCGGAACAGATCTAATGTGGAATTTAGCTGAAAAATCCTTGAAATCCTTGAAACTGTTAAAATACTTTAAACATCTTTGAAACTCCTGAAGTATTTGAAGCTCCTGATATCCTTTAAACTGTTATCCTTTATACTGGTTTTCATGTAAAAACCCCTATTAAGTTCCATTATACTGGTTTACATGTAAAAACCCCTATTAAGTTGCATTATACTGGTTTACATGTAAAAAACCCTATTAAGTTGCATTATACTGGTTTACATGGAAAAATCCCTATTAAGTTGCATTATACTGGTTTACATGTAAAAAACCCTATTAAGTTGCATTATACTGGTTTACATGGAAAAATCCCTATTAAGTTGCATTATACTGGTTTACATGTAAAAATCCCTATTAAGTTGCATTATACTGGTTTACATGTAAAAACCCCTATTAAGTTCCATTATACTGGTTTACATGTAAAAACCCCTATTAAGTTGCATAATACTGGTTTACATGGAAAAATCCCCATTAAGTTGCATTATACTGGTTTACATGGAAAAATCCCTATTAAGTTGCATTATACTGGTTTACATGGAAAAATCCCTATTAAGTTGCATAATACTGGTTTACATGGAAAAATCCCCATTAAGTTGCATTATACTGGTTTACATGGAAAAAACCCTATTAAGTTGCATTATACTGGTTTACATGGAAAAAACCCTATTAAGTTGCTACTGGTTTACATGAAAACCCTATTAAGTTGCATATACTGGTTTACATGAAAAACCCTATTAAGTTGCATTATACTGGTTTACATGAAAAAACCCTATTAAGTTGCATTATACTGGTTTACATGGAAAAATCCCTATTAAGTTGCATTATACTGGTTTACATGGAAAAATCCCTATTAGGTTGCATGATTACACTGAAGTCCTTGAAACTGCTGAAGTCCTTGAAACTGCTGAAGTCCTTGAAACTGTTGAAGTCCTTGAAACTCTTGAAATCTTGAAACTGCTGAAATCCTTGAAACTGTTGAATCCTTGAAACTGTAGAAATGTCTGAAAGAGCTGAAGTCCTATTAAAATGCATGGGCCTATTAAAATGCATTGCAGAATTCTCAATGCAGATTTTTGTCCGATTGCGGAAAAACCGGAAATCGCTGAAGTCCCAAAAGTAATAGCAATAATCTCCCAAACATGTGGAACGTTTTGATGTATAACTTGTGGAAATTGTTGAAAATGTGAAAGCTGTGAAACGTGTCAAAAAAAATGACGGAATAAAGAAATACAAAACCAATGGTTGACTGCGGAAGGTTCCGCAGTCAATCAATTACTACTTTACTAGGATTTCTAAGGGAAAATGGCAACAATCAGAAGACATGGAGCAAATTATTGATTGACTGCGGAACCTTCCGCAGTCAACCATTGGTTTTGTATTCTTTATTCCGTCATTTTTTTTGACACGTTTCACAGCTTTCACATTTTCAACAATTTCCACAAGTTATACATCAAAACGTTCCACATGTTTGGGAGATTATTGCTATTACTTTTGGACTTCAGCGATTTCCGGTTTTTCCGCAATCGGACAAAAATCTGCATTGAGAATTCTGCAATGCATTTTAATAGGCCCATGCATTTTAATAGGACTTCAGCTCTTTCAGACATTTCTACAGTTTCAATGATTCAACAGTTTCAAGGATTCAACAGTTTCAAGGATTTCAGCAGTTTCAAGATTTCAAGAGTTTCAAGGACTTCAGCAGTTTCAAGGACTTCAGCAGTTTCAAGGACTTCAGCAGTTTCAAGGACTTCAGTGTAATCATGCAACCTAATAGGGATTTTTCCATGTAAACCAGTATAATGCAACTTAATAGGGATTTTTCCATGTAAACCAGTATAATGCAACTTAATAGGGATTTTTCATGTAAACCAGTATAATGCAACTTAATAGGGTTTTTTTTCATGTAAACCAGTATAATGCAACTTAATGGGGATTTTTCCATGTAAACCAGTATAATGCAACTTAATAGGGGTTTTTACATGTAAACCAGTATAATGCAACTTAATAGGGTTTTTTCCATGTAAACCAGTATAATGCAACTTAATAGGGTTTTTTCATGTAAACCAGTACAATGCAACTTAATAGGGATTTTTCCATGTAAACCAGTATAATGCAACTTAATGGGGATTTTTCCATGTAAACCAGTATAATGCAACTTAATATGGGTTTTTACATGTAAACCAGTATAATGCAACTTAATAGCAACTTAATAGGGATTTTTCCATGTAAACCAGTATAATGCAACTTAATAGGGATTTTTTCCATGTAAACCAGTATAATGCAACTTAATGGGGATTTTTCCATGTAAACCAGTATAAAAGTTTCAAGGATTTCAAGGATTTTTCAGCTAAATTCCACATTAGATCTGTTCCGCAGTCAATCGCAATGGCTTCAGCCATTGCAAGTTTCTAGTTATGATTGCTCAACTATTTACTACATATTTACGAATATAACATTTTTGATTGACTGCGGAACCTTCCGCAGTCAACCATTGGTTTTCACGTTCTTTATTATTATTCCGTCTTTTTCCTGATTTTTGACACGTTTCACAGCTTTCACATTTTCAACAATTTCCACAAGTTATACATCAAAACGTTCCACATGTTTGGGAGATTATTGCTATTACTTTTGGGACTTCAGCGATTTCCGGTTTTTCCGCAATCGGACAAAAATCGGTCGATTTTTCCCATTGACTTTATAATGGGGCTACCACAAATTCATAGTTTTCAGAATTTTCTTCACATTTTCAGCATTTTCTGCAGTTTGTGCATGTTCAGCTTCCACAAACCTGTGAGTTTTCAGAAAACAAAAAACTAGAAACCGTTGCAATGGCTGAAGCCATTGCGATTGACTGCGGAACAGATCTAATGTGGAATTTAGCTGAAAAATCCTTGAAATCCTTGAAACTGTTAAAATACTTTAAACATCTTTGAAACTCCTGAAGTATGTGAAGCTCCTGATATCCTTTAAAACTGTTATCCTTTATACTGGTTTACATGTAAAAACCTCCTATTAAGTAGCATTATACTGGTTTACATGGAAAAATCCCCCATTAAGTTGCATTATACTGGTTTACATGTAAAAAACCCTATTAAGTTGCAATTTATACTGGTTTACATGGAAAAATCCCTATTAAGTTGCATTATACTGGTTTACATGTAAAAATCCCTATTAAGTTGCATTATACTGGTTTACATGGAAAAAACCCCTATTAAGTTTCATTATACTGGTTTACATGGAAAAATCCCTATTAAGTTGCATTATACTGGTTTACATGGAAAAATCCCTATTAAGTTGCATTATACTGGTTTACATGTAAAAAACCCCTATTAAGTTGCATTAGACTGGTTTAATGTAAAAATCCCTATTAAGTTGCATTATACTGGTTTACATGAAAAAAACCCTATTATGTTGCATTATACTGGTTTACATGAAAAAAAACCTATTAAGTGGCATTATACTGGTTTACATGGAAGAAATCCCTATTAAGTTGCATTATACTGGTTTACATGGAAAAATCCCTATTAAGTTGCATTATACTGGTTTACATGAAAAAAAAACCCTATTAAGTTGGCATTTTATACTG
>OZ035824.1:24395477-24798855 GCA_964034765.1 Knipowitschia caucasica
CAAAATAGTCAGTTTGTCCATGTTAAAAGTAATTTAACGTAAAATAATTATGCAAAAACTGTTTTGTGAAAAGCTTAACATGCTAACTGCTGGAAAAACTGTATAGAAAAATATGTTTCTATGGTATTGAGCAGGTTGCCAGGTGACCAAAAACGGTCATATTTCAATTTCACATTCAAATGGATGAATTTATTATCTTAACAGTAATCACATAGAATTAAACTACATATAGATACAGAAAAAGTTTTGAACCCTAACCATAAATACCATACCATAAATGTACATCATTACACTTTCAAAACTGAAAGCCATCTAATTGACTGCTCTGGGAGTCCAAGAGTGTTCTGCCAGTAAATCAGTCCACCCCTACATAATAAAATGCACTCAATAACATATATTCAAACTTTTGCCCTAGGCCTTACTTAAAGCTGGGGTACCTAACTTTCAAACCACAACAAACTATGTGATACAATCCATCTAGTATGTAGTATGTATTTCTTAAAACGTTTGCAATTACTTCTCGTGTTTTTTGGGGGGTTTTTTGCTCTCTGTTTAGATTTGACCTTTTTCACGCAGAAAAGAAAAGATAGGACTATCCTCAGTTCTACTTAAAAGCATTAAATAGTGACACACATGACTCTTTCTTACAAGTGCAATAATTATAACATGTTTTCTAATGAGAACGAGTCGAGAATAAGACAATGGCTCACAGAGTTACACTTCTACAAGGATCTTTCTAATGCGACAAAAACAAAATTATTCATGAGACAAAAAAGGGACCTCAGCTTTACAGGCTCTTTGACACAACTCTCCATCCTCTCCCCCAGGCGTACGTCAACATGGCTCTGTTTGAGAACTTCACCTACGCCGGGATCGACGCCACAGCCGAGGAGGCCTGACTACCAGCCCCCCCAGACTCCAGGACGCCACGCAGCTCAAGCCGGAGGAGCCGAGGGTCGTCCCCACGTTACTGCCTCCCTCCTCACCAGCGGGGCAGGAGGGGCCGGCGCTCCAGTCGCTCCAGTCGCACCAGAAACAGCCAACTCTAGGACCAGAACTCAGGACCAGAACTGTGATAGGACATGTTGGGTTTGTTTTTTGGAGGCGAACGCTGGAGGAGAGGAAACGATCGGACGCATGGGGCTGGAGTCTGAGGGGAGGAAGACTTTTTTAATCAAAGACATTTTTATTTGTATATTTTTGGCAAGAACGACATCAAACTGTGAATCACATCGAGTAAGTTCATCTCACGTTAGGGCTGTGAACAGTTAATCAATCAATCGATCAACTTTTTTGTAGAGCGCCTTTCCCACACAAGGCAAAACTAAGCACTAAACATTGAAATCTATGTATACCTAAAGAAATATGATTAAAAACTAAGATCACAGGAAATAGTAAAAAATAGAGTGAAATCACACAAGTTAAAAAAATCACCTATAAAAAAATCACCCACAAGATTAAAATCATAAAAAGCCACAGTTAATTTAAAGGAGTAAAGATAAAATCGTTCTAATCGCATCTGGTTATTTAAAGAGTTATCGATTCATTTAGTAATTGATTTTTTGACTTAAACATGCTGAGACAAGGTTTTATGACTCAGATAGTTAAAAAAAAATAGAGAATTAAGTAATGATGTGTGAGTATTTTCAATCAAACAAGCCAATGTTTTCCTGAGGCTTTCGGGATCTAAAAACTAAAAAGAATTATCGGCCAATTAATCGATTATCAAAATAATGGTAGACTACAGCCCTAGCCAGGCAGTAGTTTGTAGTAAGGCAGAACAATTGTAAAGAAATCTCTGATTGCAATTTTTCAGAGTAACCATTGCGATTCCGTTTGCAATTTCTGTTATGAAGGTAAAATCATGTTCCAAATGCTTTCAAAGAATTCACATTTGAGAAAAAACTGAATCGAGACAGAGCCAGATTTGTATAACATGGAACAAGATATTTTTTTCTATTTGTAAAGGACAGGTTGTCTGTAATGTAAATAATTTCAGTCATTGCTATTTACGGCCACTCAAATTTCGATTCCATTGCGATTAGTCATGCAGACCTACATTGTAGCACTTAAGGAATTGACTTGTACTGTTTTTGATACTTTTGCATACCACTGCCATGAATGTACTGTATTATTGTAAAGTTCTACTACTACAGTATATGTTTTTTTGTATTTTTCAGACCTGTTTTATGCATTTGTTTTATGTACTGATTCATAGCGGTCAAGAATCCTTTCAAGCCTTGTAATTAAGCTACAGGAAAGAACCACATTGAAAGATAACATTGTAGAAATAACACAATCAGAGCGGCCACATACACTTTAGTACCTTTAAGACACAATAAGACACAACAGGGCTGAGCATTATAATGAAGTTGTTAGTGTGTGTTGGATTTATTGGTATAGGTTTTTTAATGGATTTAAGGCATTCCACATGTGAGCATCAATCAAAGCTCAGACATTGTATTAGGAAAAAGTTAAATGGAACAAGAGTTTATAAAAAAGTTTACACTGTATTTGTTGATAAGGCTTGTAATCGAAAGTGGTCATTTAATGTTCGCTTAACACTATGACTTTCCCGATTATGAAAGTACATCCCAGAGCATCCTCCTGTGGACTCACCACCTGCAGAGGGTCAGTGAGGGGCTGGTGCTATGAGACTTGGGTGGCATCTCTGACTGCCACCCCCCTGACCCAGAAATGGATTAAAGGGAAGAAGATGGATGGATGGATGGATCCCAGAGCAGTCATTATGACGGTTACCATTTGAAAGGATTTTTCCCCCCAAATTTGTTTTCTCTTAAATAGATGTGAAAAGTGGTTAATATAACTGAAATACAGCCAAACAAAATACTCTGAGCCAGTCTAGGGTCGAGATGATGTCATAAGCATAACGACATAGAAATAAAGTGAATATAGATGCGGAAAAAAGTCCAAAGTTATGAAGACCAAAAACGTACTTCCAAAACAAAAAGCCGTCAAATTGACTGCTCTGGGAGTTCTGGTGTTAATACGAACCCGTGCATTTAAATTGAATGTTAAAAGCGTTCAACACTGAGTGCACATAAGATTGCGCATTAACTGGTGCTTTCCCACGTGTTCAGGTTTCGGGAATAGAACTGGACCAACAAGACTGTACATTATGATTTCAATCAGAGCTAAGACATGTTCGGTTTGACTTTCCACCCGATGCTGATGTGTTAAGTCCCATGATATGTTCATGGGACTTAACACATGAACATATCATGGGGTATTTCTACTGATCCTGGTTACTACGGTAACTCAACCCTACAGCAGTTTGATTATCGTGTTTTTTTTTTACTTTTTTCTTTCGCTGTAAACACCGGTGGGCATTTCACTTGTAATTCATTGTAATGACTGTACCATATGTAAATGTGTATGTTTTGCTATTTTTACATAAACTATACATTATGACATTATACCCCTATTACTTGTATTCCAGGTCTGGGCAATTATTATCTCCAGGGGGATATCGGACATATTGTGGGGCTCCGGACTACTTTTCACATGATTACAATTGAACTTAATTTTCCTTGACAGCTACATCACAAACCAAAATACATAATTATATTTCCATCAAATAAATGTATTTATTTGGTAAACATAAATATTCAAAAAAAGGAAGGACAGGGGAACATGGAGCCAAGATATTTTTGATGTGTGGCCAGGTTTGGGTTAATTGATCTATACTAAAGTCTTATTTTTTTGCAATGTAGTAGAGGAAGTGTTGAAAGAAAGACAAAAAAAAAATCATAGAATTGTGGTGTTATTTCTCACACTAATCGTAACACTAACATTTGAAATTGTGACATCTTTAAATTGGGTCAATGTTTACTCCACATACGAAGGGAACGGGAAGGCGGCTGATCTAGATGTAAATGTGTGACTATGTGTTTGTGTGTGCGTGTGTGTGTGTGTGTGTGTGTGTGTATGTATGCTGTGTGTTGAAAAGGTGGAAATGATAAAGTTAACCACATGCAGCTCATGGGGCCAGTGTGAGTGCAGAGAGGCTCCTGCACTGGGCTGATCTGTCACGGTTCTTCCTCCTCCAAACCACCACCGGACCAGAGATGCCAGTCACACACAACGCTACTTCCTGCAGCTCCCAAAGACAACAATAGTCATAACAGCCGTCACAGAAACGCTGGGCAAGAAATAAAAAAACATCCATAATATCCATTTCAAGTGAACCGTTATCATATGGTCCAGTGAAAGTGGCCCAAAGACAGATTCATTTGTAATAGCACAGTTGGGTCCCAATAGTATCCAATATGTCTGGTGTACTCAGTCTTTCATTTATCACCTAAAACAGTGTTTTTCAACCAGTGTGCCTTGATATTTTGATTTGTGTGCCTTTGGAAATGAGAAAGGCTTTGCTTTGTTAATAACGGCTGCAGTTTCATGTTTATATCCGTTTCAGCTGGTGGTTTTCCATGGGATTGGTTTCAATGAAAAACCCTTATGTACCATCATATCTAAATATTTGGAGTATCCAGAGTACTCCCAAATCTATGGCGCATTCACATCTGTTTCATTTTTATTGCACCAATTCTGGTTCACTAAAGAGAAAAAACAACTTTGTTTGTGGATGTAAAACCAAAAGTAGAACCAACAGTGTCCAATAGTCGCTAAATAATAATAATAATAATAATAATAATAATAATAATAATAATAATGATAATAATAATAATGATAATAATAATAATAATAATAATAATACATGATAATAACAATAATAATAATAATAATAATGATAATAATACATTGGTTTAATAAAGCGCTTTTCAGGACACTCAAAGATGCTTCACATGTCATTATTCTTTCAATCCATACACAGTGGTGATAAATTACTATTGCCACAGCTGCCCTGAGGCACACTGACAGAAACGAGGCAACCAGTTTGTTCACACCAGACTCATTCTAGGCAATGGGGGTGAAGTGTCTTGCCTAAGGACACGTTGTCAGTTTGGCATATTACAGCCGCAGCCACTCCACTGTGGATCCTGGTCTCTCATCACAGTACTGACCAGGCCCTGTCCTGCTTAGCTTCAGAGATCTGACTGGATCCGGCTTTCACATACAAGTAAATCCGACGAGGTCTAGTTTAAGTGTGTGAATGTAGCTTAAGGACTTTTGTGTGTCTAACCACCAGAAAGCCTCTAGTACCACAGCTTGAGAATCACCGGCCTTCTCCATACGTCATGTAGAAGGACTTATGAGCGTGTCTTTGTCCTGACGTGCACTGCAGACCTAGGGCGGATGAACACAACACGTTTCAACACTTGTGGTGAAGGGATGATCCATAACCTCAGTCTGATGGGGCCGAGAAAGGAAAGTTAAAAATGATACACATTTTGTTTTTTTTAAATAATATCTGCATTTGACACATTTTTCAATTCCACTCAAGCAACGTAGTACGGCCACCGAACATGAATGACCAAAATACTGTATGCAATGCGCCATGTGGGCTTCATAATAAATTACGGTTGGCAATTGCGATTTATTAATTACATTTTTTGATACAAGATTACATGGATAAAGGTACGCTATATGTTACTTTTCCGTTGTCGCAACTGCTTTTTTATCGCGTGAAGCCTTTCTGAATCTTTCTATATGTTTTTTGCCTGAAAATGTCAACAGAATTGTGTTAAATTTCCCATCTACATTTGAAGCAAGCAGGTAACTTCACTAGCCTAAGTCAGAGGTCCTGTCTGCGGAGAGGAGCGTGAATCCATTGTAAGAATTTGAGTTTTTGAACAGTAAAAACATCTGAAATTCTATCTGGTACACGTTTTATATCATACTCATCATCCCAAGCAATTTAAGTAACACGGCAGGTAGCAGACCCCAACAGAAAAGCTAGAAAATATACCTTTAAATTAACTGTGTGGTTTTTTCTCATATTTTTGATGTGTAAACAACATATTGTGAGTGTTATATAGCCCCCTCTCTCTCTCTCTTCCTTATTTGGTGACAAGTTGCCGAGTTTCCTGCCCATGTGTGAACTGTCGTTTTGGGTCATATCTGATACCACTGCCCCTCACTGCAACCACACATGCTCACTGTTATTGTTGTCGTGATAACGTTCCCAGAGTCGTGATCATGCACTGGCTCTGCAGGCGTGTCACTCTCTGGGCCCTTATGGTCACTGCCTCCGGGACCAGGGGTCAGAAGACGGCAGGACTCCCTCTGACTCTGGAAGGTAGGAATTTTAGGGTTTAAAAGTTGCTATTTTGTATGATCTTCTGTATGGTCAATTTACATGTTAGAGTTAGAAAGATTTTATATTCAGCTATTTGAGTATGTATCAATCAATCAAGTTTATTTCATGCAGTGCAACCTAAAGTGCACAGACATAAAATAAGGTTAAAAAAAATTACAGAAAATACAAAAAATATGAAGAAAGAAAAGAAACTTTTCAGACTGAATTTAAACTATATAAAACGTTTTTATATAAGACTCAAAATTTTGGAATAATCTTGTAATGGATTTAAAGCTGGGGTACCTAACTTTCCAACCAAAGAAAAACAGACATTTAATATCATTAATTTGACTAAATCTTGGCTCTGATTCTGATTCTTGACATCTGTCTGTTGTTTCGGACAGAAAAGTGAAAAAGAGAGGACCACCTTCTCTCAGAAAATCAGCTTTCAGCTCAAAGAGTCAAAGAGTGACAAACAGGGTTCTTTCTTCCATGATTTATGATGAAATAAAGACTGATTTGATCACAATAGCTTATTTTCATTTTGACTGGGACAAACAATATGTATTATTATTAATGACGAATAATAATAAGTTAAGTCCCCCAGCTTTAGACACTTACTTAGACAGACTTTATTAATCCACAGGGGAAATTGCGTTGTCACAGTATAGCTTGCATAATATTCCACAAAATATAACAATGAAGTAACAACCTGAAAATGAGAATAATAAACAATAAGATACTATTGTGAGAATAGAATAATCTGGATATAGGTACTCAGGAATATACATATCTATGAATATGACACACATTTATAATTACATTTAACACATTTTTCAAGGTTTCAAATCATTGCACTTTTCTGTTTTTTTTTTTATTCTACAGATAGTTTGTTATTGAACGATGAACCCAGCCCTAAATGCCGAACTCTGATGCAAGATGGAACTGTAAAGGATTTCACTTGTTTCTTTAAGACGGCAGATAACTCGTCTTATGACTTCTACTACACCACAGACAAGTACACGTTTATATTTGCAATCCTTCTGTATTTGTAACTTTAAAATGGCATGTTTTGGCTGAGTCTTCTCTATGCGCACCAGTCCTCCGCGGAGAACAAAGTGTGAGATGTGGCACCGGACGGCTGAGGACAAGAGCTTTCTCCACTTCTGCACTTTCCCACAGTCGGATATTTTCTGGTACGTGGAGATCCTTCTGGAAGTCATCCACCGGAGCAGGAATGACAGTCTGTTCATGCGGACGGTCACAGTGGAAGACAACAGTATGTTTCATGTTATTTTCTCATCGGATTAGATTGGATTAGATTAGATTTAGAGACAGGCTTTCTCTATTTCAAGGTGCACTGTGTAACTTGTTGATTTCTCCACCTGCGCAGCTTAGGAATTATATTAAAGCTGTTGTACCTAACGTGTTCACCAAACGAATACATTATGCTTGTCCCAATAGAGCATGGGTGTCCAAGTCGAGGCCCGGAAGCCAGATCCGGCCCAAAAATGAATGATCTTGGTCCCCGGGAGGATATTTGATTAGTATTAGAACAGGCCCATACAGAGCCTAAGGAAAATATATATTAAGTGTGTTTTCTCTTTGAAGGAAGTTTGTTTTTGTCTGTGAGCCTACTGAAAACTTTTGACTTGAAATGACAGAGCCGTACAAAAATATTGGATATTTCATTTAATCATTAAATACAATACGGTTCAATAGGTTTTATGCTGTAATTTTAATGTTTAATAAACATTGAATCAATCTGGCCCTTGGCTTGTAGCAAATTTGGTAAATTTGACCCTCTGATGTAATTGACATAGAAATAAGATTATTGAAGTAAAATTCTTTGGCAAAATCAGACCACATAATGCAGTATTCATCTCATTAGTAAACATATATTTTGCATACTTCTGAAAAAAGATCCCTGTGAGTTACTATTTGACATTTTGGACTTAGAGCTATGACTGGTTCTCTCTTTTTACCTCTCAGGCTGAAAAAACGGACGCAAAAAAACTAGAAAATCAGCTGTTTGTGAGCGAGGAAGTAAAGTTACACGCATTTCTTATTACTTAAATCTTTTGTCCCTTGAATTTAGGTACCCAAGCTTTAAGCCATACAGCGAATACATCCTCATTTTACAGAGGAGAAAAGAGTCAAGAAAAGGTGGAAGACTTTAACTTTTGTTTCTTTTTTTTCTTTTTTTTTTATTGCAGACAAACACATATACAGAGAAAAAAATAGAAACAAAGAAAAGGACTAGTTAAGATACATTGTAGACAGAGATTACAAACAATATGTAGTTGGAGATACAGGGGGCCAAAGAAGAAACCCAGAAGGGCACATAGGAAGGGGACTATACTATGATGTTTCTATACATACAGTCTATGGTCTATACCCACACATACACAGCTTTCGCTTACCCTGACTTGTGTATTATCGTTATATGCACATATGCACATATTATTCATGTTATTATTATATTTATCTACTTATTCATTCTTTTTTTTTTATTTTTTATTATTACTATTAATTTTATTTTATTATTTTTATTTTATTTTAATTTGATTATTTATTTTTCCTTCTTCTCCCCCTAAATCAGTCTAAATCTATGTGATGCATTAAAAAAAAAAGAGCCTGGGCATGGTAACCTCCCCTCCTGCGGGGCCCCCGGAAGACAGCGGAGCGCAGGACACTGGTACAGTAGATGTCAGCCTTTATCCGCGCACCGGGTTGGCACAGACGGGCATAGTCATGATATTACCGTGTCAATGTCTATAACCCATACACACACACACACACATGCACGCGCACACACGCACGCACACATATGTAAATAATAATAATAATCATAATAATAACAACAACAGCAACAATACAATACATTGCTATTAGTGTAAGCAATAATTCTAGGAAGGTGTTTTCTGTGTCTTGAGGTGCGGTGGTCCGAGGTTATTTATGAATAGAGTCCATGATTTAGTGAAGGCCGCCATATGCTTCTGCTTCTCTGCTGTTTGTTTTTCTAATAAAATATGGTCTCTGAGTATGTTGGTCCAGTGGTTGATATTGCAAGTGTTTTGTTTTTCCAGTTTGGTATATAACTTCTTTTTGTTTTTCTATTTGTGTGATATCTCTAGAAGACACAGTAATGGATTTAAGGGATTCCACTCAATATGGAGGAGAGTTTATCTGTTATTGCAATCCAGAGTGCTTGTACCGGGGGACAGTTCCAAGTGGCATGTAAGTACGTGTCTGTACTATCCTGATTGCAATGTGTGCAAATGTCTGTGTCTACTAATTTCATTTTATTCAGCCGGTTCTGTGTCAGGTGATATCGAGGAATGGTTTTATATTGGGTTAGCTGAATGTTAGTGTTTGTGGTGAGGAAAATGTTTCTACAAATGTTGTTCCAGAAGCAGAGATCAGGAGAGAAGTTCAAATCTTGCTGCCATTTTTCTGCTGGTAGTGTTAACTGAGGGTTTATTGACGAGATTAACTTGTATATTTTAGAGGTGATCTTTTTTGAACTTTTTATATTCAGAATTTTATCGGTTAGTGTTGAGGGTTGTAATGCATTTTCTGATAGTTTAGTTTTATTCTTAATTAAGCCTTTGAGTTGGTGGTATTGGAGGTATTGCTCTCTCCCAATCCCGTACTTCTGAATGAGTGTGTTGAATGCTATGAATGTATGGTTTTCAAAGAGATGTTAAAGGTGAGAAATGCCCTTTTCATGCCACAGTGGAAAATAAATGGGTGAGTTTTGCAATTGAAAGTCGGGGTTGTGCCAGATAGGGGTGTGTTTACATGGTGATAGTAGAGAGTTTGTGATCTTGTTAACTTTCCACCAGGCTGTCAGAGTCGTCGAGATTGTGAGAGATTTGAAATATGGGAGTTTTTTTATTGATTCTGGTAAAAAAGGGAGATCTGGCATTGGTCTTGTTCTAATTGAATCCATTGCTTGTTATGGTTTTTGTAATAAATCCAAATGTATAGATATTGTAGTTAAGTGGCATAAAAATAGCGAATAAAGTTTGGGGCTTCAAGTCTACCCTGTATTTTTCCGTTTTGTAGTGTTGCAAGAGATATCCGTGGTCTTTCATTTCTCCAGTAGAACTGTGTTGTAATAGAGTTTAATGATTTAAACCAGTTAGCAGTGGGTGTGATGGGGATCATTGTAAATAGGTATGTGATTTGGGGTAGAATTTTAATTTTGACTGTGTCAATACGGCCTAATAATGACAATGGGAGGTTATTCCAGCATTTTAAAGAGTCTTCAATTTTTTTAAGTAGTGGGGTGTAATTAAGGTTGAAGAGCTCTGACAGTCTGGAGGAGATTGTGATTCCCAGGTATTTGATATTGTTTGCCTGAAGGGAGGGAAATGATTTTTGAGTTGCAGAATCCCATGCATCTTTGGTTACTGGTAGTATGGTTGATTTAGTCCAGTGTATTGTGTAATTCGAAATAGATTAAAACTTTTTGATTGTATTAAATGTTTCTTGCAGTGAAGTACGTGGGTGTTGCAAATATAATAATAAGTCGTCTGCATAAAGGCTGATTTTGTATTCAGTGTTTCCTTGTTTGATCCCTTGAATTTCATTATTACTCCGTAAAACTGTTGCTAAAGGTTCAATGAATAAGGCAAAGAGGGATGGAGAGAGTGGGCAACCCTGCCGGGTTCCTTGGTGCAACGTGAAGTTAGGTGAGGTAATGCCGTTGGTGGTGACTGTGGCTCTAGGTGAGGAGTAAAGTGTCTGTCTCCATTGGACGAACGACTCTCCAAAACCAAATTTCTGTAACGTATTAATGAGGAATTTCCAGTTGACCTTGTCAAATGCCTTTTCAGCATCTAGTGAGAGAATAATGTTTTTATTTTGTTGTTTTTGTTGAGCATTATGGACTATATTGAAGAGTTTCCGCAGATTGTCTGATGCGTGTCTGTTTTTGATGAATCCGGTTTGGTCTGGGTGGATGAAGACTTTAACTTAAATGTTTGTTTTTCTTGTTGCAGTTCTTCCAGTGCTTCCCAAACACATTTCCATGAAGCAAAATGAAAACATTGGAGAGCTGGAGGTTTCATGGCAGGTCCAATGTGGGTTTAATTTGTACAACAAGATTAGATTCTCGTCCAAATCCATGAAGGAGAAAATAAAACAGGTAAATGCCAACTTATAGCTTTGTGCTTTATTGAGAAATTTACTTTTTGGCGAGAAAATTGGGGAAATGCAATATTTTTATTGGGGTCATATTGGATAAGTGTGAGGTCTCATTTGCATTTGGAAAACTTGTAAGCCTAGTAAGCATGGGACGTTTCACAAAACATTTATTTTATTGCTAAGCCTTTATTACACTGCAACACATGATCAATTTAGTGGTTTTTATCTTCTCCTGACTGTCTTAAAACACGATTCCCCAATGAGACAAAGCCCTTTAGTCTTAAATCAAGAACTGTTGCTTAATTTCCTCATTCCAACAGAGCCATCTTTTGAAAACAAGATCATTTTGCTCATTGTCCCATTGGCAAATCTTGTTTTAAGGCAGTCAATCTTATTTAGAAGCATTTAGCAAAACTTGAGCAATTTTTGACTTGTTTTTTATCACTTTTTGCAGTGTAGTACCCACAGTGGAACTAATTTATCATCATCATCATTTCTTCAGACTATTCAGACTCTAGGTCCAGATAAAGGCTTCATTTATTGATTGACAGAGTTGATGACTTTATCAATTTGCTTTACAAATTATCAGCATTCTTGAATGAATGAATATTTTTTTTCGAGCCATGGCAAACTAGAACAAAGAACAACAACAACAACAAAATAGAAAAAGAAACAATACAGGATAATATACAAATTTGCAGTATTTTTTGGTTTTATTAACAAAAATGCAGCTTGAAAAGGAGTGGGAGGAAGTCAAGACTTTTAAAATTCAAACCCCGTTTATTATTCTAAATCTTTTATTATTCTTAGCTGAATTCTTGCGCTGCGCAAATAAAATGGATCACATCATGTGTTAGAACTTATGGATGTTCTTTGGAATAGGGTCAAAACAAAGTGAGTGAGACTTTGGCGGGTCTCGTGCCCGGAGAAGAAGTCAGACTTCAGGTGTCGGTCCGGTGCTCTCCCAACCGAAGCACGGGACACTGGAGCCACTGGTCAGCGGAGGTCCGGGCTGTGGTCCCTCAGTCTGCAGGTCTAATACTAATCATATCATTCTGACACCACTCGAGTGCAAATATAAACACATGTTATTTTACAGATGACATTTCACTGAAGTGCTACACAAAGGACTTGGAGAACATCACATGTCAGTGGGACGGGAGCAAATACAACATCGACTCTGACTACAAACTATTCTACAAAAGTGAATTTAGGTGAGTCAACAATCAGCAATGATAATGATAATCTAATCAAAAATAAAAATGAAATTCCGTACTGTAATACGGTACGGAATGTATACAGTGTGTATTCATACTGTAGATGATCGATTTATTTGTTTATTAGACTTAATTAAGGACTCATGAGAGCACAGGATTCATAGCTAAGAATAATGAAATAAATGAAAAAGAAAGAAAAAAAACCTGAAACTAAATTAGAATGTTATTAAAATGTGTTTTTTGCACGCCTTCATATCTATGTTTTATTAATTTTTTTCTTGTCCGCACCATTTACCAAAGAAAGTTCCTGGTGTACTGCTCCCAGTTACTTAATTTCAATACACATGAATATAGTGTAAAGAACTATAATGATATAGTAATCTGTCAAACCACCAGTTTATGTTATTTACTTCCGTTTTGTCTTTTTCCATTCAGTCAAGGTTGGACAAACTGGACTGAATGCTCTCCTGATACCAATGGGACCGGCGGCCATTGTGGTTTCCATGGCAACATGCAGGACAAAATCAGGGTGAAGCTGAGCAGTCCTCTGGCTCCACTCAGTCAAACTTTCTATGGAGAAAACTTCCAACTCAACAACATTAGTAAGACTCATCACCACAATTACTGTAGTTTATGAAAATAAGATTATTATTATTATTATTATTCTGATTTCCAGTCAAAACCCCAGCTCCAAGTCACCTAAAGCAAAATGGAACTGACCCGTTTTGTGTCGTCTGGGAGTCCCCGCTCCCTGCTCTGTCGTCCCATCTGCAGTATGAGGCCAGCTACAAACTTTCATCAGACAAACAATGGATGGTAAACACATTTATTGCAGTAACCTAGGAAAAATGAGTGGGGCAAAATGAGCACAAAGAGTGCATTACCACTAGATGGTGGTATTGTCACATGACACAGCATAAGCATAAGAAAAGACTGCTATATACAAGGTGGAAATAACCCACTATTATAGAGCTTTCGACAATGAGAAACAAGTAATGTTGATTATAATAAAACCTTAATAACGTGACTCACAGTACAATATAGTAATACAATTGAGCCATGTAATAGAAATACAATGTGGAGAATATATAGCATTAAATAATATAAATTATTATTTTTCCAATCATCCAGACAATGTCTCCCGTGGGCCCAGAGACAGCAGTGTGCTTGAAGGTGTCATGGAGCAGTCAGGTCAAAGTGAAAGTGAGGGCCAAGCCTCAGAGTGCAGTGTACTCAGGCCACTGGAGTGAGTGGTCAGATGTGCTCACTGCAGAGGCCCCAGGTATCATTGTAATAGTACCTGTAATACTATCATTAACCATACAGCAACACTATTGTAATTATTTTTCTTTTGAATTTTACAGCTCCATCTCATCTCATGTTGCTTATTCAGTGCAGTCCCACATTGCTCATAGTCTTTGCAGTAATCTTCATTTTATTGTTTTACAAGTATTTCAAGTAAGTACATTCAACATAAATCCCAATACACTGTTTCTTTCTTTAAATAAGTAAAATAAAGAATTATTGCTACAGTATCTGCGCTAAAAAAATATTTTTCCACAGTAAGCTGAAGCATTATATTTGGCCACCTCTTCCCAACCTCGACAAAGTCCTTCAAGAATATCTGTCGGATATGAAACTGCACAAATTGGTATGACTGATTTAATAAATGAATGGAACTTATTGAAAGAGGAGGGCATTTTAGATGCTTTGATTCCACTAAAGTGTAAATAAGACGACCAAAAAAGTCTGGATGAATTATACTGCAAATGACACCAATATGTGCTGTTATTGGCTCAGTTGGTAGAGCATTGGCCTTTGAGCCGGGAGATTGTGGGTTTCGAGCATGTTTCGAGCCCACCACAAGACCTTCTCCACCAACACCCACTGATGTCTGCTGTCATTGTGTCCTTGGGCAAGACACTTTACTCCACTTTGCTCACAAGAAGCCCATAATTGTACGCTGCATGCCTTGATGTGTATGTGTTTATGTGTATTCATCAAAACTGAAATGTTCTCTCAGTATAGGAATATCTTATCTTCTTACCAGGATTCTCCAATGACAACCAAGCAGCTCTACGCAGAACCCTCCATCGTCGAGGTCCTGTCCACAGACTCTGACTCTGAGCTGGAGGAAAATCCACAGATCTGCACTGGCCTCCTCTCCTCTTCAGAGACATCCCATTCCAACGTGGGACAAGAGGACAGCAGCACTGAGACTGGGACCGGACTCTTCCCGGACTATGTGGCCCTCAGCAGAGACACTGTCATTCTATGCTCCAAACAGAACAGTTATATCTACAGAGACGATTTAAATGAGGAAATACAGGAAGTTGAAGATCCACAAAGCCCGGAGCATGATGCCTTACCTCGGGAGGACGTCTTAGGATTGTCAAACTTCTTGAATCATTCTTATCTCCTCTTGGATGCACACAGTCTGAACAGGAAAGATCGTGTGCAGAGAGGACATGGGAATCTTTACACAAACATGCCATGTAATTAGACCTGCCAGGTTTAAAGTCTCACACAGGTGAAGAATGACCAGTGCGGTTCATTCAGTAAACATGTGTTGGTACAAAATGCAAGACCTTCATAGTGTGTACATATATTTTGTGAGTTCAATCTGGAGTAAATATTCAGTTGTTTTAAATATTACTCAACTAATAATTAAATACTGTAAATCCGGACTGTACAGCTTTTTCCGCCTCACTTTGAACGGTGCGGCTTATACTCAGGTGCGGCTTCTACTTCAATTCTGTTGGTTTTCTCGATCTACAAAAAAGATGAGTAGTTCACAGAGGTACAATTTGTGTGAGTACTACAAAGAAAAAGTATGATAATTACAATTAGTATTATCAAGCGGATTGAAGCAAATCTTTGTGTAAATATCTCATAATTAATAGTTTTTGGTTCTCTGTACAGACATGAAAGTGAAAGAGTGTAGTAGATGTTGCTCCTTATCTTTCTGCTTCACAATGGAAGAGTAAGAACAGCCGGTGACTCACTTCTTACAGTAATAAGAACACAATGAAAGTGTTTGAGCTACTTTGTCAATATCACAACGTGGGAGAGGTGCAGCTTATAGTTTGGAAAGTAATTTCAAAGATTCCCCCAAAAAGACTACTGTAAAAGTTGTTGATACATTCTGTGTATGAATACATCTCGGTCCTATACTATAGTGAGCCCTGTGAGTCACTATCTGATGCCCTGAGCTGGGAACTGACTCGCTGAGAAAACCAATTTTTCACTTTTCTGTCTGAAAAAGCTGACGAACTTGTTAATAGTTAATTTTTTGTATTATTTCTATTTTTATGGTTTTGAAGTTAGGTACAGTAGCTTTCATGTCATTTCATAGTGGTGCCTGTTATTACCTTTTAATAACATACAATCAATGTTTGTCTTTGTTTATTTTTAAATAAAGGAACAAAAGAGGTTTTGAACAATCTTTAACACTTCCACTCTCAGCCACTAGATGGAGTCTGTGGGTCACTTTCAATATTCCAATAGAAAACCATGATGGTTTAAAATGGGATTAATAAACTTAAATACAAGGTAATGACAAAGAAGAAGAAAATATACAATATTACTTGGACAGTGATAAGACTTGTAAGAAATGCTGAAAATGAAATTTGGAATCAATGACCAACAATAAATTGAAGAAATAAAAATACATACATGACAATTCCCTCCTAATGTTGAGAGGAAATGTAGTCATAATAGGTTTTGTATTTGTCTTCAAATCTTGGACTGCTCCATGTAAACAGAGATCTGGTCACCCTAATTTAGGGGTCTCAAACATGCGGCCCATAGGCCATTTCTGGGCCACAAGAAGGTATTTAGTGGACAGCTGCAGGACATCAAAGTTTAATGTCAGTTTGACCCCCACTGAAATACATAACTACAAACTAGATTGGTTAAATAATTTTTGGGTTAGGAACCGATCTGTGAGTACTGTACGTATAAATATTTATCCACTCATATTCAGGAAATAATTGGTAATTGATTCCTCTTTAGTTTTTCTGTTTTTGTCTTTCTTTTCTACTATAGTTAAAGACGTTTATCTTCTTTAGAGTCAATATTAAAGAATGAGTAAATTGGACAGTTTGAAACATAAGCGTATCCAGGTACAAAGTAAAACAATTAATTTTAGTGGTTTCATTTATGGTGGTTTGTGTCCATTTTATGCACAAACCCAAATGAATAAACCTCCTAAGACCTAGGCCTCAGCCTCACATGGCCCCCAGCTCAATCAACTTTAAGACCACTGCCCTAATGGACGCAACTGTACTTCAAGTTACTCATTCCACAGTATGTTTTTCATTTGTCAATTTCCAAAATGATGCATCAATGTTATGCCAAATAGTCCTCAGCATTAAGTCTGAGTTGTACCAATACATATAAAGTTCACTCTTTGATAAGACACATCACCCATTCTTTTATATTAGTATGTGTGACCTAACATTACAATGAGTCCAACTTGGGCACCAGGCCTGCATCTTTCCAACAGCTCTGTGGAAGATATTACAAGTGCAGATTAATGGCAAATAATCCCCACTACAATACTGGCCTGAGTGTATGACATCATGTCCATAAATTAGGCCAGATTGGTCTATAAGGGAACTTTGTGGGCTGGGTGAAGCAGTGCACTACAGCACTCTACTCTGTGTTTACGGCTACAAGGCTCTCCTCCCAAAAAGCATTCTTTCCAGATTCAGTCAGTGTCCACTCCAGCGTTGTGCAAAATGTCTACGGACAAGCACTGAATCACCGCCTACCTCCTGATGTCATTTCCTCAACTTTCACTTACAATCACAGTGACAAACAGCAATGCCCAAGGCTGCGTATAAACACATGGGTTACGCAAGGTGGAAGTTGTCATGGCAACAGGAGCCAAACAAATATTTAGCCAGAAAAGCAAAATCAACACCTGTTAAACTGCTGCTGTGGCGTGTTGCTACTGCAGCATGTTCTTTTAACTCCAGAGTCAGAGTGAAACCTGATTCACCAGAGCAATGCTGCTCCTTTAAAGGGATGTGACAAGAGCAAAGGTGCAGAATGTTGCTTTACTGTTGGAGGGATTGCACTTTGTTTGTGTCCAGGGATAAGGTTTTGTTCACTGGTTTGCAATGCCCCACAACAGCCGAGCAAAAACGCCATCCAGAACCTATTTCACGATGATTAACATGCACTACTACCATGTTAAATTGTATTAACGTATGTAATGTATATGCAAATACTATGAAGGAGGAATATGTGTAATTACATTCATTGGGGCTTCATACAAACATAAAAAAGGAACATTAGTACAGATAAATAAATAACCACTACACACTGAAATAAACTTACAGTATGTTGCATGAGAAAGTTGTAAGTGATCTGTATTCCATAATTAGACTTTTTTCAGACTCTGCTCACCTGGATACATGCTAGCAGCTGCAAATACAATATTACAATTATTATTATAACAATAGCTCAACGTAAATCCCAAAATATTACATGGAACCCCCAACACACATGTGCGTGGGTGTTTTTTGAACGTATTATTATTATCATGAATCTTTAGTAAGGACACAATACAATACCTACAGTATAAAGGCATGACCTCCAGTAAGTCCATCATGTGGAGGTGAACAGCAGTGAGCAGAACTCGGGGCTGAGCAGACTTTCAACAGTTGCATTATCAAAGTTCCTCAGTCGACACATGAATCTGAACTGAACATTACAAATTGAAGCAGAACAGGAGCAGACGCCATGAAAACAAACATCTCAGTCGCTGCGGAGTCGAGGAACCTTCAGCAGAAGTCTCAAGGAGTCGCTGTAGGGCAGTGAGTTTCTGCAAACTGGATTTTTAAAAACTTTTAAGATTTAAATAAAGTTACCTTTAACTCAGGAGAGCACATACTGAACTTACAGCAGCATATTCCATCCATCCATTTTCTTCCGCTTTATCCGTTGCCGGGTCGCGGGGGCAGCAGTCTAAGCAGAGACTTCCCTATCCACACACACTTCCTCCAGCTCGTCCGGGGGGACCCCAAGGCGTTCCCAGGCCAGCTGGGAGACATAGTCCCTCCAGCGTGTCCTTGGTCTTCCGCGGGGCCTCCTCCCGGTGGGACGTGCCCGGAACACCTCCCCAGGGAGGCGTCCAGGAGGCATCCGGAACAGATGCCCGAGCCACCTCAACTGGTTCCTCTCGACGTGGAGAAGCAGCGGCTCTACTCCGAGCTCCTCCCGTGTGACTGAGCTCCTCACCCTATCTCTAAGGGAGCGCCCAGCCACTCTGCGGAGGAAGCTCATTTCGACCGCTTGTATCCGCGATCTCGTTCTTTCGGTCATTACCCAAAGCTCATGACCATAGGTGAGGGAGGGAACGAAGATTGACCGGTAAATCGAGAGCTTTGCCTTTCGGCTCAGCTCCCTCTTTACCACAACGGTCCGATACAGCGACCGCATCACTGCGCACGCTGCACCGATCCGCCTGTCAATCTCACGCTCCATTCTTCCCTCACTCGTGAACAAGACCCCGAGATACTTGAACTCCTCCACTTGAGGAAGGACCTCTCCACCCACCTGAAGAGGGCAAGGCACCTTTTTCCGGTCGAGCACCATGGCCTCAGATTTGGAGGTGCTGATTCTCATCCCAGCCGCTTCACACTCGGCCGCAAACCGTCCCAGTGCATGCTGCAGGTCCTGGTTCGTTGGAGCCAACAGGACAACATCGTCCGCAAACAGCAGAGATGAAATCCTGTGGTCCCCGAACCGGACCCCCTCCGACCCCTGGCTGCGCCTAGATATTCTGTCCATAAATACAGTGAACAGAACCGGTGACAAAGGGCAGCCCAGTCGGAGGCCAACATTCACCGGGAACAGGTCTGACTTACTGCCGGCAATGCGAACACAGCTCTGGCTCTGGTCGTACAGGGACCGGATGGCCCTCAGCAGAGGACCCCCGACCCCGTACTCCCGGAGAACCCCCCAAAGGACACCCCGGGGAACACAGTCGAACGCCTTCTCCAAATCCACAAAGCACATGTGGACAGGTTGGGCGAACTCCCATGAACCCTCGAGTATCCGATGGAGAGTATAGAGCTGGTCCAGTGTTCCGCGACCGGGACGAAAACCACACTGCTCCTCCTGGATCCGAGATTCGACCATCGGCCGTAGCCTCCTCTCCAGTACCTTGGAGTAAACCTTACCAGGGAGGCTGAGGAGTGTGATCCCACGATAATTGGAACACACCCTCCGGTCCCCCTTCTTGTAGAGAGGGACCACCACCCCGGTCTGCCACTCCATTGGCACCGCCCCCGATCGCCACGCGATGTTGCAGAGACGTGTCAGCCAAGACAGTCCTACAACATCCAGAGACTTTAGATAATCAGGGCGGATCTCATCCACACCCGGAGCCTTGCCACCATGGAGGCTACCAACCACCTTGGTGACCTCAGCCAGGGAGATGGATGTATCCGCCCCAACATCCTCAGCCTCTGCCTCTGAAACAGAGGACGTGACGGGGGGATTGAGGAGAACCTCAAAGTATTCCTTCCACCGCCCGACAATATCCCCCGTCGAGGTCAGCAGCTCTCCACCCGCACCGTACATGGTGTTGGCAAAGAACTGCTTCCCCCTCCTGAGGCGCCGGACGGTTTGCCAGAATTTCTTCGAGGCCGACCGATAGTCATGCTCCATGGACTCTCCGAACTCCTCCCAGTCCCGGGTTTTTGCCTCTGCAACAGCCCGGGCCGCGGCACGCTTGGCCTGCCGGTACTGGACAGCTGCCTCAGGAGTCCCCCGAACCATCATGGCTCGATAGGACTCCTTCTTCAGCCTGACAGCATCCCTTACTGCCGGTGTCCACCACCGGGTTCGGGGATTGCCGCCGGGACCAGCACCAGAGACCTTGCGACCACAGCTACGAGCCGCCGCATCGGCGATTGAGGCAGAGAACATGGTCCACTCGGACTCCATGTCCCCCTCCTCCACCGGGACCTGGGAGAAACTCTCCCGGAGGTGTGAGTTGAAAGTCCGTCTGACAGGGGGCTCAGCGAGACGTTCCCAGCAGACCCTCACTATACGCTTGGGTCTGCCAGGTCTGACCGGCTTCTTCCCCTGCCAGCGGATCCAACTCACGACCAGGTGATCGGTTGACAGCTCCGCCCCTCTCTTTACCCGAGTGTCCGAGACACGCGGTCGAAGGTCAGATGATACGACAACAAAGTGGATCATCGACCTCCGGCCTAGGGTGTCCTGGTGCCACGTGCACTGGTGGACACCCTTGTGCTCGAACATGGTGTTCGTGATGGACAAACTGTGACTGGCACAGAAGTCCAACAACTGAACACCGCTCGGGTTCAGATCAGGGGGGCCGCTCTTCCCGATCACCCCTCTCCAAGTGTCACTGGCGTTTCCCACATGGGCGTTGACGCATTATATTTGATACTATGATCCAAACCATGTTGAGAACACACATTAAAGGTGCAGTAAGCGATGTTGTTAGCTTAGCCGTAGCACCAACTGGAAACCACTCCCCCCTCCCCTTGCCTCTCCACCAAACCAAACATCCAACATTTTCTTTTCTTTGTCACAACAGGGAGAGGGTTAGGGTGGCAAACATGAAATTGGCATTTTCTGTTCAGCAATTTAAGGTTTTAGAAAATCCGATAACTCCGGCGCACTCGCAGGAAACAGGAAGAGGGTTAAGGGGGTAAACCAGTGGGGGAGGGTCCCAGCTCAAAAGTGGCCAAAATGACGTGCGCTGACATGCTTGCAATACCACCCCGGGCCGATGGGGGTGGACCCAGAAGTAGAATTAGCCAATGCTAACATATAGCATTGGCAGACCTCTCAAAAACTTCTTTACAGGATGGTCCAAAAGTTGGCTCTTGGCCCAAAGCTCCGTTCCACATGTGTGTCAATGCTGAGGGGGGTGGATTTTTTTGGTCCACTCTAGTTTACTTGAATTTTTGAAGTCTCTTGTTCAAATGAATGGAGTTGCGCCGGCTGACGCATGTGCAGATACGTTTTTTCACAATTTTCTTGTGGGCAGGACCACTCGCGGCCATTTTGGATAGCTCCAATAGAGCAAATTTTTTGGCCCATTAGTTAGAACGGCGGAGCTAGGTGTGACTCTGTCCATTAATATATACAGTCTATGGGGTAAACGCATCCCATTGGTTTACTTTTATCGGTCCGCTCCAAAATATTTGTCATTAATATTTGGAGACTACAGGCATCTGGTCAATTCTATTATTATTTGAAAACACATAATAACTTGACTACTTTTAGGGTTTAGGGACGTTTTCTCACAATATCTAAAACAAATGCGTCTGGATAAAAATCACTGACTGCATCTTTAAGTTGTTGCTGAAGACCACCAGATCATCTGTGTACATGAGGGGATAATATTTGCTAAAAGACATTAGAAAGAAATACATTGAACTTTGCAATAGTAAAGCGTGTCATACTAATGCATTTAATTCAGAGTTAGTTCCATTACAACATCACATGATTGACATAAACATAAGCAACAGGGAGGCAAGTTATTTGAATACACCGCATTTTCATCTTAGTCTTCATACAAACCCATATAAAATTGTTCCTAATAGATTTGGTTATTTATCATCAATGGCTATAGTGAAGTGATTTGGAAATAAAAAGTTTGCTAAATCCTTGTCCCACCGGGCATGCTCAGATGTCGGCCTTCTTGTTTATGAGCACCGAGCAGCATGTGAGCGCTCCATCCACTTTCATCTTCTCCAAGTTAGACACAGGAATCAGCGTGTAGTCCTTCAACTTCTCAAGCACCTGCGCACACAGAGAAGCTTTTCGGTGAATTTGAGCCGTAATCTTCAATTAGGGTCCGGGACAGTTACGCAACGCAACAAAAAAATAGAAAGAAAAAACGAAAAAAACATCCTTATTTATACTTCCTGTCGTTCGGAAACACAAGAAATTGAAGAACAAGCCTCGCGGTCGCTGGTTGAAATAAAAACAGGGGGGAGCACATTACGACACCCACTAAAGACCCTCGTAAAACGGTGTGTCTACCTCGTGGACATTTTCCAAAAGAAAAGCAGTGTTTTCCAGTCAGCAAACCAAGATACTTTTTCACATTAAAAAGCATTCACTGGGGGGGACGGTGCGCCGGACGTAGGGGGCAACAGCTAAAATAATTGGTTTTGCATGGTGTCAGATGCCGGAGAGGAAAAGAAAAACATTAAAAACAAAAGAAAACATGGACAAACTAAAGCTAATATGTAGTTATTTGCACCCATTTCATCAGACTGAAGCTGGGACTTACCTTTTTTCACAATACATATTTTTTGTTTTTTTTGTTTGATGCGACAGAAAGAGTCTTGTAAAGTAGAATTAATTGAAAATAACTTTGACCACAACATGCTGCATTTATATTATCGGAAAACAATTAAATTCTGTGATGTGACAGAGGAATGCATTCAGTAATTAAACATATTTCAGCCCAGCAGTCTACAATACTGAGCCTTCATTGCTTTTGGTCTAGTTTTGTTTCAATCCAAGCTGCTCTACTAATTTGGTTCATAGAAATATATAGAAAGTAGTTTCCATAACAGTTATTATATAGTAAAAATACCTTCAAGATTGTAAAAAAAGTCACAAAAACAAATGATAAGCTACAGTATAAACTTGATAAACACCCTAGAACAAAAATGCTTAATTTTTGGTTTTCCCAATTTTGTCCTTGTATTCTGTCCTCGTTCTACAGTCCTGGAGCAATAGCCAGTCCATCTGGGAGAGTAGATCCCACCGTCAATGTGGGACTCCCTGAGATTTCTCACTTTTTTCCCCAAGAGGTTATTGAGTCATACTTTGCCGATGCAGAAGATGATGACGGTGATGATTCAGCGACATTTATTATTACCATTTATGGACATAGATCCTCCCTCTCCCTTTGGACCAATGGCTCCTATGTATCTGTTAATATTGTATTTTCTGTGTTTGAACTCAACTGTTTGATTCTCTGATCTGTTGTTGAGGAAATTACAACTTTGTTAAGTCCTACAGAGGTGAAATGAATTGAATAAAGAGAGAAGGTACATAGTGAGCCTAAATATGCAGATACAATGGAATTTAAAACGTAATACTGATATTGTACTACCATCTCTGTGTGGAGTAAGAGACATATGCCCACAATTGTAAAGTACTTTGTGACTCTGGTCTGTGAAAGGTGGTATATAAATAAATATTACTGACTTATTGTAGGTTTAGTGATACACAAACACTTATAATGCACTATTATTTTCAAAATATAAGGTAAGGTAAAGGCTTACGTCAGGAGCAGTGGTCGTCGTAGTAACAGGACCCGAGCTGGAGGATTTTACCTAGTGTGCATGTTTTTAGTGGTTGGGGAAACCGAAGTACCCGTAGGAAACTTACGCAAGCACGGGGAGAACATGCAAACTCCACTCAGAAAGACCCCGTCCCGGCCAGGGACTAACCAAGTCTACCTTTTCTGCTTTTAATATCTTGCTTTTGCATATTTATCCAAAGTGAACAATATTCCTACACTGTCCAGGTGCAGAACTGTTTTGAGAAATGTTCCCAGAGAGACCGCACGATCATAAGACTCACCTCGAGTTTCACTTTTGCATAACTTCCCAAAACAGCACTAAAATCCCTGCTGTTTATAGCATATCCACCGCTAAAGTATCAGTGATTTTTTCATTCCCAGCCGCGTTCTCATTGCTGTGGTTGAAATGTATACTTTGGGATGGTGGGCTGTCATGCTCTTGCACAGTAGGGGCTGCTGTATTTCACTAGATTCTTTGTTCATGTACATTACTCTATTCCCCAACTCAAGTGCAGTCGCCGTGCAGAGCTGACCGCAAAAGATGCCTCCCCTTCCCCTCCTCTCCCCTCCCGTGACCCCCACCTTTGTTATTGTAAGACTGTTATGTAGCTGGTAAAAATAGAGCAAGGATTTAAAAGACAGACAGACTAAAGGTTAGAAGTGCTAGCAAAGTAAGCGGCTATGGCGAGCAAAACGCGAGCCGGCTGTAAAAGTGTTGTCGCAAATCTCATAAACAACAACTTTCAGTTCAAAACAAAATTCAAGGAAAGAATGATGGAAAAATATGTGACAGTGTAACAATCTGAAACGTGTTGTGTATTGTATCTTGTTTAGTGTGATTCATTACAAAATGGATGTTTGTTAATGTGCTGCATTTGATTTAATAAGGTCGATTAGGGGCAGGCACAATAAGATTTGGCTTCAGCCTGTGCCTGCATGCACTAATTTATGTTATTGTGTTTGTATTAAACTGGATTTAAACTGGAACTACTGAATGACCAAACAACAATAAATGAAATGACAACTATTTGAATCCATGAGTTGGATATACAGTAGGCTTTTTTCCTTATTACAAAAACATGTTATATGCCATACAAGTTGACGCCTACACTGACAAAAGTCAAACTTCAATAAGATTAATTTACTAAAGATAACAAGGTTTTGCTTGAATTTAGTTTGTCAGGTAACATTATTTTACTAGCTTTAAGATAAGATTCTTCATAATCTTAATTGAGAAAAAAGTCTGAGAAGTGAGTTTAAAAGTACTTTTTCTTATTTCCAGACAACTTTTCTCATTTCAACTAAGTTTGTTATGCTATATTTAAGGAAAATATTTCTCAAAAAAGTTTAAAAAATAAGTAAATAATTCTTGAAATTCAAGTGCCATCCATCCATCCATTTTCTTCCCCTTAATCCATTTCTGGGTTGTAGGGGGGGTGGCAGTCAGAGCAGCACCCAGTACACTTAGCACCAGACCCTCACTGATCCTCCTGCAGGTGGTGAGTCTACAGAAGGATGGCTGCTCTGTCTGTGATGTCACAGCCTTGATTTTTCAGCGGGGGCTTCAGGCAAAGTCAGGTTAAGTGTCTTGCCCAAGGACACAACGACAGACCTCAGTGGGAGTCGGTGAAATGTAAGTGTTTATACCAAAATCAAGTCATTTGGGGCTAATATTATTTTCAGAAATCTTGAAAAGTCATATTTTCTTGTTCTATTGACACCATTTTTTTCTTACGTTAAGCAGTATTTTTCTCATGTTCATACATGTTTTTCATGGGATTTTTTTCAAGGGATTTTTTCCAGTGTACAGTGTACAGTCTTAAGCCTGTAATTCTATCAGACAGCCTAACTTTGGGTTGCCAGATCCTACGATTAAAAGTGAAGTCATTATCTACATCAATCTAAAATCCTTGTGGCCTACAGTGCAGTAGATAATGAGAGAAATAAAAAGGACCCTCGGGAGCAATGTACCAGTCCCTGTACTCCACAAGATCAATGCCACGGTGATCAAACTGTCCATGTAGTCTTCAAGCACTGTATGTCCTCATTTTTCCTTTGCTAAAAACTTCCCAAATACACACTCGAGCCAATATCTGGTGGGTCTGATTATAGGAAGAAGACTAAAATATGAAACTTCATCCTGGGTCCAAGTGGTCTGTGAAAGACATGCAACCAAGGCAGGAAGCATGAGATACCAAAATAGATTTTTTAGTACGGTGGCTGAAATTCCCTCTGTTAATCTTCCAGGAAAAAGAAATCTTCACTGTAGATGTCCAAGGATGCATAATTTGGTGCATTCTTCCTTCTAAAAATAACAGTGGGAGGTTGGGGTTGGCACCACAAAGTACATTTTGAGGTCGGAGCACTGTCTCTGCGCATTGTACCCTGTTCACTTTGATTCAGAGAGACTGGTTTTGAGGGAGCTCACCAACAACAAAGCTGTTTCACTGAATAAGTCAAAGTCAAAGTGGACCCCTGGCTGCAGCTGTGTGAAAGATACAGAAGTTAATCACAGCATCAGTCAAAGAACTCGAATGGTGCACGGTGCAACTTTTCTTATCGCTACATAGTTTGTGGATGGCTGTGAACTTTTATCCTGCACTTTTCATACATTAAACTACAGCTTAAAGGGATAATTTAATTTAATAATTTTTACATTTTGGACCGGATAATATATTCTTGTACAATTGGACAGGACCAAAACCATGATCTACACCCTGGGTCAGTGAGCACATTATGTTCGTCTAATATTTTGGTTTTGGTTTATTACTTTATGTTCAGTCTTTGATCAGGATATAACCAGAATAAATTGTGTTATCCAATCTAAAAAGCTAAAGAAGAACTGCGTATACAGCAAACTTTTGCAAAACCAACCAGAACAATCTGGTTTCTCAATGAAGTTAGGAGCTAAAACACTCATTTTACCCTCGGCCTGGCTTCCAAGCTTGCGGTCTGAGTCATTATCCAGAAAGCGGCCATTGCACATCTACGAGCAGGATCTGTTGTTAAAATAACAGCGTAGCAAAAAGGCCACGCTACAGTGAAGTCAAACACAACTTAAGACAATCGTTTGACTCAAAGACCGGTGCAAAAGAACGTACTGTAACAAATGGGATAAAACTTTTACCACAGGTAGCTCCTCAGAAGGGGAGATGGATGTTGCGTGAGAGATACAGTTTCTGTGGTCTGCTTGGAAAGGTACCTTGACACTCTCTGGAAACATGTCTGCAGTGGAGTGGAGCAGCACGTGGCCTTTATCGGGCAGGTTCATGTAGATGCAGTTGGCGGCCAGGTCGTCAGGCACGGTCAGCTTGTCGTAGCGGTGGTCACTCATTTGTTGCATTATCTGGACACAAAACAGACAGAAGAATCCATCGAATGAAAACTATACTTTGTGATTGCCTTCGAAAAGCAGCATTTTGCGCCGATTACTTTTCTTTTTCTCTGGGATGATTTTAAAAAGCTATGTGTGATAATTACTGTGTGTCAGAAGACTATAAGTGATAACATGAATTGAGAATTTGAGAAAAGATTACAATGTTGACGGCATGTTAGAATTTAGCAACAGTTGACAAGCCACTATTTTGAAAAAAATAAATGCATTCATGATTATATTTTTGGGAATACTCCAATAATATTTAACATGTCTTTGTTGATTATACAGGTATAAATATCATTAGAGGATAGGACGGTACTTTTTTTTGTCAAAAAAAGTCAAAAAATAATTCCACTTACCAACAGTCTATTATATCAATACTTGAACATTTAAATGTATTTGTATCTACAATTGAAATATATAGATAGGGACAATATGCTTCAAGATCATATGAAAAAAATAGTTGTTAAGATGACAAAATAATAATGAATAATAATTAGACACATTAGACTGCTGTTGTGATTTAGGGCAATACAAAAATAAATTGAATTTGACTGAACACACTGTATTGATGGATAGGTGAATAGCTTCACATATTAGATAAGAGTAAGTCATAGAAATGGCCTTTCTGTGTGGGTTTGCATGTTCTCCCTGTGTCTGTGTATAAGGTTTATCCCTGGTGCTCCCGTTTCCCCAACCACTAAACACATGTGCGATAGTTCAGGGTGAATTAGTGTGTGTTTGTGAATGCGACTGGGTAAACGGATGGAAATTAGCCCATAGCTACAATCCAGAGAGGGGCTTTCATTAGCTTGCACTGTCCCAACCAAATAAACAATAAATAAATCAAATATATAGAGATAAAATCAAATCCAGGCCATGCCAGGAACATGGGGGGTCCTGATGGAATAGCCAGCCCTTCGTCTTCTTCTGCAGGTGTCATGCTATTTATGTAATTGGACGGAGGAGAAGGTGGGATTTAGGCCCAAAGGGAAGTCAGGGGTGAGGATGTTATGACCAGAGGAGACGCAGAACATCTGTGGACGGATACCTCCGAGACGAGAACGGGAAGGCTGGAAAGTGTGGCTTTAAAAAAATCCAAAGAGTCAACATTCTCAGATGGTATTTGAGGAGGGACACCGTGCACCAGATTTTGTTGGCATGTGTCAGATGGCTTCCTGTCCTCCTATAAAATTACACGAAAAAACAGCAAAGAATCAGGGTTTGAAGGTTCACTAAAGTCTGTACGCATGTCTGTGGGACAAATGCAGGGTCTCATCCCTCTCATATGGAAACGTTGCACATAAAACATAAAAATGTCACATCACATATGACTTTTGTATGATGTTTGTATGATCATCTCCTGAAAGTGGCACCTTTTGCACATCTTTCATATATGGCAATAAAGAGTGGTTTATGTTGTTAATAAAAAATGTGTACAGTCTTTGTATAGTTTTCAGTTTTACAATATGTAATCAATATAAAAACTGTATGTCATACATATATGGATAATAGGGGTGGGAAACTAAGGGTACCTCACGATACGATACGATACAAAGCTCACGATAACGATAATATCACGATAACAATATCACGATATGACGATTATTGATATATTGGTCAGAAATATACAATATGCCAATTTATGGCATAAATAAAAGAAAAATTACTCTTCATTTCATGATAAATAGAATGGAGATGCGTAATGTAGCCATATATTAAGTATTGATACCAATTTTTTTTTTTAAGAATTGTAAAAAAAAAAAAAAAAAAAAAAAAAAAAAAAATGCTATTTATTTTTATTTATTTTTCAAAATCGATATCGATACTTGGTAAATGCATATCGATAATCGAATCGCGGGAGAAAGTATCGTCATATATCGAAAAAACGATATATCGTCACACCCCTAATGGATAACGTGTGTATTAGTGTAATAAGTATGTAATAACAGTTCTTTCACTTGTATTATCACTTTGTGCATTAACACTTTTGGTACTTTTGTATTATTTGCAGTTCTACAAGTGTATTTCCTATCTTTTATATCAGGACATTAATGCAATGTGTAGAATTGAGAACAGCAGTGTATTCAATACATTTTACCATCACATACTAGTTTTAATCGTTATACAGAATATAGGCCTAAAGTGAAAATTTAAACTTGTTTATTTAGACTTGTGTTTTCTCTTCAGTGTTAGTTATAAAATGCAGACAATTATAAAAAAAATCTACATGCTTTTCCAAATACAATTCCATGTAATAAAATATAAAAATATATAAAAAACTTTGTGTTGATTTGTCAAAGCATCATCTATGATACTCAAACAAATCTTACATTCCTTTTATAAAATGTTTAAACAAGGTGTCCACAATGGAATTGACTGATGTTGACTGTTGTTTATTTAGTTTACGCATTACCCTAACCCTAACCCACACTTCAAGCAAGTCCGATAAAACGTATATAAAATATTTGTACATCTTTTGCATACGAGCTGTGAGCTAAAGATGACACAACAATGTATTTAAAGGAAATCTGTTTAGCACAATGGACTGTCAGTGTTTTCAATAAACCTCCCACAAAACGTTGGGTTTTCTTCAGAAAGAAAACCCTGGGAGTCTGATGTGAGCGGGAAGGACTGTTCTGGGCAACACATGTTCTATGTTGAACACGCAATGTGCTGGGAAATCTATCAATATTCAAACAATTATATTCCAGTATCTGAAACGTGAAAGACCAAAAAACAAACCTAAAGGTAAAAAACACAAAAAAAGGCATATCAGCTAAAACAGAAATTCATTATTTAGGAATAATCAACTTAAAAAGAGCAATATGTAACAATCTGGCCAAAAGTGGTACTGCAACCTCTCCCTCAGGTTGCCAGATATGCAGACGAATCCAGCTGGAACCATAATATCTGAAAAGACAAGAGTTTTGTCAACAACAAATCTACAACCAACAAAGGGATAAAAATGAAGGAATGAAATGAATGAATGATTTGAGAATCATAACGAGGCCGTTTTTTATAACTGCGGCCACATGTAACTTTACCAGTGAGATTAGCTAGACACTGAGTTCTGACAACCTGGATCACAGACTTTCTGATTGGTAAAATCGCGGAGGGCAGGACATCGAATCATCGACATGATTAATTGATTAATTGGTCCCTCAACGCAATTGATTCTATCTTTTCAACACGTAAGCGTGGGTCTGGAGAGCCCGTGTGCCCGGACGGGACTTCACCGGCGGGGTATACTCTTGACAGCTGGAACAAGTTTCAGTCCCTCTGTCTGTCGACCCTGTCCATTGAAGATTCGGAAGACGTATATATCTTTGGCATTTTGGTGGGGGGAATCCTCCTGTTTGGGTTTGGAGCGATCCTGTTCTACCACAAATTCGGTGGCATGGCAGTTCGCAAGATTCACGACCTGCTGGCCGACAAAATTGATGGGATGTACAAGGAGCTAAGCCGTGTCGTGGTTGAGAGTGCCGTGTCTGGACAACGGAGAGTGGTGTTGGTGGAACAGTTGATCAAAGATCTCGCAGCTCGTTCACTCGATGGGCATAAAACTCTGGAATTGAGATTGAATGACATTGTTTGTCAGGCTTGAACTCTCTGACCCGGCTTGGATTTGCCCCTGTGTACGGGGTCTGAGGGCGCCGTAATTCGGTTTAATTGGAATTAATAGAATATCTGCCTGCTTTTGATGCTACATTGCATATAATATTGTCCCTCTCAGGCGATGTGTTTTTCTCCTGCTGTGTCTTCTCTCCACTCTTATCTCACATTCCTTGACCAAGGCCATAAACAAGGTCCCACAATCTACAACAACTCACACTATTTCAGTCTCCAGCAAGGATCCCTCACCCCCGCCTCCCTCTACCTATCCATCTTGCTCCCTCCCTCCCCTCCATTCCTTATTTTCCTACTCACCCCCTCCCTGATCCCGCCCCCCTCTGACAGCTACATTGGGCCGGCCGCCGGAGGTGCTCATCCCGAGAAAAAAATCCGTGGTTTATAAAAAGCACAATGTGTCTATCCAATTGTCTGTGAACTGTATGTTATTGCTCTCTGCTGTTTCTTGCTGCACACAGCGCCGCAAATGGCGAAGTGGCACACTCTCTGCCAAGACAATTTCCAAGTGATAACTTTGTTACTCACGTGGCAATAAAAATGATTCTGATTCTGATTCTGATTCTGAAATTAAAACAAGATTTAGGGGCTGTAAATCCAATCTTAAAATTAGAATATCTTGGCTGAACTATGTTTTCAGTTAAACAAGTATTCAAAAAGAGCATGGTTTATTAATGCATTTTGACTAGACATGAAAATCTTACAAACTTCTAATTAAAGTGGTTCTCACCCCCGCTCCTCGGAGCTTACGTTACTCACATTTCCTGTTCAAATCTTCCTCTAAATGGGCGTAGCCTGGAGGACTGAAGGGGGCGTGAACGAGACTGGGCCGTTTACATTGCTCTGGGTGGGGGGCTGCTGACGTCAGGTCCAACTTGCAGACGTCAGGTCCAACTTCTGTGCCAGTGTTGGCGCCAGATTTAAAATTCAAATGTAGTAATACAGGTCGCCAGCAGATGGCGCCTCACAGACGGTTTTAGGCAGAAAGTCTAACTTTCAACAAATTTGCACCAAAGTGACAAGATTATGACCAGGATATGTAGACAACACTATTGGACACTCATTTATACCGTTTATCAGCAAAAAAAAGTGGATTTGAGGGTGAGTTGTCCTTTAAGTTTGTCCATAAAAACTTCTTGGTAGTGTGAATGCATGTATGCTGTGGTCAGTTGAAAATAAGAAAAGTCAACAAAAGCCATAATTCTCTGTAAGCGGACAGTGAGAAAGCGGGCTTCCAACCCTTTGTTGCCAGGTTGCCGAAAAACTAATTCAGAAGAAGGAGCAGGGTCAGGGCCGGAGTGGGACAACATTTCAGGCCGGGAGCTTTTCATCCATTCAGGCCAAACAAGGTTCTAAATTTGGGTTTTTGTCATTGTATTTTGATGTTCTTTTAATAGTTTTAAGATTGACTGTCAAAACTTTTGTTTTCTTTATTTTTTTTTATATTGACTGTTTATATCATCTCGGACGTTTAAGGATTGTTGTACGTTGCTTAGCAACGTAACGTTTATGGAGTTTAGTGAGAATAAAGACACACACACACACACACAATGAACTAAGTGTTCATTAGTGTATAACTATAACAAGCTAATCAATTATTGTTAAAAAAGTAGTAAGGTAAAATCACATCGTTACAGCTCATATAAAAGGAAAAATAAAAACGTGTATGAACCATCAGTTGGAGAGACCACTCATTTCAACCGGGGAAGCTACACTGGGTGCACTGCTAGGCTGGCCGCTGGCCTGGCTGTGTAGCCGACGTGTGACGTCACATTTGTTTAATTTTGCTCTGGCCCAATGACAGTAAAGCTTTGGCCAGTGTTGTGCCAGTTCACAGCTTTTCTGAACTAGTTCAAGTTCAGTTCATACATGCTCAATGTGAACAGTTCACGTTCGAAGTTCTCAATTTTAATTCTGAACTAGTTCAAATTTCAGTTTATTTTACTTTTTGCGAGATATTCAAATAAATATTATTTTTCACTACGAGCTAGAAATCACAATACGTGGTATATATATAATTATATATTATATCCTGTACACTGCACAGGATGTTTTGACTCCAATGCAGACAAGATTTACATGGGTTTCAATGGGAACTGAGTTGTCCCATCTCTGCTCATAAGTACAAACTGTAATGCGCTGCAGAACGTGTGTCTATACTTTATGTCAAATGTAAACGGCCCTGTGTCACTGACTTACCCCTGTGTTTTCATCACGGCACATGTGAGTCCAACAACCAATGAATAGCACTAGCATATAGCGCCGCACCGCAAGTACACTGAGTCGGGGTGCGTTCACAGATGGTGGAAACGTAGGAATTTTTTGTTTTCGGCGGAAACAGTACGGAGAATACAGGAGGGAGGAACTTTCTCTCGTTGCGTTTCAAAAGAGAAAACAGATTTCACTCAGTTTTAAATGGAAAACAAATTGTCTGCCGTTCATGACACATAATATGAACTAATTCACGTTCAAGTTCTTTATTAAAAAATGTGTTGCTCATTTTTTCGTGAACGTTGAACTGAACGCGTGTTCAATGAACGCGTTCTTTTGAACTCGTTCACGCACAACACTGGCTTTGGCCTGGGCCTTGCTCATTGGACCAGGCCACCAGGCAGGGTAGGAGTTTGCAAAGACCGTGAGGATGAAATTAAATTAAAAAAATAAATAAAATAAAATAAAAATAAAAGACCGTGATGATAGGGCAGGCCCAGGCCACTTTGACACGCAGGCCACCGGGAGATCTCCCGATGCTCCCGATGGCCAGTCCGGGCCAGAGCAGGGTAGCGCACAGGCCCAGGCACAACAGGAGCATGGACGGACCGCCACCATGTCCTGACACCAAGCAACCCAGGGCACTCCCAGACCATGTCCAAGTCCAAGACCAAGGACTAAGTTGGGTCTGTATCGGTTGGTATGTATTTGCTGGTGGTCCGGGTTTTTCAAGGAACAAAGCACAGCATCCCAAACAGTGTTCCAGTCAAAGTCCACAGGGAAAGAGGAAGTCTGATCTCCATCTCGGCTTTGAAAGCGACGGTACATAATGCATGTCTAAAAATATGAGAATACAGTTTAGATACATGTACCATCTTCAAAATTCAACAAGGGATTGATTTCAAGGCGGTTCTTAATTAAAGAACGGAAGAAGAGGAACGCTGTAAAGTAAACTGGATGCAGAGGTCCTCAAATGAATGGAAGCCCCCGTCTCCAAGGAAACGTAAGCCTTCTATACCATTGTCTATATGGAAAAAAAACAGTATTCAATTTGAATCGAGTATCCTGATTATTGGGAAATATGAAAGCGTTTTAGACATAGTTTTAGTATAATTTGCACATTTTTAACTGATCAATGTGAAAATCTGAAGAAAGAATCTGAACCCTAATGCATCATTAATAGGTTTCTCAATTCAATTCAATTTCATTTTTTTCATTTTCATTTCCATTTTTATAGCCCTAAATCAAAATAGTAGTCATCACGGAGGACTTTACAAAGCTGTGGATTTGCCAACACAGATCAGGTAATTATTATTATTATTATTTTTATCAACACAAAGGATGCACAGGGGCAACACACAAAATGTATCCTTAAATCATCCTGTACAAAAACAAAGCATTTTCTATTTAAGATGAAAATTAAAGCTGGTGACGTCTTGGGTGATTGCATCATCTATACAAGTTCTCAATTATAGCCGTTAATGAAAAATAGATTAGCTTTGGTCAAACGAATATGATCACTGACCACTTTTGCAAACTCTGCTGTTTGTCTGAGTATGGGAGGGTGGGAGATATAAATCCAGACAGTCCTTTCTCAGAGCCTTTGCCTTAAGACTACAGTGCAAGTCATATTAGTCACACTGTAAATCAGGAGTTTGTAGCCTCTCCCTCTCCGTGTCTGCAGGCCGGGCGGCGCTGGTGGGTGTGTTGACTTCCTAAATGAAAACACTGTCCATGTGCGTGACGGCCCAGCACACGAGGGACAGGGGCAGACCGGACCCCACCAAAAGATCACAGTCGCTCCAACATCACTCCAAGTCCCTCCAAGCATCTCGGGTTCTCAGTCAAAACACGGAGGGAAAACTATTTGTGGAGTAAGGAAAATGTCCCGCAGCACAAACCCGGGTGAGATCCACAAGAGGAAATAAATCCTTGGATGTAAACCTGATTTGAGAACAGTTGCAGCTCTGTTCGTGGAGGATGTATGAGTGTGGGTGAGGCTGACATGACAGACAGTGAGATGGGGAGGGTTTATCAAGTAAAATACTACAAGCAGGTAACATTTACTTTGAATTTGGTTCAAAATCATTAGAAAATATATATGAACTGTCTTTAAACAAGATTGACTAGTTGGACAACGTGCTCATTTTCAACCATCGTACATTTCTACTTCTTGAGTAGAGTTCATCTTTAGTAATGTACTCAAAACAAGATTACATTTATTTCAAGCGTTATGTGTATAATTTTGCAATGCATTAGTAGTGTGTGTACTCATACTATATACAAACCGTCTACAGAATATGTGAAATACATTTTTCAGAATCCATCTCACTCAGACTCGGCTACATTGATGTCAAAGTGAGGGTCAGTTTTGTGAACCTTTGGGGTTTGACCAGGTCCAAATTACACGAAGCTATTTAGTTAAGTAAGTACAGTATGTGTAGTACATTCTTTTCTAGCGATGTGCATGTCCATGAGATGCTAAGGTTTTGCAGTGAATTATGTAGAAACAGGTCTAACATTCAGGCAAAGGTTTAATCCTTCTGGTGAAGTCTTTGAAACTCGGAGGCTTATTATTTTTTTTCTGGTGTGCGCGAGACAAATCCCACTTGAATTTTGTCCAAATCCGGATAGGAAGCGTGATGGGGATTACTTCTTGTTGCTTTACAACAAATGTTTGTTATTGCTCATTGGCACAAACTCAGCAGCGGAAATATTAGTGGAGTATGGTCAGGGCTTACAGCTGAACCGTAAAATATAGTTGGAAAACAAGTTCTGCATGAACACATGATTCTGAAGTGTGAATATGACCAATGACTTGGTTTTTGCAACAGCTGTTCAGATAGTCAGAACATCTCACATCCACGAAGGGGACAGATTATGCAGGAAATTACTTAAATCTTGTTTTTACTTTGTGCCTTCATTACTCTGCACAACGTTAATTGTATACAGTATAAAATATCTGCTAGTTATAGTAAAATTCCACAACAGGGATGGAGCATCTATTAGTTTTGCAGTTGAGAATGAGAAGTCCATAGTCAGTTTAAGCCCCTTTCTGTGTGGAGTTTGCATGTTCTCCCCATGTCTGGTTGTTACGCTCAGTGTGAACAAGAGTGTATTTATGACCGCGACTGTCGGAGAAAGTTTGGATTTTTAGGTGAACAAAATGTAAAATCATAATATGTCTCACTTCAAATGTGTCAAGATAAGAGAAGGATTTTCTAGAGAATAGAGAAGGATCAGCGTTCCTGCACTTTGCCAGATCATCACTTCTCAGACATAAACAGAGGTGCACAGCAATGACAATGACATCAGTGAGTGAGAAGGTGGCTGCTGAGTCCTCCGGGGAACAGAAAGAGTGAGGAGGTGGCTGTAGAGACCCCCAAGAGAGCAGAAAGAGTGAGGAGGTGGCTGTAGAGACCCCCAAGGGAGCAGAAAGAGTGAGGAGGTGGCTATAGAGACCCCAAGGGAGCAGAAAGAGTAAGGAGGTGGCTGTAAAGACCCCCAAGGGAGCAGAAAGAGCGATGAGGTGGCTGTAGAGACCCCCGGGGGAGCAGAGAGAGGGATAGGAGATAGCATTCAGAGTGGGTGTTGTGCTCAGTGATGCAGGCTGTTATTTCTGGGCGATGACTTCATGATCCAGGATCGACGGTGACGAGTGGCAGATGTGTGATGGAACCCATCCGGTCACTCTAAAGCGTGACTCAGCTCCGACACGAGAGCCTGAATGGAGACGTAAGCCCCATACACAGGCACACACACACACACACACTGCAGAATGTAACAAGCCAGCTGGATTCTAGCAGCGTCTTCTGCACTATAAACATAGCACAAGCACTGGGGTGAACCTACTGTCACTGTGGGAGGTTGGACTGAAGCCAGACTTGTTTTAATGCATTTAATAAAATCACACAATTCAAAAAAACAAAAGGAAAAGGCATATAATGGTATATAGTAGGAGGATTTTCTACTTCTGGGTGGATCATCAAGACTATTGGTCCTCCTAATTGTCAATCATTCTGGTGATTCTGAATTTCTCCAAGGGGGGATCAATAAAGTATCTATCTATCTTATCAATCCATTTATTCATCTATTCATCTATCCATCTAATCATCAATCTATAAATAAGACCAGAGAGTTTTGTTCAAAAAGTGGAGAGGGCGGTTCTTTCCTAAAATTTGGGAAAATCCTCCTGTATACCTTTAAGTATAAGTTTTGATCTGACCAATACAATTAAAAGCAAATGAAACACAAAGACCTTTTTAAATACAAGAATATAGGAAAAGTTCACTCCAGGCTGGGCCTTTTAAAATGCAGCGCGTTTAAATAAAACCGTCTATAAAAAGGCCAAATTGTTTTTTATTACTGTCAACAATTATACAGGATGCACTGATGTCTGCACGTGGGGTAAGGGCTCAGTGCAGGTTACACAACAAGCAGCAACTCAATTTGTACAGACCGAGCATGTCTCTTCATTCAATTTCTATAGAGCACAATTATCTACAAGAATTCCAACACAAAAGCCTGTTGTCAAGACAGCTGTATCCAAAACAGCAATGTCCAAATGATTTAACCAGCATTTAGAAGAGAACATTACCCAATTACAAATACACGTGTCGTTAAAATAATCCTTTAAAACAGAAGCTAATAGCGGCAAAAAAAATGACGTAAGGCACAATTGAGAAACGAGGACTCTTTCATTAACTCTGACTAACAGCTACTGCGTGCTCCACTCGATAATTACAACAGGCGATCAAACAGCCAGGAATCTTAACAAGAGAAAGTTGGAAATAGGGATTAATTAGAGACTTTATTTTAAGCACACATTTGTGAGTCTATACATGTCCGTGCTGCAAACATGTTGGCTCACAGAGGCAGGGAGATTTTGGAACTAGTACTGTCTCTGTCTGGATTTTTACAGTCGGATTCCCAGAACACATTACACAAAACTATACTAAAAAGCAGACACAAACAAATATATTAAGTATCTTGGTCCAGTATCTTGGCCAGTGGTGTGACAAGTCACACCACTGGCAAAAAGACAGGCTTATGTAATAGAGCTGAAAGGTTTAGTTCTGTAAAGCAGCAAAAGTACAGGACTATGATTCAGTGTACAGATATTTGACTTCTACCAGCAGGGGGTGTTCTCTGTTAAGCTGGCTTTAGTTTTGTTACTGACATTAGGACGAAATCCATTCAGACTGAATATTACAATAAGTAACAAGTTCAATCAAGAGCTTTATAGTTTATCTTGCAAATAATTTTAATCCAGGAAACTTGGCTTCACATGGATTTCTACTCAATCCTTGTGCATTTCCTTATGTTATAAATCTGCGACTGTATGTTTGAATGTATATTTGTGGCATTGATTGGCAGGAGCGCTCCATAAAGAACCCAACACATTAATTCAGTTACAATTTACATATAACTATCACACACACATTCCATAATACAAGTAACTGGAAAGACACATGGGGAAGTTTGTATGTGCAAAAGACAAAGGAGCAAACAAATGTATCATGCACATGTCCCATAGAACTGAACCAGGGAAATTGCTGTCGCTGTTTTACTTTGCACCCACAGTTTAGCAGCATGTTGGTAAATACACAACATGGTTTGCACATGTTCTGTGCTTTTTTGAAGTTCATTACTTACTTTGAGGGCTTTTTGGGCATGGTCACTGGAGCCGATCAGAATAAGGCCTGGTCCCCCCATGCTGCAGAAGCTCTTTAGGTGCAAGCCCTCTTCCACTGCAACAGTGGACACAGCATAGTCCTGCAAAGTTAAATAAATAGCATTACTTTTTAAACTTGCATACCTTTTAATGAGTAACTACAACTAAGTTGTCATGTCCATAAGCAAGACAATTCACCCACATTGCCGAGTGTGCATGTGTGTGTGAATGGTTGGTGGTGGTCACGGGGGCCAATGGCACTAACTGGTTTCCTTTCTTCTGTCATAATAAATTCATTACATCATAAGTGTGCCGCAGCTGCCCTGGGGCAAACTGAGGCTGTAGTGAATTAATAATGGCATGTGAAGAATCCTTGAGTGTCCAAAAAAGTTCTATATAAAACCAATGCATAATCATTCCTTCATCATTATAATGCAAAAGTGTAAAGTATATAAATACCATGTATTATTTGTCATTTCATGTTCAGAGTGTGGAATAAGAATATTTATGTTGAATGGTAAACATGTTTTCTACCTGAAACCCCATATGCTACCACCAGAGATAGGAGGTCCTGATGTTAGCATAGATAGATCTAAGCACAACTCCAGGTCAGTTTTTGATGAGAGAACCCGTAATTTCCCTTACCACAAGAAAATGAGCATTTATTATGCAACTGGTTCCTAAAACATGGAAGGAAAAACTTGGAAACCAAAAATGGTTTTGTAAGAATATTTATGTACACTGTGGTGAAGTATCTACATTGGACAACCATGAAATATAGAAGAGTAGCTTTACTTTCCAGGAACAGTCTCATTTTCTCAATACTGGGAATACATTTATAAGTCCATTAAAATAGTTTCTTTAAATGTGACTTTCATGTGTTTTCTTAATCATATAATATGTTTGGATTTTGGCTTTTATTGCCTCCAGATATCGGAAACACTGTTAACCACCTCGTATTTTACCCTGGTCTATAGGAAATTGTTGACAGTTTCCATTGGAGACTTCGGTAACATTTCATAGAACAATATTTGAACTTTGTGGATCACATCATTACGGCTGTGATTCACGGTGGACGTTACTGTGACTGAAGGCCAGAGCAGCAGCTGGCGGACAAAATCACCAATTACCACATCCGTAATGCTTTCCTGAGCGCTTGCCGTGGCTCTTGTTTAACAGATACTGAACGTCAACTGGGAATTATGTAACTTGGACTTTCACCGTTACTTATCTGTAAAAAAGAAGGGACTGTTTCATCTTAAAATTAGAAATGCAAGTCATACTTATCCCCCTCATCTGATAAACCCTCTGGGAAATCAACAGACACAGAGCTATGATTTACAGATCTTACACAAACCAAACCAATTGCGGCCCCAAAAGACCCTTTACATAATTCAGCAATGGAAGAAATATGTTCTTTGTTCTTAAAAAGATTTTGAGGAATTATTAGACAAGACAGTGTAGCGTGAGAGAAGGGAGGACACCCAGCAAATTGTCAAAGCTGGGAATCGAACTTTTGACATTGGGTGCAAAACGGTGGACAAAGTCTTGTGGTTCAGGCTCACGGGCCAATATACCAACTGAGCTACCGTCGCCCCAGAATTACTACCCACAACCTTATACGTGGACTGTAAATATTGCATGAATATAAATTACAGCTCGATTTTCCTGATACCTTAGTACCAAATTTGAACATTGAACATTATAATCATAAAACTATTTTTAAGCGTGCAGGGTTCAGTATCTTCTATTTTAGTTAAATTCAAATGTTTAAGATTTTCCCACAGACAAGGTGCATAGTATTGTAACATTTAAGAAAATGGCCAAAGGCATGTTTATACAATTTTAAAATCAACGCTCCAACCCCAAAGACTGTCCCATGGTGAGACCTCTCCCCTTTCGAGGTGATGTTACATATTCTGTTCAACATGGACTAGCATGTAGCAGTGTTGGTCCTGTCTTGTACAGTAGGGGCGATTGATGTCTTCAAGTTGATATCAAATCAACAGAAATGCCAGAAATCTCTTGATTGGAGGACAAAATATGTTAATGAAACATATTTTGTCCCCCAATCAACATAATCCTGGTGAGGTCGGTATTACTGCAGACTAGTGGCAAGTCCCAGAGGATTGGTAAGAGATGGATTTGATTTGGAACAAATTTACTCTTACATTTTAGCTGCATAAATCAATGCTACAACCAGCTCTTAAGGAATGAAATAACACACCTGCCTCAATAAGACCCTCCTAATGTATGCAAATGCAACCATTCGGAAAAAAAAAACATACAAAAGTCATTCTACTTAATCTAAACCTAAACTTTTACACTCCTCCAGCAAAACACATCAACATCTGTCTGCAGTTGTTGAGCTATAAACAAACCCAGCAACACAATAATGCCAATAATTGGATAATGAAGGGAAAAACACACGGGCGATAAGAGCTGTCAATCTGATAAAAAATGGAAAGAGCTACAATGGACGCATAAGTGATTTTTCCGAGTGCGATTTGCCATCGATGCATCATTAGGAGCCAGTTTGTGAGAGATAACAGAAAACATACAGGAATCTTAGCCAAATGTGAGACAGATGGAAAGATGTCTCAAGAAGGTTACCCTAAAACACTTCATCCTTTGTATAAACCTGATTCAGCAGCAAGAAATACAAGGAAGAACGATACGCCTTTACAGTAGGTTCTTCAGAAATGAATGGATTGTGCCAAATTTATAACAAAGAGGGATTTGGTATCTTTTCTTTTCTACGGAACAAAAGATTTATACGCACGAAAAAGGAAATGCCGTGTACAGGCTTTTCAAGAAAGCATTTTTGGCCTATTGATGTCATGTCTAAAGAAATACAAGTTTAGGATTTTGCTACTTTTCTCAACCTTGTGGGCACCGGCCATTGCAAACCGTCCAACATTTATTAAGAAATATTTTAGTGGTGAGTCGGCCATTCTGTGCTACTTTTTCCTTTGAGTGGTGTTTGGGGAGATAATGATGTTGTCAAGGTCAGGCCATAGTGTTCAAGGATTTGTCTAAAGGGAAAAAAATGTCATATCGTGAAAACTTGAAGGCTCCCATTAGCTGCAAGATAAGGACCAGGTCACGTCAATCAAACACCAGCTTTTTCCATCCTTTTAAAATGTTTAGTATAATCCAAATTCCAACTTTTTTGTTGCACCCCGTCACCCTAGAAAAGCTAATTTTACATGGCTTTCAAACGTATTGACGAGTTGTTTGGACGGATTCATTATTCTTGTATGTAATTAAGATTAATAGATCCTTTATTCGTCCCACAGTGAGGAAATGTCAGTAATAAATTATGAACGATGGCGTGATGGTCCGGAGCGGTGAAGAGAAGGATGGATGTTGGACCAAATCTAATGGAAGGAAGAGTGAGGGAGAACCTCGGCAAATAGAATTACAGAGATGACATGAGACAAATGGAGTGATAATGCCTGTAAGTTCTGGAAGATCTTTAGCTTCAAGAGTTCTGTGCAAAGTTTCCACAGAGCATTGGTACAATGTGCAGCGCCCAAACGTAGGATAGGTTTCAATTTGCTAAAGAGTCATTTCTATTCTTTCTCCTTAAAAGCACGGTTACGGTTAGACCTGTGAGGAGAGAACATTTTCTATATGTTAAGACCCGTTCAAGCTCACCCCACTCCTTCCAGATCGGATGAAGTGTATTCAATTAGGCTTATTCTTGTTCTAAATCTTATTTGTCTATTCTCTTAGTAAATCTTACTTGTGGTGGTTTTGCCAAGGAGGAAGAAGGGGTAATATGAAAAATACTTCGTTTACAGTATTCACTAATTAATAACATGGTCAAAAATATTATCACCTTTAAAGCTTATTTTTATATTCATGATATCACTTTTCATTTAACTCTGGCGGCGGGTGAACTAATTCTACATGTGCTTTGAGCGCTACACGGAGGAGAATTCTACTTCTTCGTCCAAACAAAACCATGCAAAGCTGTAATTTCAAATTCCATTTTTGCTGCTTCTGTTAAATGCAGAATGATGTTTTTTCTTCCACGTCTTTGCAGCGGCCTTAGGACATGTTGTTGCGGAAGTGATTATACTGGTGAGGGTCACGCGTGTCCTGTTGTAAAGTTCCACTACCCACTACTGACCGGGTGCTAGACCGCTGTGCACTTTGAATACAGAGCCTGGTAGTTTTTGGAAATTGCTTTGCAGCGTCTCAGCAGCTTCTCCGTCTAAACGGGGCCTAACACGCAAACAGTTTACACAGCTTGATCCGCGGAGTCAAATTGCGTGGATAGTATTTGGGAAAACATGATAAAAGTTAAGTTATCCCAGTGTTGAATGTTAAGGTGCCAAATACCATGCTGAGTAGTTACTTAGATAGATATATTGTAGTGTGTTGGATTGAGCCTTAAACAAAGTTTGTGATGTATCTCATACTCTATAGTTTATAAAAAAAATTGTCAGGACTTAATCCCACACACCATTACACAAATGCATCTTTGAAAAGAGAATGTTGTATTTGGACCACCCACATATTTCAGAGAATTTTGCTACTCATAAACATATAGGACAGGTCAGAGATTACTCAGTTTTCTCTGGAATTCACTGTTAATGAATTATTGCAACAATGATAAAAAAGAGAAAAATACTACTACTTAAATGAAGACACGGTCTGGGCTCTATATACGTTCAACAGCAACATACAGGATATTTTCTGCCAAGAGAATGTGCTCCAAGTGGGTCACCGCTTCCTTTGGGGGAGAACTTAAACCATGGTTAAGTAAGGCCAAAAGTCAAACTAAATAATACTGGGACCAGACAAGAAGATTAGTTAGCTTTAGGTACATATATGTATTTTAGTTAACATGTATAACTTGTATCTGATTGTCCCTTACCTTAAAAGCGTCAGCTAAAATTTCAGCTCCTTTCTGATTGGTCCGCTTGGATAGGCCCACAAAGAACTCTTGACCTGGAAGCATATGAAAATGAAATTACAAAGAAAAACTTTCTTTGTAGACATTGCAATTTTTCAAATATTTCACGGTCTAAAGTTACAGCTGCCTTGAATGAGTGCTATACTAGTGTGTGTGTGTGTGTGTGTGTGTGTGTGTGTGTGTGTGTGTGTGTGTGTGTGTGTGTGTGTGTGTGTGTGTGTGTGTGTGTGTGTGTGTGTGTGTGTGTGTGTGTGTGTGTGTGTGTGTGTGTGTGTGTGTGTGTGTGTGTGTGTGTGTGTGTGTGTGTGTGTGTGTGTGTGTGTGTGTGTGTGTGTGTGTACGTGTGTGTGTGTGTGTGTCCAACGCCTGGCTGTCAAATATCGCTTGTGTGGTCAGACTGGTGTGGCAGTACAGCAGACAGTGCCCCATTGCATGCAAAGTCTAGATAGGGGGCTCTTCTCAGTCTACTGTGCAGTTACAAAATGAGCTGTTAGCTTGGAGCATGCCAGCAGGAAATGTTTCTAGCCCTGCCATATGAAACCCATTTGGGCTGGAAGGATTGGGAGCACAAGTCAGTGTCTAGGAACCTAATTAGGTGTACTAGGCTTTTTTCCCCTAGTGGTATGGGTAGTGTAGAAGTCAGACATTGACCCACATTTCAAGGACCACATAATATAATGTACAGATAATATAATATTGTTCCACTGCCATTTCAATCTACAATGTTTATCTTGGTTAGCTCCATTGATTTGTTTTGACCATGAAAGAGCATTACTATTATGGGAGAATGTAGTGTTCCACATGTCATGGGGTTGTCTATCGGTCTTCCAGTTCACAAAAGAAGTATTTTACTTCTTATTCTAGCTAAAATCTATACAGAGCCTTAGCTAATGTGTTTAAGAATTGTAATGTAATTAGGCAATACATCTTAGAATAGCCTCTAAAATCAATACAAGCAAAAAGCATTTTAAAAGTAGGTGCAATGTCAAAACAAAATGATGTGTGACACATTTGGGTCATTTCCACTGAGCAAAAACACTCCACAGAGTTTTTCTCTCTAAACACCTGGGTCTTCTCTACACACGGGGAAAATGACTTGGAATTCAACCTTTTTGCAAACTTGGAAAGTCTTTTTTACCAAGTTTAGTTCCGTGTTAACACTGTGATAAAATAAACATATACATGTAAACATGTGTCTTACATGTAGGTCATATGCAAGTCACGAGAAGGAACTATACTTTGCTCCATTACAGCGCAACGGGCCGTGTAACGAGAGTATCAAAGTCTGTGCTTTTGCACTTGCTGCTCTTTCTTTGATAAAGTGGTCCGCGCAAAAAAACCTATGTTTATATTGTTCCATGTGGATGATAAATTTGCCGTAGTCCATCATAATCCATTTCTCTGACTTCCTGGCTGAACGCGTGCTATGTCCAGGCCGCTTCTAAAGGACTTCTGTTGCACTCATGAACAGTCAGAGAAAACAGCTTAACATTCTTACACATGAACGAAAACAATGTGGAGGAGTGAAAAAGAGCGACATTGAGGGTCCTGAGCGCTTCAACACTCTGGTCATGTGATCTACTGCCGATTCAAAGCACATTTCTCTGTGAAGAAGGATACAAGCCCTGAAGCTTCATTTGCATCATCCCATCACCAATGTGAAGGATTGCATTGTGAGGACAAGAAATCAGTTTTGTGCTGAGAGTGCAAAAAGTGCTCAAGGGTTCTGTGCTAGTGGGTGAAGAACTTAATACTTACCATAGGCCGCAGTAGGAGTTCAATTAAAATCTACCTAATCTGTTCTAACTTCCTTCTTGTTTAAAGATCAAGTACCCTGCAGGCAGACTCAAAACTTTGTCCACACAAAATTCCTTATTTCCTCTGCAAATAATTAATAATATGAATAATGCATTTTGCTTTTAACCATTTAACATTCACTTCTTGAAGAAAGTAATGTAATTTTTTCTTTTTTGGATTTTCTAAGATGTAAGCGCACTAATAACACATTTAGCCTTTTTTAACTTCTATATTTATTTTGTAATTCAGATTTTTATTTGGTTTTACAACTTAGTAGTCCTTACATATACTATGGGCCTATAGCTTACAAACAAAAACTGTACTGTAATAAAACAAAGGAGTAAACATAGAGCACCCTGTATTCCTTCCCTTTATTATGACTCCATTATCTGCCCCTAAGATTCATTGAAAGTCAATTATTCAATGCATTATATTTTCTTATGAAACTATTCTAAATTTTCTAATTTTTTTCACTTTCTGATAATAGGGGGAGAGGGATCCATCCACACACTCAAAATGATCTGTGCCGCCATAATTACCCCCACTTTCACAATTGAACACTCATTTACTCCAGGAATTACAGATTTATCTCACAGGTGACCTTGGTATGATCTTTCCAACCCATGAGAACCCCTATTTTTTTTTATTATAGGCTTTTAACAAATGGTTGGGATGATGGTGAAAGTGTGATGCCCCAAAGAGGTATATTTCAGTTCCAAGCTTGCTTAGAGTAGATATATTGACTCAAAAGGCGATGTACTAAATGGTTGAGGAAATCATTAAGGGGTTAAAAGAATATTGGCCTATGTGGTAGAGAAAATGTCACTGGTTTACAGACATCTTGAGCTAAATCTAGCTGGAGGAGAATGTCTGAACAAAGTGTCCAAAACTACATTTTTAACTGGAAGTCAGATGTGTCATTATTGTATTTTCATGTTCTCACTGTTACACTGTCACACCATCAACACGTGCAGAGAAGGTTCTGAAGTCTGGGCTTGTAAAACTTTCCATAGTTTACACATGGTATCGAGTGTTGTACCGGTGAACAGCACGTCCCCTCCGTCCAGTGTGGCGTTTTCATCCGTCATCTCGACTATGGTCAGACCCAGCTTCTTCAGGGCCTCCTTCATCGCCTTTGTCTGGAAACGGCCAAAGCACACAAACAAAAACATTGAGACATCTGCAAATATTAAACAAAGGATGACATACGCTGCAGTGAGAGTCAACAACACAACCACAGCCACGAGCATTTCCTATCAACGGGAACATTATCATATCTTGTTCCAATCAGGCTTTTATAAACAGGATGATGACATGGATTTGTATAATGCACAGGCTTAGGGGGCTTCTCTGAATGAAAGAATACAATAAATCTCACTGCCATGACGTAATTTCAAATGATGTCATGTAAACGTGAGAGTATTTTACAAGAACTAGAAACACGGTTGTTCCGATTGACCCAGAAGAAAAACCCTGCTTTTGTTTTGAATGTAGTGCAGAATGAAAATACGTCACAATAATTTCTGTGTTACAAAGAAGACATTTTTTGTACAATTCCAGGAAAGGAAAATGATGGAAACCCATTGTCCACCTGCATGTTATTGTTCCGTTGGCGGGACAATAGAGTCTGGTCTGAGCTCTCCTGTCTGACCGCCCAGATGGATTTTACTGTCCTTTTTTTAAGGGGCTCCTACGGGACAAGTTTCCAAAGCCTGTCGTGTTAGAACCAGCATCAGTGTTTCCATGGGCCCTATCTCACAATGACCTCAGCGGCCCACTCACTCACAACTTGAGGCCAAATACTTACACTTCTGCTCACAAGGGAAATAGCAGGGCATGAGGTCACCCAGGTAGACATAACTGCCCAGAATAGACCAGCAGGCAAGAGGTTTTCTCAAATCCTATGGTATTCTGTACTTTAGGGTTTTAAAGGGCAGAAGGTTATTTTCTGTATTATTGGTGCCGGTTATGTCATCTAATTTGTAAAGGTGTTCATATAAGAAAAGGGTAGGAGTTTAAGAATTTTTTTCATACTCCCGTTCTTTTTTTCATGGAATGTATTACTTGCTGGATATTGTTGTAGTACGTTGTTGCATTATCATGAAAACATTGAGAAAAAAATAAAGACTAAAAGCTAAATACTAGCCTGGTCTTACCATACCATTGTACTAATTGCATTTCGTGCTAATGTCTGGATTTGCTCCATTGCGCTCCGTTAACAGGTGGGAGGGGTTTACTACTTTTGCAGATTGAAATGATTGGATCTGAGTTTACTGTGACGTATGTAATGTGCCCGAGTGAGAGAGGCATATAGCATTTAGCCTAGCTTTAGCCATCTCCTTCGCCACTAACGGAGCCCGTGTAGAACCACAACATCTTTGCCAGCAATGAAATTTGCTAAACATACCTCAGATTACTTTCCTATCGCATTCACCGCCATTGCAAAACTACAAACAGCAAATTTGGCGCAAACTCTTGACGTCACCGACATCTACCAACAACACCCGCCTCCCCCGCTCACTGATTGGTTGGAGGGGGTAACTGCAGCCACTAGGATCAGACCCAGACATACATGTAGGAAACGATCATGGACCAGAGTTTACTGACGGTTAAGACCAGGCGAGGTAAATAATATAGTTCATAAAAAAGCAGAAAGCACAGCAATGTGTCTCTTATTTTTCCATGACCATTTGTACAAACTGCAAATAGAACATGTCATAATCAATTCCGTCACCCTAGAACACATCGTGTAACAAACAGCATTTAGGTTTAGGGCCAGTAGTTACTATAGTAGCTTGAGTACAATAGTTCAAAAGGCCATTGGCTCACAACTCAGATGGCAACTTTCCATCTGTGTGCTGTCCAGGAGAAGACACAGGAATCCCTCCGAATAATCAAACCTTCCTCTTTGGTGTTTCTTTTGCACTGCAGGCGCTATACTCATCTTTCCGCTTCAGAAACAGAAAAGAACACTTTGTACTTTCAACTCCATGCAAATATAAACTCACTATTAAGAATTGTAAAGTTAGGACCATTTATGAGTGCACTGAATAGTTAATTCCTATATGGGTAGGGAAATCAGAAACAGGTCCTGGCCTTGACTGGCATTGCTTGGCTTTTCATCAAGAATTCAATGAATAAATGTTGACTCACTTTCTGAGGAAGTCGGTGAGGCTTTTTGCAGAGTGATTTGTGTTCAATGGGTTTCCTCCAAAGAGAAACACTTTTCCATGTTAATCAGCATGTAATTCTTCAGTAATATTAGGAATGTTGGAAAATAAACATTTTGGTTGTATCAGTCATTATCAACAACTAGTAATGACCACATTTTCCTTCAAAACCTGGAGCCTTTTGCTGTGGGTACTGTCTGCAAAAGGATTCTGCTTCACTGCATGAAGCACAGACATCAGCCTGCAGGCATTTCCTGTGACATCACTGTAGTCAAGTGACCTGAGGCGACGATGGCTCCTGACCATCAGAGACAACAGCTCCGTTTGCAAATGTGCTTTGACGCCAACGTAAGCACACAGCTATTACAAGTAAACCACACGCTTTTTGGCAGCGACTCTGACTTCTATTTGCATAAACTTTGCTGAGCTTTGTCAAAACCTGTTGATTCTGTGTTTTCAACAGGAGAAGATAGATAGTAGTGATGTTATAGGCTTGTCTAAACATTTTCTTTTGATATAATATAACATGCATATGTTTAACCTGTCCGTGAGATGTATCTATTCTACTGTGTTAAGGCGGTTGCCAGCAGACAGTCTTTTTGAGAATGGACAAAATGTGGGGCCCAGAAACTGAAAGAGAAGAATAAAGAAACGTTTGAGGGAAGCCAGTTTGCTGTATAGAAAGTGTCCTGGATTCATGTAGAAATTCTGCTACTTTGGCACCTAAAGGGTTCAACTTTGTGGCTGGATTTTGAAACATGGATTTTGAAACACATATTTGCATCAGGAATGAACACGTTTAGCTTTGTTAGAGCTGTGTAGTTTGAACTTTAAACAATCTGGTTTAAAATATGTTTTGTTGTTTGATGCAAATCCAATAAATTTACAGATCAGAACACCTGCCGATTGAAAGTCATGCCAAATGCTGCCTGCATGTCCCGGCACAAGCACTTCTACCGAAGTTGTGACGTCTTTTTAACTGTAGATCAAGCAGAACGCTCAATCAGGGACTGTTCGTGAAGGTCATTGTGCGCGGATGCACTGAATATGAAATACTAAACTTAATCGTGTCAATATAAAGTTTGGTTGTGATCTTTGATTGAGGTCAAATGTATACATACTGAGATAAAGCTGGTTAATATTAGGAATGTTGATATCCATTATAGAAAATAGTATTGGCACGACCTGGTCCAAATTGAGTATTCCATTGAGTCATTTATATGAGTCAGATTATGTGAATGGCAGAGTTGGTCATAACAAAAAAAAGTTTTTGCACAATTTTCAGAAAAAGTTATTACATCACAGAGAGATTACATCTTATTTTAAAATAAGATTCTGCTGCTTTGCCCCTTTGTCATGGGCCAAGCAGCTAGGTCTTAACAGAGCACACAGAGAATAAACAGTGCTGGATCTGGATATTCTCCAGCCGTAAAGCATGACTAACTTCAGTATTTTGTGTTTGAACGCAGTATCATGTCCGGAGTAGCAGAAGACGACACATCAGCTGTGGAATAATCAAACAGTGATGACAGCAGTATAAACGCCAACATTTTCACAAGATATACTGCAAGTAACTAAAAAACTGTATGAGCATTCTGGGTCAAAATCAGCCAGTAAATAGTCTAATGAAAGGTTAAGCCTATATCCTGAACATTACTGAACAAATAACCAATCCAATCTTTTCTTTGGATTTGCACAAATACCAATTGACACTTGAGCTAAAGGAAACGATAACAATAATATGGTTCAAAATCCGAATAAAAATCATAATAGATGTGTCTTTTTCTTTTAGTATTTGAAGATTGGGACTGTCAGAAAAATTATTTAAATGGTTTTCTCAATGTTCTTCATTAAGAATGTTCCCACTGTGGCCTCCCATGCAAAAAAGCCCTTTATCTCAGATTGTAGGAGACACCCAATACCTCTGTCTGAATGGGTGCATCCACTTTGCCAACGCCTGTACTCCCACTGTGCTCCTATCCCATCTCCCTAAGGCTGGGCCACACGCTGTCCGCCAGTACCCTGCTTTGAATGAAAAAGACCTTTTAAAATTCATTAAGCACTAAAGGGCTTGTCAGTCGGCCTGCCACATTCCTGCCGTTCCAATACGGGACAGGGGAGATGAACCAGAGAGAACAGCCTTTTCTTTGGGCCTTTTTACGGACCCACTTCTCCATTCTTTAGCCCCTGGTGCCCGTGGATATCGCATTCTGCTAAAATGGCCTGTAGAAAGAGTAGGGTTCAATGTGAGCGGTAACAGACTTCACAATGGCATTCCTGAAGGTCATCCTAGCCCCACAACACCAGGCAATAGTCCCACGCCTCCAAATAATGGGGCTACAGCATTCCACTTGTCCCACAAGCAAAAAGGAAAAAAAGCGACCTCATTTATGACACATAGCAGCTACAGAGCGTAAACCGATACCAATAAAGTGAGTGGCAGTTTTTCGGGACGGTGCAATTCATTGCGTACTTTAGACAAGAGTTTGATGAAATCCAGTTGATCATAAAATAAATACTGACTCAAAAAAGCGTCTGGAAAGAAAAGAGCGTGCATGGACATATGGGCACAAGTTGCGACAAAAAAGTTTGTGCGTCAGAGTTTTGGCGAAACATTCAGGACACACGTGATGATTGTACCAGATAGTTGTGGGCTAGTGCACAGGAAAGTTCAAGTTCAAAGACCTATGGAATACAAACTGGCCGTATCTACGGACACTCAACTGAGTGGAACATAAAATCATATTAACTTTTGGACTACATCGTAATAAAGCTCTTTGGACTCAACGGAAAGTAGTTCATTTTCATCATTTCCTTCGAATGAAAGTCAGTGGCCTCATTTGACATCGTTGAAAGCAGTAGGCGAAAGAAATGCTTTCTCATGGTCATCTTCAGACAATATATACATTTCCTTTGCTTTTTAAACTGTGTCATGTACCTGCTGTGACTGAGTAAAGAGATGCTCCTGCTACTCAAATTCTGATCTCGTCAGATCCCAGAAGCTAAGCCGTGGCGGCCTGGTTAACTTCTGGATAGGAAACGGGTTGGAAAAGCAAGTAGCAGAGTGGAACACTGACTCTGAAGTGCAAACTTTTGTTGTGTCTTTATAGGCAACCGCACTTCATCCACATGATGAATCTGGTGTGTGTGAGTGAGGAGCTGGACCAGATCAGTCTGCCCCATGGGAGCATTGGTTACAACAGTAGCTTACAACCACAGAGTGCAGAGTGAATAAAGCACTGTAACGCATATTGGGTGTCATGACACCAATGGCACTGATTCCCAGCTGCTGACAGTTTCCTGCGGGCTGCCACAGGGGTCAGTGTTGGGTCCGTTTTTGTTTCTTATGTATATTAACGATCCGTGTTTAGTTTCAAAAACATTACACCTTATTTTATTCGCTGATGACACCAACATGCTTAGTTGTGGTAAGAATTTAGAAGCATTGATAGATATAGTAGAGAAAGAATTATTATTGTTAAAGAAGTGGTTTGATTCTAATAAGTTAACCCTTAATTTAAATAAAACCAAATTTATAGTTTTTGGAAACCGTGCCATTAATGTGTGTAGAAATTTAAGAATAAATGATACTGAGATAGAACGAGTGAATGAAATAAAATTTCTTGGAGTACTTTTACAAAATAAGCTTAGCTGGAAGCCCCATATAAACTACATCAAGGCAAAGCTATGTAAATCTCTTGCAATAATATCTAAAGTTAAAGAACTCTTAAATGAAAACAACTTATATATGTTATACTGTTCCCTGGTTCTCCCGTACATGACCTATGGCCTAGAAGTTTGGGGAAACACTTACAAAACCAATCATAATCCAATAAGTATCATCAAACTAAAAGCACTAAAATTGAAGGATTTGGTTGAGTTTTAAACAGCACAATTTATGTATAACATAAGCTATAACAAGTTACCTGTGCATATCCAGGGATTGTTCCAAAAACGAGACTGCGTTTACAATTTCCGAAAGGAAGAAATGTTTCAAAAAACAATTGTGAGAACGAGTGCAAAGCAGCATTGTCTTTCTTTTGTTGGGATTAATGTGTGGAGTGAGTTGGACCAAGAGCTAAAAGACTGTAAAACCTTAAAGGCGCTATACCCGTTTCTACAATGTTTGAATGTTTAGCACCGCCCCCCAGCTCGCTCACAGGCTTCTCATTTCACCTGCGCTCTCATAACACGGAGCCACCTAGTTTTATTTGCGATCTGATACGTATTCTAACATTAGCATTAGCGTAACTTGTAAGCTGTGCAACAATCACTGATGAAATGGCACTAAAGCAATGCACTGCTAACACAATATATAAGTAAAAGAATACGTTTCGCGTCCGGATGTATTAATTTAAACATTAGAATATATTCTAATATTTAATTATAATTTATTATACAGCTCCTCACAGCAGCAGTAGAACACTCCATTGACTTGAATGCAATTCTTCCGATCATTTTTTCTTGATAACAGAACTCTCAAACCAATAATGACCGCAGCCCCAATGCAATCTCTGTTTGTAATTCAGGTGTGTAAAATACTGCCATTACTTTGCAAGTACAACAAGCTATCAGCGCCTGTCACTACATTGTGCAGTTTTTCTGCACACTTGTCTGTGTAGAGAAGCTAGCGGAGCTAGCCACGCTCAATAAACAAATACATATCAATCAATCAACACCATTAAACGTCAATCGGACAATACAGTATACAGATACATCCTTAACACACATGCACGGACGATTTCAGAATTTGCTGTCAACGTTTTCATGACAAAAATACTGTTTTAAAGTGACAAAAAGCGATCGCGAAAAACCCGGAAGTTACCATGAAACAGCTAGCTAGCTTAGCTGTTACCTGCCTAGCACGTCCCGGTGAAACCTTTGGGAGCTAACTATTTTATTTGCAGTCATTAAATACATTTCTAATTATAAGGGTTGTCTAATATTTGTTCAAATATGTATATATTTTTTATTTTAGAATTATATTAAAATTTTGAAGTCGAAGCCCTGGTGTTAAGCAGCGCTGTAGAGGCTAGAGGACGCAGGCTGGTCGCTGCTCGTTCTGTGAGCGGAGGAGAACGAGCGTCCCGCTCAGACTATACTCAGCACTTTTCACTGCCTGAATTTCATACACAGTGGAATCAATGACCTCAAGTTTTCAATTAAATTATGTATTATGATACAACTTGTATGTAGTAAAAAGCATTTTTATGAACTACTTAGAAAAAAAATCGGGTATAGCTTCTTTAATTAGGCCGAGCCAATACGAAGTATTGGGGAGGCCTATTGTTATTCACCGGTTTCATATTATTCTTTTTTTTCCGCATCTTCAATTCGATTTTTGACCCTGAAGACATGCACGAAAGTCTGCACATGGGGGGTCTAAAACGACCGGTCCGGCAAAAAATTTGATAAAACGGACGTTTCCAGATTGTCCGACAAAAGGCGAATCAATAGCGCCCCCTTGAAAATTCAAAATTTGCCATTTCTATTGGAGGCAGGATTGCATATTTTGGAGTAGGTACACAAAATTCGGATGAGTGATAGATCTCTATGAGACGAGCATAAAAGCCGGTCTAAGCACATATCTGGGACCAACAGGAAGTCGGCCATGATGGGCCAAAGTTTCGCCACTAATTTGACTTTTCATTTACAAATTCGAACTAGTCCCTGGTTTTTCATCACACAGAGTTCTACCACGTCATTTCCCAATCTGGACGGATTGAAGTTATATAATCATCGAAAAAAAGTTAGACAATCTTCACCGTTTTCGTCCCTCGCCATGGCAATTAAGGCCTTCGTTTTGGCCATTTTCGCTGAGCCCTGAAGGCCACAAGCTCAGACCTACAGAGCTGAGACTCACATCAGTAATATTAGGTTATGGCCTGAACGCAATGACACTAAAATCATTCGCCCGATATGAGCTCTTTAGCGCCACCTGTCGGAAAGTAATAGGGCACTAGTGTTCGGATCGGCCCGAAAAATCGCTGAGTGTAATCTCTGGACCGAGACAAGTAAAAAATTACATTATGCAAAAGTTGTACGTCCCACACCTGACCACTGGGGGCGCCGTAAAGTGAATAAATGAGCTTTTTGGGGCAAAATCTTTGTCCGATGAGGCTAAAAATGAATTCAGAAATACAGCGTATGACCCTGAACACAACGATATGCCACACACAACTGTGAGTGCAACAGCGCCACCTGCAGGCAGTTCAATGTGTCTCATTTTTGGCTTCGTACTAGTCCCTGGATTTTCATCGCACAGACTTCTACCATGTCATTTATCCATCTGGACGGATTGAAGTTATGCAATCATCGCATAAAAGTTAGAATTTTGTTATCGTTTTCATGCGAGGTAGTGGGGAATTTCTCCATGTTTGATGCTCTCCTGACCACAGGCTCAGACCTACAGAGCTGAAACTCACATCACTAACAGTTGGTAATGGCCTGAGAGTAATGGTGTGAAAACACACACCTAATATGACTCTACAGCGCCACCTATGTAAGGCTTCTGACCTAAACTTTTCCGATCTTCACCAAAGTTGCAAAATCAAATCTTTACATCTGTACGAGCAAAATACTACTCTACGTAGAGGGTGCATGTCCCGGAGGTGACCACTAGGGACGCACTTTATCATATAAATGAGCTTTTATATACGTAATCCTGGTCAAATCGGGCTGCCAATTCGTCGGCGTGACGCTTGTGGGACCGGCGCCCAGGAGGCGGTCGCAAGAGGGGCGAGGCCTTTCATCGCCGCTTGCGGCTTTAATTCAATTTAAAATTCTTTTGAAGAAATCAATTATAAAAAAATACATTGAGAATGGACGCTAAGGATGCAAACTTAAGATGATAGATTGTTTTTCTTTCTTCTTTGTGACGATCTAAAAACAAAAATTGTATAACTACTTGCATAAGACATTGGCAGCTTTACTGTTTATGTTTTGTAAATACTCTGGGATAGGCGCAATAAGCTTTAGCTTCTGCCTATTCCATTTCAGACTTTATGTTTATTTATCATCTGTTTGGCATCTGTTGAATGTTTGAATGTCTGAATAAAAAATAATCTGAAATCTGAATCTGAAATCTGAAAGGCCCTATGTCAATGAAATGCTTATTTGCATCTTCATAAGAAATCAGTGATTTTCAACAAAACGTTATAGTTATCTGAGGGTAAAAGTCAATTTATCTAGGAGGCAGATTCTTAGAACTAATGTTTTGTGCTTGGGCTTAAAATCATGTGAAAGAAACATGCTAGGTAACAAATATACAGTATATCTGTCAGTTAAAAGTGCTACAACAATAATGCAACCCCTTTTTAACGGCAGCAATTTTTATCACACAATTTTTTACATGATACGTACAGTATTATGACTGAAAAACAAGTCACTAGGCAAAAAGAAGCCTACATTAGACAATCCAAATACTTTGATTTTGGAAGGGATTGAAAAAACAATCTTTCTGCTTCGTCCAATCCCTTTTCAAACAAAATCAAAGAACATTTACACCTCGGACTTAATTATCACAATAATGTGATAATCGCGATTAAATATTTGAATAGTTTGATAGCCCTAATATATAATTCATGGAACAGAAGTCCCTCCTTTATGCTGTCATGGTGGTGAATTTTTGCATTCCTAAAAGAGTCCAGCAGCAAGGTTCATGCTGTCACAGCCTCTGATGAAAGCATGAAATGACAACAAGTCATTTAGTGGCCACCAAGAGCAAACAAACTCCTTAGGCTCACCTGCACTATCCAAACAAATCCTGTGTGATGGAACATACCTGTGGTTAACCAAGCCAAGACATTCCCCTCTCCCCTCCCAGAGCCAGCATCTGCTGGAGGATTACATAAATGTTGAGAAGTAGGTCAATGTGAAGGCGTGTATATAGAACATTTGCAGATCTGGAGACGCTCAACCCTTAAAGACCACGAGCTCCTGGATGTCTGCCAATGATGGAGCAGTCCCAGACTCCCTCTGGTCTCATTGGAGGGGCTCCTGGTCCTTCTGGGCCAAAGGAGGAGCATTTAAACAAGTTTTTGGTCATAATAAAATCAGATTAATACATAATATTTTAATATTGTATCCTATCATACTATGTTAGTATTATACATTTTATGTTCCCAATATTTTGAGTTTTCAGACAAAACAAACATGTGCTATTTCTCTGCTTCCCTTCAAATTCAGGACCTCCAGAATATTGTTTGGAAGTAACTGCTCCACCACTGATGCCTTCACTTCCCAGGCCATTTCCAACTCCTCTGAGTCCTTGGTATTCTCTATAGTTTCTCGTGTTCCATTTTCTTGATATTCTGATTATTTGTTTTTTATGTCAACCACAACAGCTTTCCTCAGCTCTTTTTCACCACTTTATGTCTGGTTGGTTTGCCATTACCATTCTGTATCAGGATCTTGGCTTGGTCATTTTCTACCACATTGGAGGCGTTTGCAATCATGACCTTCCAAATCCTACTCTGCACAGATGTTCCAGTTGACAATACCAGCCACCTGGTTATGACGTTCCAAGTAGGTTTATCTTGACAGCACCTTGTAATGATGTGATGAATGGTCTCCGGAGTCCTTTCCAGGGACTACTACACCATAGGTCTTGTCTGGTAAATTTGGTCCTCTACTGCTCCCATTGGGCCTCATTTATGAAACTTGCGTACGGCCAAATCAGGGTGTAAATGAGGCGTACGCAAAAAATGTACACTTTTCGGCATTTATCAATCTGGACGTGAGCGTACGGTATGCACAGAATTTACACCAAGTCAGTAGGTGGTGTAAATGTGTACGCTCATTTCAACCTTCATCACAACACGCATGAAATGCAAGATTTGGACAACAATAAACCAATTCCCACTCTGGCGAAATTATAAGCTGCGTTTTCATTGAGCATCATGTTTCTAAATTTGAATTTGCGCATCAGAAAAACTCTTAACACTCTGGAAACACGCAAACTTCAAATAAATCACAGATCATGATGAGGAGCCTCTTCTGTTTCTTCGTTTTTTAATCTGACTTATTTTCATCTGTATGTTTTATTTTTAATTTTTTATGTGAAGTGCTTTGTGATCCTGCTCTGTGAAGGCGCTATATACAAATACACCTGGCTTACTTACTTACTTACTTAATGTGTGACCATCTATTTCTCCGTAAATCTGTGGCAGACCCTGCGTAATTACGCATGGCTATTTGTTTTGTCTCATTCACCTCTGGCAAAGCAACGTATTTCTTCATTAGCTTTGTGTATAAAGCCCCATAAACGCAGAAATGGCAGAGATATTATTCTCTGCGCTTTATTGTGGGCATGGGCTCACGGGCAGTGGCTCTTTGGTCAGTGCGCAGCAGGTGCCACAGAGGTCCCACCGCACTCGCCATATGTGGTGCGACGTTTTGGAGTTTCTCTGTGATATCACGGACTCATACGCATCCTTTCTCTCTCACAGAGATCGCTCCATTGCAAGAGGATGGGGCTGACGCTTGACCCAGTTAATGAGTCACCGCTGAGATATAAATATTCATTCATTCATTCATTTCTAAAGAGATGAGCGCTGCAGTGGGTATAGACACTAGGGAAAAAACGCGTCTATATAATATAGCGTTTTTTGTTTTGTTTTTTTGACAAAAAAATACAATGAAACTCAACATAACCTCAGTGCGTGTCACTAACAGGCCTTCTAAGGGTTCCAACTAGACTTGCTGGCCGGCTTCCATCCTGAGCTGTCGTAAAAACGGGCCGTGAAAGAGGCAGTTTCTGAATATTTCTAGGCGTGACTTTCATAAATACGCTACTTTTCACCGCGGCATTTATCAACAGCTGCGCACGCTCAGATCTGTTCGTATCTCACACATTTATGAATCCCACGTTGAGTCTGGCTTAAATGGAATATACACCAAAAATATACACCCTTATTCATAGTTTCATAAATGAGAGCCATTATGAGTATCTCTGGACACTCTTTGAGAAATGTTAGGATTTCTTCGGATCTGCCACTTTTGTGGTATCTTAAAATGACTGCGTGTGGGGCAGCAATGTATGCCTCTAGATCCACATATATTTCTGTTCTAAATTGCGGGTGCAGGGCTGCCCTATCACCTCAGTGATAATATAATTGAGAAATTATTATAGTAGCCAACACACATTTCTAACTCTTCAATATAAAATCAAGTGTACTTCTGTAATAACTGCTGTAATAATAACAAGACTATTACACACTAGTTTACACGCCGACACAGAAAACACACCAGAGTCAAACTGGGAAGCATCTGTCTGACACTTTGGGCAGATGGACGCTGTCGGGATACAGTGTTTTGGTGCTTTCAGACCGGATCATGCGTTGCGTCGGCTTTCAGTGCAAAGTCTATGGTGACGAGCGTTCAAGCGTCACAACGCACGGACCTCTCGGCATGCACGGACGGACTGTTCAGTAGAGACGCACGGACTTGGCGGGAAAGTCAAAGGGGAGGAGCAGGAGCGGAAAATGGACGCCCACAGGAGATGGATTCTGCTCATCCTTTCCTTGGGACGTTCGTGCGACAACCAATCAGAGAGCCGCAAAGAGGTCACGGGGACATTGGTGGTCTGAGCGAGCAGACTGAAAATACTCGTAAACAGCCAAAACAGGAGTCACACCAGACTTCACCAGAACTCAAACCAGGGTTGACAATGGGGGACAGTGTGCTTGTGAATATATGCGTTGTCATGCTCCTGTGACCTTATACAACTGCTTCGAGTGTGTTCGCCGATGCGGAAATACCGTTTAATAATACAAAAACCGTATGGCGCAACTCCGTGAACACATACTACTGTTATATAAAGGCCGTGGAAAGTCTCTGTTCAAAGACACCCTGCAAAGCTGCATATTGGAGAAGATCTGTACACAAGAAGCCGCTAGCTAAACTCTGAGCATCAGAGCCGGCCGGCTACTTCCGGCACTTCCGGTGCGCGTCACGACATCTTGGTGTGAAGACCCCTGCGTCTAAAAACTAGAGAATGTGCGTCTGGTGAGCGGGGCTTCAGGGTTTCAGCGTTGGCGGTCTGAAAGCACCATTAGACCTGCTTTGTGCTACAGGCCAGATTGCTCCTTTATCAGACATGATGGACGTAAGAACAGAGGTAAAATGCTGATCATCTGCGAAACAAAAGTGAAAGTCAAGGCAATGGTAATTCAGGTATTGTTAACCATTTTGTCAATGCCACTGACTTTAGGATTGAAGAATATACTTATGAATGTTGGGGAAAAAGTGAAAGCAACTCTGTCGAAATTATTGGATGATGGATTGACGCCGTAAAAAAAAAATATATATATTGATCTTCCCTTTGTTTTATACCAGAACCTTTTTTATTTTCAGCACTGGACAAGTACCCAACCGTATAGGTAACAGACCGATCTTGTAGAAAGTCGATCCCAAAACGTTAAACAGTAAAGTCTAGAGGTTGTTGAAGTGCAAATACAGTGCACTGTCCAATCAGCGGCATAATAAAGTATGTGTGCTGCCTCTCTCTGCGAAGACTCCACAAATATATCAGAGCTGCAGGCTATGGACCGTTGGAAAACCCCAGGACTCAAACTTGGGCCTCTACCTGGAACCAAATCCTCCATGTTTATTAGGTTTGACCCCTGCTGAGAGGACTTCTATACCCAAACAAGGGGAAAGCCAATAAACCTTGCTACCCCATGGAGAAATATGCTTCACACTTGTCCAGCTTTTTTACAAAACATGACTTGTTTTGAGTAACATCATTCAAACTCAATACAAGAACTTATTCTGAAAACATACAATTTAAAGAATTACAGAGTTTAATCTGCAAGTGTCACGTCAGTTGTGCCAATGTATATTACAGTAGGCCACACTGCATACACCGGGCTAATACCTCCTAACCATAACAGGATATAGTTATGATTCTAAAAGTACATAAAATATTATAACTGAAAACTGGCACTATTATATAATCTTTTTATGAATGGTGTGTCTTGGAGAGAACTATACAAAGGATTCTTTATGGTTTATTTACAGTATATAGCCAGTATTTGGTGTAATAACTTAAAGCTGCACTAACTGACTTTAGGATTTTGAAGCCGCGGACTCGCTGGCCTCTCTCTCTCTGCTCCCCTCCCCGCACCCACGAAGCTATCGCCCCCCACACACACTCACTGTTGGGACGGAGCAATATGGATAATACATGGATATGGATTTGTACGTGGATGGCGTGACCATAGAACGATAGAACCGGGAAGCGCAGAGGAACGAGACTTTCTTTGGGATGGCTGTCTCTCTGTGTAAGCAGTAACCGTGACGAAGACGAGAAAGCTTCAGGTTAGCTCCTCGGCTTGTTGTGCTAACTCAGCCGTCTATGCTAACGGACCTGTAGATTTCTCACAAAAGTGGGGGCTAGTGGTCCGCTGTGATTGGTCACAATCTGCGACCCGAAACACATTCTCTTCCTTGTTTCATCAAAACTTGATCTAAAATATAATGTCACGGAAGCACAAATCTGTGCTACTTTTTCTTCAAAAGGACGTTTATACAAATGCACTACATGGACATGGATAGCATTTTCGTAATGAATACAACAATAAAGTCAGTTAGTGCAGCTTTAATGGACAATATAAATAAAAATGGTCAGTCTGGATCATGTCCAAGATCCGCTATCGAACATTGTGTGGGGATGAAAAACAACCTAGATGATTTCCCATTCACAAGGGTACAGCGACATAAGTGATTTCGTTTTTTTCTTGCTAAATAGTGTTAACACGTGTACGTACTCATTGCCTTTGATAATGTACTAATGAAAGCTATACACCTTATTCGTGTCGTTGGGAAAGACTGAACAGTCATTAGGACATTTTCAAACGTTGTGGTCTTTTCCGAAAAATGCAAATCAAATATTTATGTCTGTGGTCATAAACAGACATTGAATGAAAACTTTGCATATTTTTCCACCTTTATTTTATCTTTCCAGGTATCCGTACAGACCATTGGGATTTCCAGTGAGGGAAATCCAAGTGTGAAACCCAACTCTTGTCCCCTTGAATACCTGGGCCGACCATGCGGACCACCACCTGAACGCTGGATTGTGACGGGGCCAAGTTCAACGTTAGCACCGTCTGTGTCAGTCACACAGGTGAAGCAATGGACCAGTGTTTATATTTTGTCAGTTATGGATTGATACACAATGAATACTTATCAAAAATTATCTGAACAATAAAGGAAGTGAGTAATCCGTCTAGTTTTTTTAAGTATATTTGCGAGATACAAAAGCTTTTGGAAGAGAGGGACCATCACTTCAGTCTGTTACTCCAAAGCTACTGTCCCCGATTGTCACAACATGTTGCAGAAATGTGTCACCAAAGCCAATGTAGAATCCAGTGACTTAAGTTAGTCTTAAATTAAATTTCCTCTAAAACCACTGAACAATAGTACATGTTTATAACAATATCTTGAATGTGTATCAAAAATAATAATCATTATTGGAACTATAAAACCAAGGAACAGATTGATGGCCCTCGTAACAATGCTGAGGGCCTACAGGGAGCCCTAACATGATTAAGAGCTCCTCATGACAAGAGGAATTAAACAACTTTAAGTTTTAAGTTGCAAGGTAAGATGCGGGTGAGTCATCCTTAAAATGGAGAAGGCTTCCCCAGCTCTTCCACCCACGAGGGGAGTCCTCTGAGTGGGTGCGTTCAGACCAAGGAACCCCAGCCACAAATATGAATCATGAGCTCAAGGAAGGCAATCACTCGTTATTGACATTTTATATAGCTTTTTTAGGTAAAACCACATTTCCAGATGAAGATTGTGTTTATATAACCCTGGTATGGGACCACCGTAGTCAGGCCTGCATTCCGTCTGGACTGTAAAAATCAGTCAGTGTCTTTTCATATCTACATTCTTCTCATGGTTGAAGAGCTCCAGAGGTTGTTTCTCTTTGCACGGTCCAAAATAGTTTGAACAAAAGTCTGGAAACAGTGCGTTCCGCTTAGAGAAAACACCATCATACCATTCGAATACACCCACTCTTTCCAAAAAATGCTGTGGATATGATCCCACAGGGGAAAAAGAGGCTGCCAGCCACAATGCAGACTAACTGCCCATTATAAGGGATTTCCCAAAACAGCCATGTGAAATGGACGTATGGAAGAAGTATGGAAAATGAGCAGAATGAGTTTTAATCCAGAGGTGGAAACAATGAGAGGCCAATAGGTTTCCCATAAACGTTAATGAAGGGCTTTCCCAGCAAGATTTTTCTCTGTATGAAACAAGGGTCAGGTGCTAATGCTAACCAGCAGGCAGTAGTCAGAGATAGGCCTACTATGCTTTGAAAGTCTGAAAGAAGAGAGCCATGTGGAATAACTGTAAACTGTGAAGATGAGATAAGGAAAAAGCATGCTTTCTGTTTTTTGCATTTATCAGGAAGTGACTTATGACATCATAGCATCAATCTTGTGTTTACAGCAACAAGAGCATGAGCCAAAAAATACAGAATAAGTTTTACAGGTTTTATTTCTACTGGAATATATTCCTATCAGAGTTGCTTATGGATATATAATAGAGCTGGCTCAAGATGTTCTCAGTAGATTCTTATACTTCAGTGTCATAATTGTAATAATATACTTTTTATCATTCTTAGTCATTGACAATATGGCCAAGTGTGTTCCTAACTGTCAGTATAAAACTGTATGCATGATCGAGTAAAGTTGTGGAGACCAATGAATGAAACTTCTAGGTCTTTTCGCCATCCTGATGCCACCCACAGTCTGATATGTAACAAATATAAATGTCCAGATTGTCAGACCTTCTCTTGTCCTTTCCCCAGTCTAGACTTACCGCAGCACCACATGTAACCCATGTGTGTCTGGATCTACGCTCCCCTAACTCAGGCTTTTAAAGGCTGGGGCTCACAAGGCCGCTCACCCCCGGGCCTCCATGCAAAAACACTGTGCAGAAATGAGACAGAATGTAATGGAAACGCTGTACTTTCCAGACAGGAATAGTGAGCATCGCAGCTTAAATCCTGTCAAAAACATACAGTCAAACCCCCCACCCACCCTTTCAATGTGACAGCTCCCGTTTCAGGAAATAACTGGGCAGTCGGTAGAATAATTGCAGAACATTATAGATAATAAACTCCTCAGGCAGGGGATATGTGAAAGATAACAAAAACAGTCAAAACTCAGATTGTGCAAATTGTGATCAAGAGATTGTGTTGTGTATTTAATATCCAAAAGCTAACACAGACCAAGTCAACAAAGGCATTTTTGAAAACAGACCTTTTCCTGTGCAGTGATTAAGTAAGTTATAATGGCCCCATGATCTTCTTGGATGGCGCTACAGCACTGAAGGAACAAAAATGGCTTATTTGATCAGAAAAGAAGTGTGTTGAGGAGGTGATTCTTGTAGATGTTTTATTTATAATCTCCATGGAATGTCCAAGAAAGTTTCCCGTTCAATCCAGTTGTTTTGTGAGATCAAACAGCTCCTCATATTTTACTCTTGATACACATCCAAAGTTTGTTGTCGCCTACAGTTAAGGGCAACAATTATTGCTGTTTTACTCGCTTCCACATTGAAACTTGCATGATCTAATATATAGAAGGATGAAGCGTGAGTCTGATAGATTAGGGATGTGTCTGCCGGGACACAAACTGTTGTGGTGAAGAGAGCAGAGTTTAAAGACAAAGCTTTTGATATAATCCTATTGAAGAAAGTCTACCCCTGCTGATCGGGTGGGAAAATTTCATTTGCATTGCCAAATGGAGAAATATGCTGGTCCCTTCAAAAGTTTGCTGAGGCCTTTACATGGCTTCACCAGACACATCCGCTATATTGGAGTATTCACACTGAACACGTTTCGGCAAAATGGCGAGACGGGTTGGATGGCGTCAAAATACCATGCCTTTTAACCGTGTGTAAGGAAGAGGAAACCCCGAGTTTTATGCGTAAAGATGTTACTTCTCAATGGGACAAATTGATAGCCTTGTGTAGGGAACTTTCAATGGAATAATTTACACTGGTTCAATGTACAGCAACAATTTAACAAAAACAGTTGTAAGGAAATACAAAGAATTGGTTAACCCGCTCCAATACACATTTGGAACACTACCCAATCTCCAGATTTGTCATAAACTAGTTCACATAAGTATGATGCATATCATTTGTGGTGATATAACAGGAAGCGTAACAAACTAGAGTTAGAGCTGGTACCGCAAACCTAATATTCAAATGATGTCCATATTAACAGATAAAGATAACAATGTCATAAGGTGAAGCCTGCCCCAATCCTTTCAGTGTTACAAAAGAGTATCACATTACACCGCGCCTCATCTCCATCAGCTCCTTCCATCTGATAACATGTAGTACTGTTCAGAAGCTCTTAAACATCACCATTCCTGACATTCCCTGGATTCTGGATGGTGTGACCTCATTGGGTGAACGAAGAGAGTAGGAAAATAGCCCCCGGTTGAGCCTTTGCTTCAACATGGAAACTTAAGCTAACAAAGAATGCATGACTATGTGCAAACTTGACTGAGGTCCTGCACTTGTGAGTCAAAACAACATGTTTTCCTTTGCAAGTGTGCACTCACTCCACTGTGCGCTAATGTGGGAATCTGAGATGGACACAACGAATGGCGTTTACTAGGATGCACAAATGGACTAAGCGCTCAACGTTCAATTTTAGACACGGTGGCGTTTAATTTCGACGGGCTGCGTGGCTGAGTGGATAGCACACTCGCTTCTCAGCAAGAAAGTCCTGCGTTCCAATCCCGATCGGAACAGGGCCTTTCTGAGTGGAGTTTGCATGTTCTAAAAACATGCATAATAGGTATGAATGTAAATGAGAGAGTGAATGGATGGTGTTGATTGGGGGCTGATGCGCCAGTGTGTTCGGCGACTCGCTTCCGTCATCACCGTGTGAAATGATTGGAACAATATCTGAACATTGTAAAGGTGACCTTGGTCTGTAAAATGTGCTATATAAAGAAACATTGTTACTAAATGTCAGATGCATTTTGTTGCAAATTTGTATGTATATACTGTAACACTACTGTAAATTGTGACATGACAGAGCAGGTGAGTCAAACTCAGGCTCGTGGGCCAAATCCGGCCCGCAAGACCATTTTGGCATGTGGTTTTATTCTATCATTTTAACCCAAAACATCACAAGTTAAATAGTTTCCAGTTTGGTCCAGTTTCGGTTAAATCTAAAAAACACATTTTGTTTTCAGAAAAATCAACCAGAAAGTAATAGTGAATCTCATGTCAAATAAAAGTCATGTCAAAATACCTTCATAGAGAAAAAGAAAAAAAAGTAAGAAAAGGAAATTCCTTCTTTTGGGCCCCGACCAGTTCCTATTTGTTATAACTTGGCCCTTGACCACAATGAGTTTGACACACCTGACAAATAGTACATTAATATAACATGCTACTTATCCAATCCATGCTTTTATTTATTTATCCAACCACATAGACAGATGTTTATTTCCAGGTCCAGAAAAGTCCCCCAATGTTCTGTGACCTTCTGAATGTATCCATGAGTTTGTCTCGGAGCTGGACGGACAGTAAACCTTGGCATGTCAGAACTTGTTTACTGGAAACTCCTGCCTGCAGCTTTTTATATGAAGGGGGCTGGGGTTATGAGAGACTTAAAAGTTTAGCCTTTGGATATGAGGAAGGCAGGCTGTATTTGTAAGTTATACAGTGTTGTTTTCTACTTGAGTTTTGAGTTAATACATTTGAGTAAAAATCTAAAAATCCAAACAATATGCAGCTTTATTATATGACTTGGACCATACGCGCGCTCTGATTGGCTGATTACCGGTCTGATATTTTCCCATCTCAGACCGTTACCATGACAATTGGTCCGAACAGCGCGTATCACATTTGATTTTTTTTCCTGAGATTCCTCGGTAAAAAAGAAATAATGGGAGCATTCTTCCAGTGAATTCTATTATCTGGACAAGTTTGACGAGCCAGCGGAAGAAATTACAGAAAACAACAAAGAAAAAATAACTAACAGACAAGATGAGATTGACAACTTTGTTGCAGACCAGAAAGCTAAAAACACGATTAGGAAAACCAAGTCGGAGATCAATATTTGCATAAATTAAAAATAATCATATAATAAAACACGTATTAACCTCGCGCTCGGTTAATAAGCCGTTAATACCATGAAGTGTGATCAGGGAAAGCACTGCACTTCAGATTGTAATGCACATTGTGATTTGTATTGTGTCAGGCCGTTTATTCAACCATGTACACAGAAATTAGCATCCATCCATTTTCTTCCCCTTAATCCATTTCTGGGTCAGGGGGGTGGCAGTCAGAGCTGCACCCAGTTCACAGAGCACCAGCCCCTCACTGATCCTCCTGCAGGTGGTGAGTCCACAGGAGCTGAGATCTTTCAGCGGGGGCTTCAGGCAAAGTGGGGTTAAGTGTCTTGCCCAAGGACACAACGACAGCAGACATCAATGGGAGTCGTGAAGTAGGTCTTGAGGTGGGCTCGAACCCACGACCTTCAGGCTCAAAGGCCAATGCTCTACCAACTGAGCTACTGTCGCCCAGAAATTAGCAATGCATAACAAATATGAAGCTCTTCGCGAAAGTTCACTGTGGTAGACCCGGCCACTGCTGCCAGATCTACAAGCCTGCTCATCCTCTACTCATTACACCAGCAAAACGCCCACATCTAATCCACCAATAGCCACCAGGACAGCAAGTTAAAAGCCGGAGACGCCCACTTCCCGGCCTTCTGAAGTTTGCAAACTTCTGAAGCCTGCAAGGTGCATGTCGCTAACGCACCTGTTCGCAAATGCATGCGTTGTTCTGGAGGGGTCGCTTCTGCTCACGTGTTGCTCGTGCGCGTGGCCCTGCTGTCCTCAGTCTGGCTGCTCGTGGTCTGCTCCTCCTCCGCGTCCCTGCACCTGCTGTGGTTCGCGTGTCTCCACTGCTCTCCTCCTCTGCGGGCTCTTCTGCGGGCTGCTCCGCGGGGCCCCTCCGCGGGTTCTGTTGCTCGTTCCTCGTGGTCTGCTGCCGCGCGCAGACGGTCTGGCGGTGCCGTGCGTGTCCCTGCCTCCGATTGGCGGTGCCGCGTTGTCCCGTTGCTTTCCCAAGTCTCCTGGCATATGAGTACAGTGAGTGTGCCGACCGCGGACAGATTAATCCCGGAGTCTAGGCTGCAGGCGGCTGGTTTTTGCCCTACGCACTTGACTGCAGGCGTCAGTTTTCGCCCCGTGCTTGGTCTGCAGGCTCCGTTTTACACGTGTTTGAGCTAACTGAGGGACAATGCATCTTAAATGGCATCAATCTCCAATGTCTGAGGGATATAAGAGGAGCAATGTGCATTAATTCAGATTCATGTTCTGCCACTGCAGTAAAACCACGTTGGAAAAAATGTGCCAAGACTACCCCATCGTGCTCCAGACGGCACACACCAGAGCTCTTGCCACGGCGCCATCTTTACAGCATTAATCTCATTACTCGCAGGTCACTATTGTTAAATGAATGTATTTAAATTTGTCTATCTGCAGGAGGAAGGAGGGGCCATGCATTTAAATAGCTAGGTCACTAGTATTAAATTGGGTAACTAAACTGCAGTTGTTGCATTTTGAAAGTGCAGCAGAAAGAAAAAGGGCCCAATGTGAATCTGCAATGGGTTTGAAGTGGTGTTGGAGCTATGAACGCATGGAAAAGTGATGGTTCATGCGTATCTGCCATAACCAAAGCAGCAAGATGGCTCCAGGGGACATCTGTTTTTCGCATGGGAATGTTTCGGATTCGGGTTGATTTATTTCCTCAGGCTCTTAAACAACCGTGGGCATGGTTCTCTGACCGCCGCTGCTGCGGTCCCTGCTGCCGTTCCTACTGATGCCTGATCCCGCTGCTGCCTGTTCCCGCTGCTGCCTGTTCCTGCTGCCGCTCCTGCTGCTGCCTGTCCCTGCTGCCTGCTCCTGCTGCTCCTACTACTACATGTGCCGCTGCTGCTGTTCCTGCCGCTGCCGCTCCGCGGGCTCCCAGGCTGCACCTGTCTCTACGGCTCGGCTCTTTCAGACACGTATGTAACCTGGCTCACGGAGACAAGCGGCGCACGCTGGCGTGACACGTCTGTTGTTCGTATGAATCGCATTGTGCTGCTGCTGCTAATGCTGCTTCTGCTGCTTCATATTGCTACCGCTACTGCTGCTACTGCTGCCGCTAATGCTGCTATTGCTGCCGCTGCTGCTTCATACTGCTACCGCTGCCGTGCTGCTGCTGCTTCTTTACTTTGACACCTCTCTTCACTTCGCATCTCTTTTACTGAAACACAAAACAGCTTCAACAATATTCTACTGCGGTGGCTTTGATACAGGATTATTGCTGTTATTATCTACGGATGCTGCAACCGCTGCTGCTGCTTCATACTGCTACTGCTGCTACTGCTGCTGCTTCCTACTGCTACTGCTGCTCCTGCTAATGCTGCTTCTGCTGCTTCATACTGCTACCGTTACTGCTGCTGCTACTGCTGCCGCTGCTTCATGTACTTTGACATCTCTCTTCACTTCGCATCTCTTCTACTGAAACACTAAACAGCTACAACAATATTCTACTGCTCTGGCTTTGATACAAGATTATTGCTGTTATTATCTACGGATGCTGCAGCTGCTGCTGCTGCTACTGCTGCTGCTGCTTCATACTGCTACTGCTGCTGCTGCTTCATACTGCTACTGCTACTGCTGCTTCATACTGCTACTGCTACTGCTGCTGCTACTGCTGCTGCTTCATACGGCTACTGCTGCTACTACTGCTGCTGCTGCTTCATTACTTTGCCATCTCTCTTCACTTGCATCTCTTTTACTGAAACACTGAACAGCTACAACAACATTCTACTGCTGCGGCTTTGATACAGAATTATTACTGTTATTTTCTAAGGACGCTGCTGCTGCTGCTGCTGCTGCTACTGCGGCTGCCGCGGCTTGATACAGGACTATTGCTGTTATTATCTGAGGTTACTGCTGCTGCCGCTGCTGCTACTGCTACTGCAACCCACTCTCTCACCTATGCTCCCAGGGTCGCTTCGGCGGTCGTGCTTCATCTCTCTACTTAATCTTCTGATCCATCAGATGCAGCTGGCCAAGTAGCTGCGCTGAGCCGTCAATCGGAATCCTAATCAAAGGCATCCATACCTGTATTCTTCACTCTTCTGATCGCAGGCTCCCCATCCTGCCGCCCATCCTGCAGCGGCGCTGAACTCCGGCTCATCTTCCAAGTACATGTCTGCCCTCCTCGAAGCATCTTCCTGCTCTCCTTCTATGGCTTCTCCGCATAAGCGTTTCACTACTGCTCGCTCAACCTTCATGCGGTCCGAGACGCGGCTTTCCCGACCATCCTACTATCCTGATTATCTACTCTCCAACCCAAGATTCTAAGCGTAAGGGCGCCTGCAACATCAATGGCCCTCTCCGATATGTCTCTGCCCCTACAGGTCTCCGCTTCTACACGGACGCTGCCCCTTCCGTGGGTTTTGGGGGATTCTTCCAGGACCATTGGTTTGCCGAGCGTGGCCGCTACTTTCCACCGGAGCATTTCCTCTGCCCTACACGAGACATTCCCAGTGGTCGTGGCTGCGCGCTGTGGAATCACACGTGGCAGAGAAAGAGGATCTCTGTCATGTGTGATAATCTCGACGTAGTGGAAGCTTACACAAAGGTCGCTCTTTTTCACCCAACATAATGTCCCCTGACCATTTCAACCTCCGTCTCAAACATTCAAAAATCAAAGGAGCCTGCAATATAGTAATAGCTCGCTCGGACACATCTCTCTGCCCCTACAAATCCTTGATGTGTTACACTCGCCTCCGCTGCAAAAAGGAGATTTTAACGGACCTCTTTCTCACTCCAGACATTCTTCCCATGACAGCAACCTGGTTCAGAGCTCAACTAAGATCCCTACTGCTCCTCTGTAAATTGTCTCCCCAGCTCTACACAGCCCACTCCTTCAGGATAGGCGCTGCCACGCGCGCGGCCTCGCTGGGGCTCCCCCACACCTCTCTGCAACAGCTGGGGCGCTGGTCCTCTTCGGCTTTCTCCGCCTACATCAGGCCAGACGCGTCCGCTATCCTGGCTGCACAACGTCTACTGGCTTCCTCGTAAGCTCCCAGCAAAGCAATACAAAGCAAAGTAAGTGAACCAATAGGATTTCTGGTAGCGGCACGCACTTTTAAAGATAACTCTGCTACAGCGTCTGGTACCGATCGTGATGCGAGCGCGCACGTCCCGGCGCTCAAAGATAACTCTGCTACAGTAACTCTGCTACAGCGTCTGGTATCGATCGTGATGCGAGCGCTCACGTCCCGGCGCTTAAAGATAACTTCACCGCAGAGTCTGGTACCGATCGTGATGCGAGCGCTCACGTCCCAGACAGCGTCCGGTTGATCGTGATGCGAGCGCTCACGTCCCGGCGCTTAAAGATAACTCTGCCCGTTTTTGGGGATTATGCGCGCGAGCAAGCGCCGCACTCAACAGCATCTCTCCCGGGCCTAGGGCGCCAAACATACTCAATCAACAAACTTCTAACTGCATTTTCCCTCTTGGGTCTCTCCAAAGTGAAATGAAGCTCTTCGCGAAAGTTCACTGTGGTAGACCCGGCCACTGCTGCCAGATCTACAAGCCTGCTCATCCTTTGCCTGGCCTGCCAGACACTCCTCCTTTCTGTTCAAAAGAAGAACCGTCTGGACACCTCTTCCTAGCCTATCATTTCACGATTTTACCCACATCGGTCCAATCACGCACCGAGAGGCGGGACTTCCTTTCACCTTTGAGTTGCTAATAACTCCTCGTATCTTTAAGTTTTTGTTACAAAATCGACAGCAGTCGTTTACATTTGCACTAGCTGACATGCCGCCATCCCTTGTTTTGTGTTTACTGAAACGGCTTGGGTGCCGCTAGTTGCTGCGTCATATCCTGTGTGCATCTAATTGGTTGATGCAGTCTGTCAACCACGCCCACCGGGAATTCGCTGAGATCAAGCTCGTTCCCAGACTATATGTCTTTGAAAAAGCATATCGTTTGGCAGGCCAGGCAAGCTCATCCTCTACTCATTACACCAGCAAAACGCCCACATCTAATCCACCAATAACCACCAGGACAGCAAGTTAAAAGCCGGAGACGCCCACTTCCCGGCCTTCTGAAGTTTGCAAAGCCTCCGCCGCCCCACCTCCTCCTTCTCTCATCGAAGCGTGCTTGCCTACTGCCTCTGCCGTCACCAGTGCCTAGGCCCCGGGGGGGATTATGCGCGCGAGCAAGCGCCGCACTCAACAGCATCTCTTCCGGGCCTAGGGCGCCAAACATACTCAATCAACAAACTTCTAACTGCATTTTCCCTCTTGGGTCTCTCCAAAGTGAACTATAAATCAGTCTACAGTACTCAGCCATCTCTCTGTTTCAATCCAAAGAAAACTGTACTTTTTACCCCAGAAGAATCCACCAAAAACAATAACCTCTAAATATTGTGCTGATGTTTTCTTCTTTTCACTTTAAAGTAAAAAGATTCCATCACTATCTATGAAGGCAGTATGTACTTATGTACTAACCTCTAAAGATGTCTTAATTTTAAGGCCAACTAGCATAGCATTAGCATGAGAACCAGCCCGACTTATTTCAGGCCTTTTAATGTTTTTATTTCTTTTTTATTTAAATTTGACATACCAGTTTATACTTTTCTTAATTAAAGTGATTAAAAGTTGTTTATTTATTGAGTTAGGGTGAGGAGTAGGGTTAATGTTACAGTTATGAGTCCATGATCAACTTAATCACTGGACTGTTAATGACTTTGGTGATATCAGATCCTGCTGATCGCTCCAGTCACATGTCAGATGGCAAGACCCAAATGAGTTTTTATATGTAGAGAAAAGGAACAGCTCTATAGACTTTTTTATCAGTTATTTCTTGTCACTGCTCTGATGAAAAAGAGTAGAAAGTAATTATATGGATCCCTGCTTTATGGAATGCTCTTGCAATGGAACAAGGAGATGCATTAGGTTTGCTAATCAGGCCCCATGTGCCCTCCTCCATGCTGCTGTTGCATTGGCTGCATGCCTCTCACTGAAGCACATAATTACAAACTGGTGATGAAGAAAGAGGGGGAAAAGAGGTGGATGTGGGTAGACATTTCAACCTGAGCGAGTGCAAGTGGACATGACGATTGCACAAAACAGTGGAATTGACATCTAGTTAGATATCTCCGACAACTGAGCCACTGACGCGCCTTAATTGGTTTATTATTTTCATAATTTTTGCTTCCACAAAAACTTCTTTCTGTTGGGAAAGACACAATTTACAACAACAACAAAGTTAGGTATAGCTTTAAGCTATACTTCTACTTCTATATCTAGAGACACTGTGGTGGAACAGGAGATTCGCATCATGGATGTGCAGCCGACAAATCTGCAGAAACTGCACGTTGCTATCAAATATGGACCAAACTCTGAGTCCATATTTGTGTCCAGTACCTTGTTGAATCTATGCCACGAAGGATTATGACAGTTTTGAAGGCAAAAGGGGGTCCAACCCAGTACTAGCAAGGTGTACCTAACAAAGTGGCTGGTGAGTCTATGTACTTTTAGGGCCTCATTTTGCACATGAACAAACAAAGAGGTATATTTCAGTTTCAATCAAGCATGAAGTAGATATAGTGACTCAAACAGTGATCTTCCAAATGGTTGAGGAAACCATTAAAGGGTTTATGTGTTGTGTTTTAAATGTCTACAAATGTAAAATAAACTGAAAGAGAGCTGATATGTAAATGATTGTGACAGGCCCGGCTATAGGGGACTGTGCTATATTGTCAGATAGAACATTCAGTCAGTTTTCTGCAAGCAAATGTACAAAATGTCACAGAATATCAGAACATTGATTCCCCATATGGAGACATACCACAAAATTGCACCAATCAGCATGTCAAAAAGCTACACATACTCATAAGCACGTTCTGAAAACATTAATTTGGTCAGGCTCTGCTGAAGCATTTAGGCTACTAAAGCTGAGGTGGAAACAAATACAGAAGTATGCAGTCTGGATTTTACGTAATTCCAGCAGCCAGGCAGCAAAGGCCTTGCATGCATGCAGAAGAGCAAGAAAACAAACAGCTAGGATGTCCTTTTTGCATACTTGATGTTTTTCCCAGCCACAAATACCAAAGGCTGTGAAACAGATTCACATAAAAGTCAGTAATTGCACCTTATATGGGTTTAAGTTCCTAAGTGGTTAGTGGTGTGTTTTGTGCTAATCCACAGGACATGGCAGTGTGCACGTAGGCCACTCTCATGTGGTCACACAGCTGGTGACTTCAGGTTATCTCAAATTTGGCAAAATATATCTTAATTTGAGCACATTCTGACTGCCTTAAAACAAGATTTGCCAATGGGACAAGTGAAATAATCTTGTTTTGAAAAGATAAAAGAAATGTCTCCCTTGAAATGAGAAAATAAAGCAACAGTTCTTGAAATAAGACTAAATGTCTTTGTCCAATTGGCAAATCTTGTTTTAACACAGTCAGAAAGTACTCAAATTAGAATAAAAACCACTTGATTTAAGCACCAACACCATCTATTCACTCACGTGTTACATTCATACATATTGTGCATGTTTTTAGTGGAAATTGGAGCACCCGGAGGAAACGTACGCAGACACAGGGAGAACATGTAAACTCCACTCAGAAAGGCCCTGTTCCGACCGGAATTCGAACCTTCTTACTCAACCTCCGTGCCGCCCAATATAACTTACTGGTATAATTATAATTCAACAGTCAATCAAATGGTCAAGGAAAACCTGCAAACCAAGAAACGTCCATAATTGTAAATGCTCATTCAAAAAGGTGATCGGTAACTTCTTTCCTGAAAACCAACATTCACAAACGTACGTCCGACCATCAATCACCTCGGGGACCAAACCTGGGCTCGGACACAATGCAGTCCCTGATCTCCGCAGACAGCCGCTTGACTTCCTGTCCCTGCAAAAGTTTGTCACCTAATTATACTTTGCCCGGTGCGTCAGCGTCATGCATTCCCAAGATCAATAGTGAGGTCAGGGCCACATGCATTAAGGAAACCGACGTCACACAGGACAAGTATGCGTTTAGCTCGCCTGCGCAGTCGCCCTGAAGCCGCAGCTGTCGCACCGAGCACGCCTTTACCAAGAGTGTTGACCTAATGCCAGCGATAAGACTCATGTGGAGTGTGGACGGCTGAGCAACAGAAATGATTCACTAATGTGTTTATAGCATTAGGAATCATCTCCTTCACTGGTGTCAAACCCTGGCAGACTTACAGCTCTAACTTTGGCCGTGACAGAAACGCACAATGTCAATGTCACAGTTGAGTGCGGAGGGATGTCATATCAGGAAATGGCTTGATTTAATGAATAGTTAAAGACGAGGCCAGGTCACCACATTTGTTTTACTATTGCCAAGCGTGTGTTTAGCTTTGTGTAATGTGGCTTTCTAAACAATTAAGAAAAGTGAAAGTTACGGACAGGAAGAAGACAATAGTTTTTAGTCTGTTATCAGTTTTAAAAAGGCACTTTAATTGATTCAGTTTGTTATAGTCGATCGATTTTGCCGTGACAATTGTTTCCTGTTTTTTTTGTTTTATTTTTGTACTTTTAACCTTGTTTGATTTATGTACTTGTCTTGTGCACACTGGGAACTTTTGCGGCTGTATTCCAATGGGGTTTGACTGCAAATGGCGTACAAATAATTATTTTTTGGATCTCATGCTTATGTGACCAACATAAAATCCATATTTATACATTTTTGTTCATCCCGATTTGATCTCAGTTCAAATCTGTTTTATATAAAAGCCTGTATTATATGTTTTGTTTAAGGTGGACATGACACCAATGCAAAAGTGAAACAAGATGTATAGATGTATAAACTTGGAAAGCTCCAGTAAAAGTGTAGTCAAAACATGCCGTGGTCCATGTTATTTTTCACATTCTGCACAGACTGCAGTTCGTGAAGGGAGTACAGATTTAACAAATGATGATATGATATTGACAGAGATGGCAAGTAACTAAGTGTTCTTGCTATCTTTGTACTGTGTTACCATTTTCTTCTTGTATTAGTACCCATCTATACATCTTGCAACTTACTTTCATTTAGACATATCTGTACTTTCTCCTCCTGAGTCCTTGCGTTTTTAAAACTAGTGCAGTGCCCATATCTGTGTTCCTGTAGTGGTAGCTTAGAGTTTTCAATGATGAGCAAATGAGGATGTGATTGAAGGTTGAATGTAGAAAGACTTACTCACAATCTGGGGTCTCCATAGTGACGCAGCATGAGGAAGTGTGGGCACATTTTCCTGCCCATTTTGAAAACGCCCACAGAAGGCAAAAGTGGTGGCACATCTACCTCTCCCTATGAAAGTTTTAAGAAAATTAAAAAACATCGCAAACTCTGCACTGTTGTAAAAAAGGCAGGTGAAGATGAGGAGACTTTATTCTTAAGGTTTGATTAAGAAAAAAGTTTTTGGACTCATTTATGGACCAAGATCTCTGGTGTATTTATTTATATTTTTACTTTATTTAACTTTATTATCACAATTACTTTTTTTTTCTAGACCTGCACAATATATATTTTAACACATATCAACATAAATGACAAACTTGTTCTGGTTCGAAAAGGCGTTTGATGAGGCAGATGCTTATTGGATTCCGACCCCCATCCCACATACACTGTTTTAACAATATCCTGCATTACAATTCTCAAACATACAACTGTACAGTACAAACAGTAATACAGTACAATACTACCACAGATGGTATAACACGGACAACACAAAACTTCATGGCACGTGTGGCAGTGGAGGAGCGATAATCCTGCAGAACCTCCAAATACAGGTCAGTACAGTACACAGCAAGGGCGTAGGTTTGCGTGGGGACCATGGGGACATGTCCCCACCAATATTTGGTGAGGACTAAAAAGTCCCCACCAAAATGACATGATGTCCCGTGACCCGGACGGTCCGGGACACATGTCTTCCGTTTGTGCATACGTCGCGCCTCCTCCTCGCCTCCAGAGCAACAGCAGCAGCAGCAGCACGTGACCTGTTCCGTTCTCTGCAGTGATTGGCTGTCTTCTTCAGCGCCAAACTGAAGCACTGAGCGACTGTTTAATTTTTAAAAGTTAGCCAGCGTGAAGCAAGTGTTTTTTTTCGTTCCCTGAGCGTTGTAGCACGTGAGTAATCAGAGGAAAGTACTGTAGATCTATTACCATTCAAAGTATTTACGTTATTTCTAATCTGTCAGCGCACTGTTTAATGTTCCGAGGAGCTCACACGGCACAGAGACAGAACAGAACTGGCTCCAATAAAGAAACAGGTTGGTTGAAAGGCTGAAAAAATACTTATTGTGCTCTTACTATCCAAAATGTATAAGTGGGTGTGTTGTGTGAATCAGGATAAACTAGGGATGAAAATATTCCACGGATCCACGATTTACAACCTTTATCTGCTGATAATGTAATTTCTGTGAAATGTGTGACAGCGGGCACTTGCTGTTATTTGCTCTAAGCACATTCAAGCGATGAACTCGAATGTGCACGTCCTGGTGCAGCTGCTGCCGCTTTGTAATGACAGCCGCGGCGCTCAGTGAAAGCACAGCTCTAACATGGTACCGAGCTCGGACCATATGCAGACAGAACCATGTTGCAAGTGCGGGTCTCCCTCGTATCTCCCCCGTTTCTCCCCTGTGTCTCTGACATGTCTCTCCCCTGACTCTTCCCAAAGCGCAACCAGCGCTCCCAAAATTAAAGCTCGGATACCTAAATTTTCCATTGCGTTAACGATGCATGCTGGTTGTGCGCAAAACACACCACAACAGGTCATTTAAGTTTTTATTTTGCATACTTGAGAGCCCTGTGAGTCATTCTTGCCTTTTTGGGTTGAGACTGGAATAAAAAAAAGAAAATATAGAAAAATCCACACTGTTACTTATTGCCAAACTCTTGTTAACTCATTGTATTGAGAAATACTATGTAACTTTTGACATTGGCCAAGTTATATACATGATTCTGCAGTTCATGTATATGAATGTCTGTTTTTGATTGTCTATACCTTCTTATATAATTTAGAAAAAATGCCACCGCCACAAAAAAAGATAAAAGATATCAGGAGCTTTTTTAACAGTTGGAAAGTAAGTAAGAGAAAGCACAAGTAATAGCAAATTATGAATTGTGATGATTAATCTTCTGTTAACATACATAGGAAACTCAACCAACAAGAGAGAACAATATAGGGAATGTTGAGGTAGAAGCAACAGGCCCTTCAGTGCATCAGGTGAGGTTGGTATTTTGTAGGTATGCATGGGAATATGAATGGTTTTTAGAGATTGATCGTATATGTCAAACAATGTTTGAGCTACTCACTGTAGATTCTAATTCAATATTTTCTCCTCTGTTTTTATTTATTATAGGAAATTGAAAGATCAGAGCATGATTTATTTCAAGTATCGAGAGCAGTTCCTGAACTGTTAGAGCCTCAGGTGAGGGCTATTATGTAGATTTGGATTAGGTTTAAGTCAGTATAGAATGAACGCAACACAAAACTCAGAAGCTCTGATCCAATTGATTTTGTTTTAATTATTAGAAAAAAATCCTTAACTGCTTCTCATTCAGTCTACAGCTGAGTTTAGTATAGAAGGCAACACACTATTGCAAATATAGTGTGTGATTACGCAACAAATTCTGGGGGAGAAACTCTGGACCCCGTGTCAATGGGTGTAGACTCAGGTCGTAGTGAATGTCCCCACCAAGATTGGAACCAATCCTACACCATTGGTACACAGAATAAGTGAGGGCTAGAGTCAGGATGTCATCATGTAACACTAAGTTAGAAAAGAGTTGTGCGTTTACAGTCTACCAAAAGTAGTTTGAATATAACAGAATTGATTGTAGAATAATAAAAAGTGTAACTACAAACATATCTACAGTATATTATTTAATGGCTGCTACATTACGACAATAAGAACAGTGGACTGAAGGAGGCTCCTTTGTATGAGTTCAGACAATATCTCATTGCCGTGACTAATCACGACCATGGCTGTTTCACTTCAGTTTATTACATCAACTCCACAGACATAACCCCCCATCAGACCCACTGGGAAATCTGCTAGAAACAGTTGCATAAGGCAGTAAGATTACACAAAGACCATGTCCAATTGATTCATACAATGGAAACGGCCAAAACATGAAAACAAAACATCCTTGACATAATACAAAGTTAACCAGTGGTTGTGAAGGAGTGAACAAGAGCCATATTGAAGTGGAGAGAGCAATGGCTATAAATGTTTTCAATGATGCACAATATAGTCTGGTAGGAGGAATTCTGCTTGGAATACATCTATGAATAATTGATGATCCATACTACATCTAATCTATAGAGAAGCAGTTCCCAAAGACTGGCGCACTGAGACCACTTTTACCAATCGAAAGTATCAACATTTTTATGGTCGATCGTTTTCGCAGTGTCAATTCTTTCCTGTTTTATGCATTTTTAACCTTGTTTTATTAATGTACTTGTCTTGTGCACTCTTTTGCGGATGTATTCCAATGTGGTTTTACTGCAAATGGCAAATAAATGAGTCTGAATCGTATATATTTTCTTTAAATAGTGTGGAATCTCTGTTTTGATGAGCACTGCTACAGAGAGTCAATTGCAGCTGTTGGTCCAGACATAAACCACAAGAACACGTATATAGACTCGACACTTGTAACTTGGCATTACTAATTCCATAAAAGTTAGTGCATATTAGGCAACCTGGGAGTGGAAGAAGCCAGTCATTTCTGGATCATTTTCATATTACTTATCGGTCTTCCAAATCGTAACAATAACGGGTTCAGGTGTATGCCCCAAAAATCTGGAATAGTCTTTCTAATGATGTTCGGGAGGCCTCATATTTAGCATTGTTTAAGTCTAAGCTGAAAATCATCCTTTTTAGCTGTGCATAATGACTGAGTTTTGGCATAATTTCAGTCTGAAATGTTTTTTTTTTCTTCGTTTCACCTCATGTTTTAATTTTGTTGTAATTGTGTATGCTTTTATGACTGTGGGTTGCACTGCATGAATTGTTCTTTACAAATAAACTTGATTAATTGATTCCTTAACCTGATTCGGTGTAAACTTTTACATAGAAATATAGCCCTGAATTGTTAATCATCCATAATGTTTCTTCAACTTACAGAGCAATCCAGGACCAAATGTTTTCATGCATGTCACCATAACAGAGAAAAAAATATGACAGAACAATCCAATGTTACATCATGACAAAACCTTTCCAAAGTCTTTAAAACTGTTATGATACCGGGATCTATCTGCTCAGGACATGTTCCCTTTTAAATGTTCAAAACTGTAGCTTGGGTTGCTATCACCCCATGATGTCATACACGACCCATCTAAAAGGATTACCAAGATGGTAAGGGAAAATTGAGTTTGCTATAGCTGAAAGGAAAATGTGAATGTCTACAATAAACTATGGGAATAATGACAGGGGCATTTGGACTGACACCAACTTGGTCCATTGTTACGAAATTTTAGTTCCTAAAGCACGTCAACGAAGCTCCAAGGAAGCGCAAAACAACAAATGACAATGGAGGGAAGAACACGTACAATAATATGTTTTTCCTGTTCCATTGGTAATTCATGAACTGTTATCAGAAATGGAAAAAAACGTCAACAAATAAGTCATAAAATTCCAATGATGTACTTTTGGACGTCGTCATACCCGTTTGTGGGTCTGTGAAACTACTTCCCAGTCAACATACTTGCCATTCCAAACCATGTATTTCAGAACATCAATGGCTTTGTAAAATAGCTGTCAAGTCAGTCACCCTCTCATGTTGCTCGCTCACACTTGACTCACAAAAGGAGGACTCCATAAATGGCACAAGTGGTTCCTCTGCAGCCAAAGGTAATATCCTTGTGACTCACAATAGGAAATGTCTAACGCCATTGTTAAGAATAGAAAACCCCTCTTTAACATATTTAAAAACAAAAATAATCTATACTACTATATCTACAGTATAATAAGCGTCTTTGAGTGTCCTAAAGCGCTATATAAAACCGATGCATTATGATACAAGCAATATACTCGTCTCTCAAGTCACCCAAAGCAATAAAAACACACTTTTTGAAACGTTTTATATTTAAATGTTCTGTATTTATTGTAGAAATGTTGCTTTTCTTTTCTTAACCCTAACCCTCCCACCCACACTTTTATGGTATCCTTCTATTGTCCATTATTGTCTATTTAAGTTAGTTTGAATACTGAAAGATCTGTACCATTTTATTTCAATAAAAACAAAATATGTTTAAAAGGAACAGTATGAAAAAATCAGGCAAATGTGGTACTGAAACCTTTCCCACTCTCCCGGACTCAGCCATAATTATAATAACTGAATAGACAAGAGTTTTGTCAACAACAAATCCACAACTAACACCTTTTTCACAAAGATAGAAATCCTGGTTGTATTCCTTGTTTTGACATAAATGTTTTGAGAATCATAGCAAGACCTTTTTTAGTTCTGCGCCACATGGTACTTTACCAGTGAGATTAGCTTGATGCAGTGAGTCCTGGTAACCCGGATCACGGACTTTCTGATTGGTAAAATGGTGGAGGGCGGGACATCGAAATAAAAACAATAACCAGATTTAGGGGCTGTAAAACTAATTTTGAAATTCAAATATCTCGGCTGAACTACTGTTATCAGATATATAAGTATTTGAAAAGAGCATGTTTTACTAATGCTTTTTGACTTATTAGGGCCCTTTAATGAAAACTTGGCAATGGTACTTTAACACCAGAGACACAGGTCAAAGTACGTGATGCTAAGTAGGTGATGCACAAAGGATTTCTCTTTAAACTGGGACATCAACATGTTTTCTACTGAACAAAAAGGCCGGCTCAAAGAGGTGAGCTTAGCGCTTGAATTCAAAGAACATTACACAGACATGTATATCATGCCATAGATGTTGCAGCAGCACTATCCAGCCTTTCCCCTTGACTCCTCCATCTGGTGTGCTATTCGAAGAGGGATGTCGACAAGCATGACATAACTTCAGAAGGAGGTAAGGGATATCCGATTGCCCCACGCTCAAGTTTTGATGTGCCTGTGGTTATTCAGAAGCGATGCTGTCAAAGCAAACTTGAGAGTCTATGAAAGCCATTAGTGTTTCTCTGCCATGTCTCGCACCCAAGACTAGTCACATAAAATGGATTTTCTTACCGTCTTGAGTTTTCTATAATGAGGGTTGGGACTCGAACGGTTGGAAATGTCCAGGTAACTCAAGACTTGATTTGTCCTGACATATACCGGTAATTTGTATTTTATTTGTTGACGGACAAAAAAAAAAAAAAACACTAAGAAACAAATTGATAATACCTCATGCTCTGAACCTGAATTCACTTTATTCTATTTCATACCCCATACAAGTTACTTTAATGTACACATTTTGAAATATATTCTAATCTAACATCAAAGAATAGATAAGTAATTAAGTTATCTATAAAAAGTTAGAGAACGAGATTGCGGATACAAGCGGTCGAAATGAGCTTCCTCCGCAGAGTGGCTGCTCCCTTAGAGATAGGGTGAGGAGCTCAGTCACACAAGAGGAGCTCGGAGTAGAGCCGCTGCTTCTCCACGTCGAGAGGAACCAGTTGAGGTGGCTCGGGCATCGTCCCACCGGGAGGAGGCCCCAGGGAAGACCCAGGACACGCTGGAGGGACTATGTCTCTCAGCTGGCCTGGGAACGCCTTGGGGTCCCCCCAGATGAGCTGAAGGAAATGTGTGTGGATAGGGAAGTCTGGGCGTCTCTGCTTAGACTGCTGCCCCCGCGACCCGGCAACGGATGAGGCGGAAGAAGATGGAATGGAATGGTATAAAAAGTTCAGTTAAATCCGTAGATGGTCCAGATTTGAGGACAAACCGTAAATAAACGGTACATACAGTATATGTCTGCCCAAAATCTTAATAGTACCTTTTAGAGATTACACCCTTTAATCCACATGCAACATCTACAAACTTTAACAAGAAATGTGACCATGAAAGGAACTGTGAAGGTGCAGTCTATGTTTTCATTGGTTCTTCTAAGGCAAAGTAAAAGAAAAAGAGGAACGCTGTAAATTAAACTGGAAAGTAAAAGGTCCTTAAATGAATCACCACCTGTCTCCAGTTGGCCGTATGCCTTTTTCATATCAATGTTTTCTGTTTAACAGGCATTTATTTATTTATAAGAATGCCACAAAACAAAATAGGATAATAAGGATTCCATTTGATTTCGTCACCACATGTTTTTTCAACAGAGCGCCAGATGCAATGCGACCAAAGTGGACACAACAAACCTAAAGCATGTGCTGTTACCTGAAGGCCAAAATATTTCCAAGTCACATCAATGTATCTATCAATCTATCAAACCCAGATAGATTACTAAGGCACATTACAAAGTCCTTGTGATCACGATAGAAGTGACAGTCCGCCTGCAGCTCTTGCCTAGTGGACAATTTTCTCTTAGTTACATTTAGTGATGGTTCCAGTGAAAAGGAAAACAGCAGAGGATGAATAGGACATCCCCGTCTAGGGTGAGGTAAAGACCACATGTACTGCTATTCTAGATTTTAGTCAGAAACCTTCATGGCATTGAGTAAGAAAACACACTGGTAATTTAGTGTTGAACTTCCATCAATTATATGACAAACTCCTCATATTGAATTTGAATTATGTTAATCTGAGATGAGACTATGAAACTGCAAAACTTACTGTATCATCATAGTTCTACTTGCAGCTGTGTTCTCTTTTGTGAATATCAACTTAACTTAATCAGTTATTAATATTTCATTAATTTCAACTTTATTAGGGCTTAAACATATAGAGGTCCATGGATGGTTACTGGTGAACATTTTAAAGCTATGAACATGTTTTGGCAAATTTTAGATGCAGGGAATTGCAAATCCATAATAACATTTAATTTAGACCAGGACATTTAATTCAGATTCAGTTTATTTGCCATTTGCAGTAAAAAAGTGAGTTCAGTCCCTCCATTACTCTGTGGAGGATAAGACAATCACATCATAAAACAGCCATACATAGAGCACCATAGCAGGGGACTAAAAAGGTAGCTGGGGTTTGCTGCTGCAGTGCACAGTGTTTCACAAATGTTGGTCAAACAAAAACAAGTCTTTAAAGCGGAGGTGTCATTGAGGTTTTTTTGTAAATTATGGTTTTAATCATAAAAAAGAGAAGTAGACATGTTGTCAGGGGACAGGAATGTGAATGTGGGAACAGGTCTGAGTCTACGTGTTACTTTGGCTTTAGACAGGTGTGCTGCTTACCACTAGTGACCAGCCAGCTTTTTATGACTAACTTTGCTTCTGACATAGACACTAGTAAATTGATGGAAAACTAATCACTCTCTGAAATGGATGCCAGTTGCACTAAAACCTAGCAGCACATCAGAGTGTATTTTTGGGGTATTATTTGTTCTTTCTGGGCATGTTTCTGTCATTATCATTCCTGGAGTAGCTCATGTTTGAAGTCAGCGGGCCACAGAACAGCACACCGCTCCGAGAGGGATGGATATGAGCACATGATGGGGAAAGCAGGTGCTGTGATTGGGGGCTAATGCTGAGAGAGAGACGGAGGTTTCACATAGAGCCTCGCTCAGAGAAGAGCTTTTCATTGACTCTGTGCTTCTACCCATGTTTATCCAATGAAGAGTCAACATTGTTGTATAACACTAAAGTCATGCAACCAAAGCTAGATGTTACTTGAGCTCTCATGAACAGTTTGGAGTTTGGAGTATGTTAATGAATGTTGAAAATCTGCTTTTTTTAAGCACATATTGCAGGAGAGTAGATCTACAGACTTGAGAAAGATGGTCAAAATGTCTACTACAAAAGCAGCTATTGATGAAATCTTTAAGCCGCGTGACTTAAATAAACCGTGGCTGTGTTCTACCTGCAGCACCTGGTTGTAGACTCAGCCTCCTTGTTTTCTCTGTGACCATTGACCCTTTTACTACTTAGGCTGTAACTCTTACCTACAGAAACAGGTGGTTAGCACAATCATTAGAACTGCTTGTTTGAGTTATGCTGAACTCAAACTTATGTATGGAGGGAAAGAAGTGTAGATTTATAGACATTGAAACTGCACCACAAGCTGTTGGAAAAAAATCCAAAATCCAAAATAGAATGCATTTTCAAAACAAAAAGTTTCTTCTCATAAAATCATTAAAAAAGGAAAGATGAAATGACCCCATTATTCAAAGAGCCTCAATAATAATAATGTAATGTGTATGGTGCTTTAAGTATTATTATCACCTGCTTTCTTATGGCGTATTCACAGCAGAATAGACCCAAAGGCCATAAGACAGGACAAACCAGAGCTCATGCACTGATCTATTGGCCCAGAGGCACCAGAGGACATCAATGCAATTCATCAATGCATGTTTGACGATGAAATGCATGGGTCCAAACTGAGGCCATACCAGCGGTCATGACCACAGATACATCCAAACTCAAAGTGGAGTCACACCAGATGCCATATGCACCAACTTGGTCCAGGAACGCAAACTAACACAATCGCACAGAACTGGACCAGTGATCACCTTCAGCATAGAACCAAGACATCAAAGAAGATCAGATGCTTTTTTGGTTCAGCACAACTATGCCATAAAAATAAGACGTAGGCATATTAGTGTTTTCCAAACATTTTTGAGCACTTTTTCATGGAGAAAAATGATACACCACACACACAAAAAATATAAAAAAAATCTAGAAGCTCTAAAATGGTTTCTTGGATATTGTGAACCACAATAGGCTTGTTTGAGTATAACAAACAAGACGGTTAAGGCGGGTAAGGCTAACTGGTGCTTGCACACAGCTGAAGGCCAAAGGTGCGTGTCCAAGACACCTCCTGTTGGTGCTGACGTCAGTCTGCTTTGCTGTCACATTGCTCCTGGTAACAGGCGGTGAAGTCAAGTCCGCCTGTACGGACTACAAACCATGTGAGGGCCACAAATGATTATATTTGTTTATTTATTTAATTAGAAAAATAGATAAATCAGAAATGTAAGTCGCTGCTGTTGGGCTGAGGTGTTTGTTTCATCATTAATGTTTGCCCCAGTCTGTCGTACAGTACAGACAAAGGTGATAAATCTGGTTGAGTATGTTGCTTGGATAAAGCACAGGCGTGTACACTTTATTGAGAGCTCATGATAGTTGGTGGTGTGTGTGAGTAAGAATCAGAATCAGAATCATTTTTATTGCCACGTAAGTAACACTAGGTCACAGACTAGGAAATTGCTTTGGCTCAGTGCAACAGTCAAAAAGAGATAATAAAAATAAGAATAAAAAACACTTCTAAAGAATAAATTTAAATTTAAAATAGAGTTACAGTTACTATTTACAATATACAAGTGCACATGGTGCACACAATGTAAGGTGACAGCAGTACAGTGAAGTAAAGTGACGTATGATGGGCAGTAAAGTGACGTTATAAAGGGCGGGGGGACAGGTTAAGAAGTGTTCAAGAGTCCAACAGCAGAGGGGAAGAAACTGTTCTTGTGGCGGGAGGTTCTAGTCCTGATGGACCGCAGCCTCCTGCCTGAGGGGAGTGGTTGGAATAGTCCATGTGCAGGGTGAGAGGGGTCGGCTGTGATACGACCAGCCCGGCCTCGAGCTCGGGCGACGTACAGGTCCTGCAGCGATGGAAGGCTGCGGCCGATCACTTCCTCTGCAGAGCGCACAATGCGCTGTAGTCTCTGTTTGTCCCTGACTGTGGCTCCAGCGAACCACACGGTGACGGAGGAGGTGAGGATGGACTCGATGATGGCCGCGTAGAACTGCACCAACATCTGTGCAGGCAGCTTGGCTTTCCTGAGCTGCCGCAGGAAGTACATCCTCTGCAGGGCCTTCTTGATGAGGGAGCTGATGGTCGGCTCCCACTTGAGGTCCTGGGTGATGGTGGTGCCCAGGAAACGGAAGGACTCCACAGAGGTGATGGGGGAGTCCATCACGGAGGGTGGGGGCGGGGGGACAGTGCTCTTCCTGAAGTCCACAATCATCTCCACTGTCTTCTGGGCGTTCAGCTCCAGGTTGTTACCACTGCACCAGGACACCAGTGGAACAGAAGCATTTACAGCATTATTCCTTTACCCACCTTCAGCGTCATACTCTTGTCCGCAATCAGGCAGTCAACCAAACACCCTTAATAATGAATGAAAACAAAGTGACATGTCCATGGCATTTTTGATTAAGATTAAATACACATTCAACACAATTAAAAGATGCAGGGGATTGAACTAAAAAAAATATATTATCCTTAAGGAGTGCTAATAACTTTTGCACACAAACAAAGCCTTGAAAACTACACCCCAAAGTGTGCTCAGACTACATTTACCACAATGTGTTAGCACAATCCAGGCCCCTGAGTCAGCAGAAGCAGAGTAGTGGTATGTGGACATGGGGACAGTGCGTCTGGACTGAGAGTCGTCCAGCAGGTCTGAGGCTGATGTCACAGTCTCTCAGACAGACAGTGGGCTGAAGCAGGAGCGTGGGCGAGAAGCTGTGAGAGAAAAGAGCCTGAGGAGGTCTGAGGATTAACTGCAGGGGTCAAGGCGAAGGCTACGTGAGTGTCGTGTTGATTATGGCCCTCCATTGCAGAGAGAATGTCTGTGGGAAAGTCATGCAGTGAGTTGACTGTTGACTATGAAACTAAAGTGTAAGTACTCACTTATCAATCACAACCAAAACTAAAACTTTTATAAATCGCACTAACAAAAAGTGTCTCCCCATTTTCTAGTCATAAACTATACGTTTTCAGATATCTCACAACCCTTCCTATGACATGATGAGGGGTCATTAAGGTCATGTGACCTTAGTATAGGCTCCACCCCTTGACCTTGGCTCTCATACGAGAGCAAAAGACCTTTCGCCAGCCCGTGGGGCACAAGCCAAATAATAACATTTATACATGAGCCTTTTAAGTAACTGTATTATAAAGTGTATTGTTCACTCATCCAACACACAAAAACAGTAGCCACAGCTACCCTGGAGTAGACTGACTGAAGTAGGGGGGAAATCCACTAGTGTGGTGCCATCAGACCTTCTCACCTCCACCTATCATCCAAGCTCCCACCAGATGCATAGGCTGTGGGTAAAGCCTATTGACTTTAAGAGAACAATGAGAAGATTTGTCTATATGCAGGTCATGTGTGTCAAATCTTTTGAGTTATTTTTGTCTTAATTTCCTGGTTGTTGAAGCTAATTATCATTGTTCATATTATTATAATCTATGAACATTAGTCGTCCCGCTATGTTTCTCATTATTGGCTTCTTTATGATACCTACTATTGCATTTCCTGTGTTGTAATTGTTTGATTTTCAAATCTATTTTCGGCAAAAGTCCTCCAAAAAGAGTGCCATTGTGAATTAGGGCTAAACAAACAAAATGTAATTCAATTTGATTAACTGGGTGTGAGATGGTGAGGTTTGTGGTTGTAGTTTTAGGGATGAACATAGAAATGCAGTCGTTTTTAGGAGAGCCAAAACGTCACTCTGCCAAAGTCTACCGGACTATACATGTTCCCTTGTTATAGAAACTCAGTATGGTCTTGTCATTGTTGTTATAGACTTACATTTTTCAACTGCATGAAATCTATCTGGAGGTTTCCACATTCTGAAAAGCCCACACAGATCTGACCTGATAAACGCACACACAGTAAAAAGGTCAATCAATACCAGCTTAACCAACACTAGGACTGCACCATCTGTTATGACTGGTCAGAAAAGTCAGATTGAGCCAACAGGAAGCAGACAGCTGCCTACATAAACCTAAGGCTGGAAAGAGGATGTTTGATAGTGAACATTTGTGTCTGGAGTCTGTGCTGTCACGTATGTATTTGTGGCCATGTATCCGTCTACTCTAGATCCTTGCACGTGTTTGTTTATGTTTGTGTCTACACGGCCTCACAGACTCTATGGAGGTCAATCTGAGAAGTGAAATGAAGCTCCCACAATCTGCAGTGCTGGGGCTTTTACTTGCTCTGTGTTTATAACTGCAGAAGCCGCTCTTTTAGACCAGTGATGAACGGAGAGTTAAGGAGGAGGTGTCTGCTGTGAAGGAGTACAGGACCAGAGGCAATTGTCTTATATATTAATAGACTACTTTCAAATACGACAAACCAGTGCGAGCCGGTCTGTGCCAGCAGATCCAAAACTACATGTGAAGGCTGGTAGGTCTTTGCTCATGTCACTGCAGCTTGAATCACATTCTAAAGCCAACAGTACCTATTGATATGTCTGAAAAAGGCTAATTCAACCGTTTCAAAATTGCAAAACGTCTCATATAAAGTTAGACAACGGTGACGGGAAGAAACAGCAAAATTCCCGTCACCGTATCTCAAACTCAATTTATCTGTGGGCCGCATGAGGTTCTGGGTGAAGCTGGGCCATATATACAGGGGTATATACAGTAAGAAAGTACTCGGCCCCCTTGAACCTTTCAACATTTTGCCACATTTCAGGCTTCAAACATTGTCAAGAATCAACAACAAGTGGGACACAATCGTGAAGTGGAACGAAATTTAAAGGATAATCGAGAGACTGGAATTCTTTCCCATTCTTCCTTGCAAAACAGCTCGAGCTCAGTGAGGTTGGATGGAGAGCGTTTGTGAACAGCAGTCTTCAGCTCTTTCCACAGATTCTCGATTGGATTCAGGTCTGGACTTTGACTTGGCCATTCTAACACCTGGATATGTCTATTTGTGAACCATTCCATTGTAGATTTGGCTTTATGTTTTGGATCATTGTCCTGTTGGAAGATAAATCTCCGTTCCAGTCTCAGGTCTTTTGCAGACTCCAACAGGTTTTCTTCCAGAATGGTCCTGTATTTGGCTCCATCCATCTTCCCATCATCTTCCATGTCCCTGCTGAAGAAAAGCAGGCCCAAACCATGATGCTGCCACCACCATGTTTGACAGTGGGGATGGTGTGTTCAGGGTGATGAGCTGTGTTGCTTTTACGCCAAACATATCGTTTTGCATTGTGGCCAAAAAGTTTGATTTTGGTTTCATCTGACCAGAGCACCTTCTTCCACATGTTTGGTGTGTCTCCCAGGTGGCTTGTGGCAAACTTTAAACAAGACTTTTTATGGATATCTTTGAGAAATGGCTTTCTTCTTGCCACTCTCCTATAAAGGCCAGATTTGTGCAGTGCACGACTGCTTGTTGTCCTATGGACAGACTCTCCCACCTCAGCTGTAGTTATCTGCAGTTCATCCAGAGTGATCATGGGCCTCTTGGCTGCATCTCTGATCAGTCTTCTCCTTGTTTGCGATGAAAGTTTGGAGGGACGGCCGGGTCTTGGTAGATTTGCAGTGGTCTGATACTCCTTCCATTTCAATATAATTGCTTGCACAGTGCTCCTTGAGATGTTTAAAGATTGGGAAATCTTTTTATATCCAAATCCGGCTTTAAACTTCTCCACAACAGTATCTCGGACCTGCCTGGTGTGTTCCTTTGTCTTCATGGTTCTCTCTGCGCTTTAAACAGAACCCTGAGACTATCAAAGAGCAGGTGCATTTATACGGAGACTTGATTACACACAGGTGCATTCTATTTATCATCATCAGTCATTTAGGACAACATTGGATAATTCAAAGATCCTCACTGAACTTCTGGAGTGAGTTTGCTGCACTGAAAGTAAAGGGGCCGAATAATATTGCACGCCCCACTTTTCAGTTTTTTATTTGTTAAAAAGGTTTAAATTATCCAATAAATTTTGTTCCACTTCACGATTGTGTCCCACTTGTTGTTGATTCATAATAAAAAAAATACAATTTTATATCTTTATGTTTGAAGCCTGAAATGTGGCGAAATGTTGAAAAATTCAAGGAGGGGCGAATACTTCCGCAAGGCACTGTATCATATGAACATGGGAGCAAACTTATCTATGCACACGCAGAGATAGAATCAAACCACTAAAATTGCACAAGCTTCTTTACTAGCTCCTGGATAAATATACTAATATTTCAAACTGTATTTGAATATATTTCTATGAACAAAATAAGTCCAGCTGCTTGGATTGAAACAAAACCAGACAGAAAGCAATGAGGCTTTGTATTGTCGACTGGGTTTAATAATGTTTTGTGCTATTGTGCTTGAAATTCAGCCCCGAGTCAGAGAAAAACTATAAATCTAAAAATGGACAAATATTAAGACTTTCAAACAACAAAGAAAGCAACGCATTCAAAAGCCCAAACATACTAAACAGGGCTGCTTATGCTGTCATGAACATGTTGTCTCACCTGCGACTTGTGTGTGGTTTTAAAATGTCCTTCATCAAACACACATGTGAGCAATGAGCCATACACCAGCGTTGTGTCTGAACAGTGTCTGGAGACATAGCAGTGCAGGGGCTGTGTATTTTTAAACTGTATTTTCAACACAAGCTAAAAACAGAATTAAAGATACTGTGGTAATGCAGTCTAACCTCTATATGGTTCATATTATAAAAATGTAAAAATGTCCCGATTGTGAAAATCCTTTCAACACATTCCAATTTTCCGGAAGTCTGCTGGAGGTTCCCACCGCCCCAGGCCTCAGCGGATGACTTCTTATTGTGGGTTTGGAGCCCCGGAGCAATTAGATGAGTTTATGGTAAGCACTAAGGAGCGGAGAAGCTTGTCATTCTGTCAGAGCTGATTTCCCCTGGGCTCCAAACACTGACCTCTCAGGGCTGCCAGGGGCCACAGGAGAGTATTTATAGACAATCAAAAACTTAGGAGGTGGAATATTTGTAAAGCCCCACAGAGATACACTTTTTTACTTCCTGTAAATATGGCTGGTTGCTACATACTGGCTGTATAACCACAGACTGGGACAGAAATGTAAAAGATTTAAACAAAACAAGGAAGCAACTAGAGATGCACTGGTAATGGTGTTAAAGAGCCAAAAAATAACTTACTCTAACGTTAAAAAGGATGTCTCCATATTTTAAAGTAGCAATATGTCCGATTTTCACGTCAAGTCATCCTTAATTGGCCCTAATCTGTGAAAAGGCATAATAAACCATGTCCCGCCCTCCACCATTTTATCAATCAGAAATTCCGTGATCCGGGTTGCCAGAACTCACTGCGTCGAGCTAATCTCACTGGTAGAGTAACATGTGGCCGAGGAACTAAAAAAGGTCTTGTTATGAAAACAAGAAAAAAATTAGGATTTCTATCAGGGCCTTTGCGAAAAGGTGTTGGTTATAGATTTGTTGCTGACAAAACTCTTGTCTTTTCAGATATTATGGTCCCAGCTGGATTTGTCTGCATAACTGGCAACCTGAGTCGGGGAGAGTGGGAGAGGTTGCAGCACCACTTTTGGCCAGATGTTTACATACTGCTCCTTTAAAAGGTGCACTACGCAACTTGCATGACTATCCTCTTGTTGCCATGCTTAGAATGTACCTCAGTATGTTATAAAAAGTCAAAAATTATTTTTATTTTGCTGCTCAAATCCCTGAGCTCCTCTATTGGGTCCGGTCTTCTCTCCGCAGATATGACCAAGTTAAGTTACTTGCTTGTCTCAAATGTAGATAGGATGTTAAAGGCCAGTGTGGAAGACTCCTGTCAAAAGCAAAAGCGGAGACTCCACCAGGAAAGTAGCACACCTTTAACTGTATTACCTGCTATAATGTATAATACGACCATATTAATTAAATTGGAAAATATGTATATTATTCTTTACTCTATTGTACACCATAAAGGCAAGCTTTACTTTTCTGCGCAGTCCAAGAGTCCGCAACATTTTTCCAGCTTCAGTGCCAACAAAATACATCATCAGTTCCACCTTTGAGAGACTGTGCACAAGATTCACCTTTCGTACAGAAGTATTTGGGGGAAACAAAATAAACAGTATTACACAATGGAACAGGGCTTATGTAATGGCTCAAGAAACCAAGCTGAGGTGCGAATGTTACTATTTCAATGGTTGTGCACTTCAGTAGTCACTTAAATAATGTGCAGACAACAGTAACAGCCATAAAAACAACAGGATGCTGCTTTGACACAGACGTCCACTGCGTTGGTCAATCCATCTAATAGCAATGGGTTCTATCCCCCTACAACTCATGTCACCTACTCCTACTGAAGTCTGCTGTTGTTGTGTCCCTGGGCAAGACACATAACCCCCACTTTACCTGAAGGCAAGGCTGTGTCATGGCCATGGATATCTTATAATATCTGGATAGGGTATTACTAGCTTGGAGCTGAAGGACCCATTTGCTCGGGGGATTCTCACGGCAATGCAGACTAAACAAGACTAAACTCAAGTGGGCCATCCAGACATTTTCCCCAAAGAACTCAATGTAAACTAAAACAGCTCGACCTCAGCTGACAGAGCACTGTGCAGAACCAGGAGGACCAGAGGATGCCCAAATATAGGCGAGTTCCGCTAATCTTTCGGCCCCCATGGAGGCACATGCACAACTGAGCACAAGCCATAGATTTGGGCAGTTTGTATGGCCTGTTGTGAGTTTGTATGGCCTGGTGTGAGTTTGTATGGCCTGGTGTGAGTTTGTATGGCCTGTTGTGAGTTTGTATGGCCTGGTGTGAGTTTGTATGGCCTGGTGTGAGTTTGTATGGCCTGTTGTGAGTTTGTATGGCCTGGTGTGAGTTTGTATGGCCTGGTGTGAGTTTGTATGGCCTGGTGTGAGTTTGTATGGCCTGTTGTGAGTTTGTATGGCCTGGTGTGAGTTTGTATGGCCTGTTGTGAGTTTGTATGGCCTGGTGTGAGTTTGTATGGCCTGTTGTGAGTTTGTATGGCCTGGTGTGAGTTTGTATGGCCTGTTGTGAGTTTGTATGGCCTGGTGTGAGTTTGTATGGCCTGGTGTGAGTTTGTATGGCCTGTTGTGAGTTTGTATGGCCTGGTGTGAGTTTGTATGGCCTGTTGTGAGTTTGTATGGCCTGGTGTGAGTTTGTATGGCCTGGTGTGAGTCAGTGGGACAATACTGGTATTAATTCTTGTTAAACGTTGTAAAATGGGACCGTCCACGCATGCTTCAGGCTGCATTGTGAATATGGAATGTAGACCATGTACTCCACATCTAGAAGTGGTATTTACATCATTGTGTGCAAATTCAAAGGGTAGGTGTGTGATTAGGTGCTACGGCTGTGCGTGACTGAGGCCGATGTTGGAGAGGTATGTTTTGAGTGCAATCCTTGGCGTGAGAACAGACTGCAGGCGGACATCACACCACACTGTGACAGTCCAGAGCAGACAGAGGCTGGAACGCCACCTGCCCAAACTAGGCAGACCTTTGCACAGAAGCACGCAGGCACCCTGCGTTTGGCCCACAGACAGACGTGAATGTAAATGAGAACACACAGTACTTTTGCACTGGGATTGTAGAAATATTGTATACATTTATACAGAGAGAGTTCCATTGTATACGGACACAATAGCACGTAACCCCCGCAATAAACAAGGCTAGGGTTTCTGTTATAGCATTAATGACAGAAACTTGAATTGCAACAGTTTCTATGTGCTCATCCCACTTTACGAGGAGCCAAAAACAATGCGCTAAGGACATGCAACGAACTATATGTTATTGACTATACGCCAATGCAGACATGTGCTGATGTCTCAACATTTATAGACCTGACAATAGTATCATAGATGTCAGTAATATATTATTCAGTGATTTACATTTAGCATCAGGTGTCAAACAGTTAAATCATTGACAGCGAAAACAAAAGAAAAGCAGAAGTGGACAATAATAGTTTCCACTCAAACTAAATGTGGGCCAAAGTAGAGGGCTCTTAACAAAAATATTGGCGCACTTACAAAGCCTCAGTAAAATGTTACATTAAAAGCAAACGATTCCATTAGATATTATATTTCCTGGGTAAAAAAATGACAATGTATCCTGCAGATTTACCATTGTGCATTTCTGTCATCTACACTGTCCTGGACTTGAACTTCAAACGTGAGCATGACTCACTATGAATGGAGAAATGGAATATTTGATGTCCAAAAGATGACACACAGACTGAGCCAACAGTGACATAGACTTCTGTAACCAAGCCTGCACAAATGACATGGGGATGTGAGATACGCAGCAGACAAGCCCGAGCCTCCCCAGCAGAACATTGTGGCACCAGGTCGACACATACCACGTTCTAACTCAGTCTTGTGTGGAAAATGGGCACTCGGGTCTCACATCCTCCACCTGCAGAGGGAAACAACCAGCCACATCAGCACTGTGTCACAGACAGATTCAGGAGCTAAAGAATGGACAGGGTCAAAGATCCGTAACAACAAAGAACGTCATTGTGGTGTAGGGTCGGAGAGTGTTTGGGCCTGTGTGTTGTCAGAGTGTGTGTGTGTATTTTGTGTTTTCTATCTTATACCATCAGTGGTAGTTCAACTGTATGTCTGATGGGGGTTTGAATCCAATTTGCTTCAGCCAACCCCTTTTCCAACAAGGTACAAGTTATTTGTCCGTTATATTGATATGTGTATTGTGCAGGTTTTAAAGAAATAAATAAAAATGCAATGTTCAATATTAAATGTGTGCTAAAATTCAAATCAAAAAGATTTCAGACTACTGCATCACTTCAATACAATCAACGTTAACTGAGCTAGATGAAGCTAAACAAATACTTTTAGATCTGGGTAATGTGCTAGAAACATTGTAATGATTTTAAGTCAGGGTCTTAAAAGATTTCACGGGTCTTTATTATGAAGTCACAAAGTGTGAATAAGTAAATTTAGAATTTTTTCCTCAGACAAACACTAAAAAGTCTAAATATGATTGAATCCTATCAGGGGTCCACCTAACAATGATTGAGAGCAGCTTTATGGCCAAACAAGACAGATGGGGGTTGGAGGTGAAATACAGAAGTCCTCGAGGTGTGGAATCTAGTAGAAATGTATATGCACACCACCAAAGGTTAGGCCAGTGTGTATCTGTCAGGTCGTGTTTTTCATGCTTCACACCAGGACAGGCCATTACATCAGTCAGAGATTATAAAGGGGAAGCAGGCCATGCTATTTTAGGGGACATGCAGAAAGGATATTATGGCATCAAAAATCTGGTCTAATCCCAACATGTAAACACTGTGTGCAGACTGCTAATTAATATCAAGAGGGTGAAAGGGGAAACTAAACATTTGTGAAAGGTTGCACAATGTGGGGCTGTTAAAATAACAATATATATCGCAATAAGAATGTTTGATCATTTCACTTAACTCTGTTGGGAAGTAGGCAGAGGCTTCTCGACCTACAGTATCACGGCCAAGCATGAACCGCAAGCATTCTGGGAAATGTTACAAGAAAAAAAACAGCAACAACAACTGCTGGCTAACAAGGAGGAACGGGCGTCACCAGTTTGGCAGTATTTTGCACTTTTAAAGTCACACGAGTCAGAGTGCTGCGGTCTGTAAACTTTGCAAGGTCGTCCTCCCAACCAAGTCTGAGAACACGACAAATGTATTTATTTAGGTTTAAAAAAAAAAAAAGAATAACTGTAATACCAATAATTATCCATATGGACTGAAGATGAAACACTTACAGTATATTGTTATATCTCTGTGTCTGTATGTTTTGATATCATCATTCCGACACCTCTTTGGAAGGCACTGTTTTCATCTATTATTTCATGAACAGAACCAGCAGTGGACCTCTCACAGAAAGACACAAAAGTATATCGTTGACAATTGTAAATGACAGAGCGTCAATCCAACACACGCAATAAGTGAAGAGCGTCTGTTCGCCTCAGCTGTCTCGCACTCTGCTGCTCTTGGGTTCCTGTGATTTCACTGGGTCAAACTGGGGCCAAGTTGTTGGCAAGGTCCAAGGTGAAGTGAGCCGGGTGGGGCAGGGTCGAGACGTCTGCTTCGTCCCACGAGATGGTCGAGCATTCGCTCTCAGGAGACAAAACAGCGGCACGTGTTGACAGAGGCCTGCTGAAAAGTACCATCTGCTTTCTCAATGTATTTATTGATTTTTCCCCATAACTTGTCCTGTCTGGGAGGATCTACTTTATTTTTAAGTCATTGTAATTCATGGTTTAGTGTAGCACAACAATCTTTGTACAGTAGTTATTTGAGAGTTTAATTTTGTGCTTGCTCATCAATATATTCAGTACAGACTTGAATTAAATGCAAAATATGAAGTTTTTTGTTTTCTCTATGTGCAGATAAAGAGTTCACTGTTTGTGATTTTCATCTAAAAGAGTTTTATTTTTGTGAAAGAAACAAACTTCTTTGAAAATATGGCAATTTGTTGTTCTGGTTAGATTTTCAGAACAGTTCAAGTATGAAACAGTCTCTTCAAAGTGAGTAATTAGAATGTGAGGAATGCATGAGAAAGTGAATGAGTTTGCACTGCTCCAAAATATTAAATATCAATGACATATGTTTGGACAATTCACAAATGAACCTGTTTGTTGGAGTTGTCAACACCACACAGAAAAATCTGCTTACAAAAATAAAGCAGAGTTAGCGAACTTTCTATGTCTTTTTTGTGCCAAAAGAAAATGCCTTGTAAACATGAATTTTTGTGAACACATTAGATCACAAGTTCACACACAAAAAATGTAATTTTTGGTCCTGCACACTTTATTATTTGTATGTGCACGTCTCTCCACCTTAAACACTCTTCTACATACTTGTAAGAAAGAGTTTTGGGAGTCACTATTTGGTACCTTGAGCTGAGAGCTCATTGGCCGAGTGAATAAACAGATCTAAAGACTCCACCATCTTTAGATCTATCTATCCATCTACAGAAGCCAACATTTACACACAAAACTAGTGACAGAACCAAACTACTTCAGGGCCAGTAACAAGTAGGGCTTTGACTTTTGCACAAAAATCATATTCGAAGTTCGTTTGTTTATTCATTTAAATATTCAAATATATTCGAATATGTCACTACTTCTGTCTGTGCAGGGCAGCTATCAGAGCTAGCCATGCTCAATAACACAAATACCAATCAATCAATACATTTAAATATTAATGGCAGAATACATTATGCATATACGTACATTCTTAACACACATGCACGGAGGATTTCAGAATTATCTGTAAAAGTTTTCATGACAAAAATGCTGTTTTAATGTGACCAAAAACGATCACGAAAAACCCGGAAGTAACCATTAACATTAGTGGAACATTTTAGGACACATTTGAAGAGGATCTGATTATGGATTTAGGTTCGGTATATAAATGGGTAACTCACCTCTGATTCCTTGTTAAGTTTTCATGTAGTTCCAGAGAGTCTGGCTGAGTTTACACGGAGACAATGTGGCAGTAAAACGGTATAGTTGGATGTCGGTTGCTACCAACCGTTCATACGAAGACTGTGTTCCAGGGGGGTGAAAACGTAAGTGTTCAGATCCAGCCTGCAGAGTGGGACAACTCAGAAACGCTGCACAGCAGGGAGCTTTTTCACACCCGCGAGAGGGGAATAGGTGTGAAATCCCCCTTTGCTCTGACCCCGGCCTCCGCGCTGCTCCCCGCACGTAAATTTGGACATGCGCAGTAGCGGAGAACAAACATCAACAACAATGGCGCCGCCCACACAAACTAGCTACGTGGGCTTCCAGCGCGGGAAATAGGATAACTCTACTCCTTCGTTTGTCCAAACGAGACCACGCGAAGCTCTAGGTTCAGTTTCCATTTTCACAGCTGCTGTTAAAATAGATGTTGGTGCGTTCTGAGGGTCTGGTACAGGAAGTGAGTACACTGCCGAGAGGGGGGCTGGGCACGGGGCTGGGGGTCGTGTGTCGTGTTGTAAAGTTTCTCTGCCCACTACTGGCCGGGCGCTAGAACTACATCGTTTTTCAACCTCATGTGAACGCTGAGAAATTTGCATTAGGAGCCAGGTCGTTTCTGTTAATAGCCTGGAAACGTCTGCACAGCGTCTCAGTATAAACAGGGCCTCTGTTAGCTAGCGTAGCTGTTAATAGCATAGCCATGTCACGGTGCAACCTTTGGGAACTAACTATTTTTTATATATTTATACATATATATATTAGGGCTGGGACTCGATTAAAAAAAAAATCTAATTAATTAGAGGCTTTGTAATTAATTAATCTCGATTAATTGCATTTTAAATCGAATATAAATATTTGTCCTGAGAACAGTGAGAAGTAATTATTTTCACATGGATTTTTAGTTTACCATTTAAAAATGACTGAATACATAAGTTTAAACAACACATTTTCATTGTGGAGGATCAGACGGACTTATTTCCATCAAATAACAATTTCTGTCATTGCCTCCACACACTCTGTCCACAACATACACTTCTTAACTTTCGTTCTGTAGCGGCACTTACAGTCATAGTAGAAACTCAGGGTGAAGATGTATTATTATAGATCCATGGTGAAGACATATGTTTACAAGCATTGACCCCAGTCCTCAGCCCTGGTTTGATCCTGGTTTAGCTCCTGTTTTGGTTGTTTTCGAGTGTGCGTGATCACTTTGCTGCTCTCTGATGTGGAGCGAGGATCGCTGCCTTGAACCGCTGCAGCAGAGAACAGTTTTTAAGGCAGTATGATCCACGCTGCAGTGATCAGAAGTCGCACGTTTTGTTTGTTGTTGTTGTTGTACTGTGGCGTGCAAAAACGCAAAACTCTGATTATCTCTGTCCACCCGCAAATGCATAAACAGATTTTTATTTTTATTTTTATGTAATGCGATCTTCCAATACTATCTTTGCAATCGACTGGTAGATCGCAATCGACGTATTGAGCACCCCTGAACTGAAACATCAGCAAATAGCAGCTCACACACCTGTGTCTCGCTGCTCCTCCTCCGCTCACAGGAGTTGCTGCTCCTTCTCCTCACACACCATTGCTCCACACAGAGCACTCTTTCCTGCCTCTAACTCACTCAGAGTTAGAGTTGGTCTATGCTTGTTATAATGTACTTTTGAACAAGAAAAGTCACGGAGCTCAGGTGGCGCTCCAGTATAATCGGTCCGTCTGAAACTCGTGAGGAACGTTCCGCGGTGGAAAATACACATGCGATTAAAATGCGTCAATTTTTGTTAAGGCGCTAATTTTGCGGCGTTTATTAATCGAACTTAACGCGTTAAAGTCCCGGCCCTAATATATATAAATATATATATACACATGTATCATTTAAAAAAGACAATGCCCATTACAGCTTTGAATATTAAGGGCCGTCTAATATTCGTTCGAATATATATACAGTGTATTCACCCCCCTTGGCATTTTGTGTGTTTTGTTGCCTCACAACCTGGAATTAACATGGATTGTTTGAGGATTTGCATCAGTTAATTTCCAGAACATGCCCACAACTTTGAAGATGTCTTTTTTCTATTGTGAAGCAAACAACAAATAGGACAAAATAACAGAAAAGGTCAATGTGCATAACTATTCACCCCCCCTAAAGTCAATACTTTGTAGAGCCACCTTTTGCGGCAATCACAGCTCCAAGTCGCTTTGGATAAGTCTCTATGAGCTTGACACATCTTACCACTGGGATGTTTGCCCATTCCTCCTTGCAAAACTGCTCCAGCTCCTTCAAGTTGGATGGTTTGCGCTTGTGAACAGCAATCTTTAAGTCTGACCACAGATTTTCTATTGGATTGAGGTCTGGGCTTTGACTAGGCCATTCCAACACATTTACATGTTTCCCCTTAAACCACTGAAGTGTTGCTTTAGCAGTGTGTTTGGGGTCATTGTCCTGCTGGAAGGTGAACCTCCGTCCTAGCCTCAAATCACGCACAGAGTGGTACAAGTTTTGCTCAAAAATATCACTGTATTTAGCACCATCCATCTTTCCCTCAACTCTGACCAGTTTCCCAGTCCCGGCTGCTGAAAAACATCCCACAGCATGATGCTGCCACCACCATGTTTCACTGGGGGATGGTGTTCTTTGGGTGATGTGATGTGTTGGGTTTGCGCCAGACATGGCGTTTTCCTTGATGGCCGAAAAGTTCAATTTCGACCAGAGCACCTTCCTCCATACATTTTGTTTTTTGCTGAAAGTAATGACTTTCTTCTGGCCACTCTGCCATAAAGCCCAACTCTATGGAGCGTACGGCTTATTGTCGTCCTATGTACAGATACTCCAGTTTCTGCTGTGGAACTCTGCAGCTCCTCCAGGGTTGTGCTGCCTCTCTGATTAATGCTCTCCTTGCCCGGTCCGTGAGTTTTGGTGGGCGGCCGTCTCTTGGCAGGTTTGCTGTTGTGCCATGTTCTTTCCATTTGGTTATGATAGATTTGATGGTGCTCCTAGGGATCATCAAAGATTTTGATTTGTTTTTATAACCTAACCTTGACTTGCACTGCTCAACAACACTGTTCCAGTACTTGTTTGGAGAGTTCCTTGGTCTTCATGGCAGTGTTTTGTTAGTGGTGCCTCTTTCTTAGGTGTTGCAGCCTCTGAGGCCTTTCAAAAAAGGTGTGTATATGTGCTGACAGATCATGTGACACTTAAGATTGCACACAGGTAGACATCATTTCACTAATTATGTGACTTCTGAAGGTAATTGGTTGCACCAGAGCTTTTTATGGGCTTCATAACAAAGGGGTTGAATACATATGCACATGCTAATTTCCAGTTTTTTATTTCTGAAAAATAGTTTTATGTATATATTATTCTCAATTCACTTCACCAACTTAGACTATTGTTTCACATGACATTCAGATTAAAAAAACATTGAACTAAAGGTTGTAATGTAAGAAAATAGGTAAAAATCCAGTAAGTAAAAAGGGGTGAATACTTTCGCAAGGCACTGAATTATATTTGAATTTCGAACTTTGAAGTCAAAGCCCTAGTAACAAGTTGGTTGGAATTTAGTTATTTGTTTGAAAGTTATGTACCCCAGCTTTAATACCGGCATAAAGTGTGGGAAAATGCTATGAAAAGTCAAAATGCAGAGGGGGCGGGCCCAGAGGATGCTTCAGAATCAGACACAAACAGCAGGATGATGTGGTGGGAATGTAGCGGACAGTTGAGGAAGACACACTGACCCCAGTATTCCACAAGCTCCAGCCCTGTCCAGATGCCTCATTCACACACGGATGTCAAGCCTCCGCGAAGGAAACCGGGTCGGATTCATGTGGGAAGTCATATAATACGTGGGATAAAATCAGTGGCTGCTGTTCGTCTAGTCAAAACAACACGTCTGAGGAGTGGAGAGAGTTTAGGGCCAGTTACGTGACCGGAAAGGGGCCTGGCGCAGACACATAAACGGCAAGCATTCAAGCTAAATATTACGTCTATAAAACATGACCCAAATATTGTGTCTGCACGAGGGATATTTTCCGTCCAGTCTCAACCCAAGATATTACAGATTTACAGGCAGATTTGAAGACGTTCCAATTATTATGTTCCATCCAAAAAACACTAACACAATCCTTTGACAGATTTAGTGCGAGCAATTTTGCCTAAATATGATGTCTGATTCCACCTTCAGCCGAACTTATACAAGGAAACAACGGCTGCTTTCTTAATCTTTTCATATCAGCCAAACTTCACACTAAAAACATTAATAATCATTAAATGGTCAGATATCTAATTATAAAATAATCAGTTTTATATAGTGCTTTTCTGGACACTCAAAGACGCTTCAAATGTGTAAATTTCTCCATTGTGAGATCAATAAAGTTCATCTAATCTTATCTGTCTGTATTATTTCACTCCATACACAGTGGTGATAAATTACTAAAGTAGCCACAGATGCCCTGGGGCACACTGACAGAAGAGAAGCAACCAGTATGTGCCATCAGCCCCTCCAACCATCACCAAACTCACAGCATTGTGGCACCTGGTGTTCCCACAAGTCTCCCATCACGGTACTAACCAGTCCCGGCTCTGCATAGCTTCAGAGGTCTGACAGAATCTGGCTTTCGCATGGCCACTATATTTGAAGATAGGTTTGGTAATTGCTTGAATGATGATAGGATGTTGTATTTCTATCAAGGATGCAGCCAAAATACATGTTCCCAGAAAGCATGGGGTTTTAGGTTTAAAGTTCTAAATGGAAATATACAACTTAGCTAGTTTGACTCAACAAATCAAACTGTGCCTTTGTGTTCCACCAGCATTATAAATGTGGAAGCACAGCAACTACTATTTCAATGAATGTGCAATGATCAAAGTACAAAGAATAAACTGTTCTAGGTCTGAGCAACCAACCAAATTAATCTGATTAATCAGGTTTTCTGTATAAATCGAGTTCTGTCTCCGTTTCTCTTAGCCTGATCGTACCACACCATAGTACAAATGACATTTCGTACTAAGGTGGTACTGAGGTGCTCCATTGAGTTGTGTTTTCAGGTGGGAGGGGTTAACTCCTTTTGCAGATTGAAATTATTGGATCTGTAAGTAATGCGCCCGAGTCTGTTGTTAGCATTTAGCCTAGCCATCTCCTTTGCCACTAACGGAGCCCGTGGGGAGTAGCGCCACAATTTTTTCCAGCGATTACATTTGCTAAACATTACCCTTGCTCCGGCTTCAATTTCTTGATAGAACCAGACCGGATTACTTTACTATCGCACTTTCCCCATTACCAAACCACAAACTGCCTGTTCAACGCAAACTCTTGACATCACCCACAACTAACTACAACACCCACCTCCCACGCTCGCTGATTTGTCGGTTGAAATTCAACCGATTGTATTCGCTAACCCAGGGACCAGACCCAGACGTTACATGCAGGGAAATGATGATTGAGCGGAGTGTATGGATGGCTAAGGCCAACGTTTCTCTGGGCGTCTGTAGTTTCACCAACAGGACTCACCACAAACAGCGTCTTTATAGAAAGGACTCAATGTGTGATATATTTGTGATGCCGGTGCATGTACCTCACTTTGCTTACAGTAGGTCCCATTTTGTTTTGTCGTCTTCATTCACGCTTTTCATGAATCACGCAGCTGCGTGAAACATATTACATCCTATTGCCACTAGGTGGCAGGTTAAGTCCGCTTTAGCTCTGCCAGCGACTTAAACGCTCAGGTATAAAGCCTAGTTTATACTCGCGCGGCGCGGAGCTTACGGAGGTGACGTGACGTCACTTGCGCAACGCGTTGGTCACCGCAAGGCCCTTACGTTGCCTGCCCTGCAGCATCGAAATTTTCTAACTACGTAAGGGTCGCCGCAAGGAAGCTCCGCTGTGATTGGTCCGTGTGTGTGTATTGGAAGGAAGCACAGAGCGGCTGCAGCAGGGACATGGACGAGGCACTATGGAGCAGAGAGCTTTGTGCTTCGAAGGAAAAGCAGTTTGGGCTCAGAGCCTGATAAACAGGAGACTGTGGACTATCTAACATATATATAACTTATATCTAACATATATATAACTTATAAACTGTGCAGTCGTTTGTTTTGCACTGTTCCTGTCTTTGTTTGAATCGTAGCTGCGTTTGTTGCTTTCCTCCTGCACTCGTAAATCGTTCATCTCAGATATTTACCACTATTATTGTTTTGCTGTTTGTGCTGAAAACTATTTAATAATAACTATGTTTCCAACAAGAACTGTGTCTTTATTCACAGAATCACAGTTGAAATGACTTATAAAATAATGAATCCATAAAACTATCACACAAACCTGCAGTAGAAACACATGTAATGAGCTCAAACAGCTTTGTTTGCTAATGTTGTTCTGAAGAGGACAAAGTAGCAGCGTAAATGGGACCGCTCCTGTGTGATCGCCCTCATGTGGTTTGTTGTGGGATTACAACATTCTCCTCAAAACTCCGTAAGGGGAACGCGCCAGTATAACATCTATTGTGCTTACGTAGGTCCACCGCAACCGCTAACGTAAGCCACGCCGCGCAAGTATACTCTAGGCTTAACATCAATTGTGCTTACGTAGGTCCACCGCAACCGCTAACGTAAGCCACGCCGCGCAAGTATACTCTAGGCTTGAGTCTCGTGTGATTCACGCGTGAAAGGCGACAAAACGAAATGGGACCTACTGTACATCTGTTTGAGATGTAAAAAATTGATCGAAAATGGATTTGAAACTTAAATATTGTAAGAACCAATTTACAATCAGAAAACCACACTAGCCTCTTTCATTAAAAAGTGGTTTTTGAATTTAATTCAGTTTGTGATCACTCTAATGTACGCTAGTCCTCAACCTCATTATAGTATACAACTTGTGCACTCTTTTAAAACAAATATTTTTACGGATCAACAACCTGAATTTCATTTCTTACATTGGATTGCCTCACCGCTGCGCAGATATGACCCATAACATAGCAAAGTGAGATGATGTGATGCCTCCAAAGTAGATGAAAAGGTTGAATACTGTGGCACATTACAGCAACACAACACCATTCAGATGGCAGACCCTCCATCCAGGATCAAATCTTTTTCATATGTGTAATGTAGTTAGAAAAAGATGGGCCAAAAATACTGAATTTCATAGATTTGGTTTTAAATAAGTTATTATTGTCTCTAAGTTATTGTTATATCAATCTATATTAGAAGGAAAAGTCAATTTAGTGATATAGTGACAAGCCTCAATAATATGCTTACTTAGAATTATACAATTTCAATTCCATATGAAAACATTAAGGATTAAGGATTTATGAGAAGGGGAGGGGCAGCAATTCTAACCAGATTGATGAGACCCACAGGAAAAACAGAGATAAGTAAGACGCCAATTGTCACATCTGGTGTCAGTGTATCATCCAAAACGAGTTAAGTAGAAAGATCTGCACAACTAAAACTGGTGCATGGGAACAACAGGAGGATGAGCATGCAAATCCATCATGTACATACGAATGTTGGCTGGGGGGAGAATGGACCAACAATTGTGGTGCTGCCCAAGGCCATAGACTGTAAATGCCCCATGGATCCCCCCCAGGCTGAGGCTGATGTCATTAGCACCGGTGAGATGAGTGTGATGTGACAGGGCTTTCAGAGGAGTCTGTGTGGATGACAATGAAGTCCACAGACAAACACCACACACACAATGCAAACCACAAAGCTCTCAAATGAACTGTGCAATGTGGATTATACAGTTTTGTATGGTGTTAGGTAGACTTTATCGTGTGGAATGTGAGGCAAACATATGATGTTGTTTGAACTGGTGCATGCTGGTCTTAAAGGTAAATACACCTGTTTACAACAATGACCACAGGAGAATGTCGCCTCAACACCACACTGTAGGAGTTATCACACTTCATTGATGGGACAAAGTCCTACACAACTTGTCCCCATGGCAGGTGTAGTGCAGACTAAAGCATGTACCTCTGGCCTCCTGCTCTCTGATCCGGGTCTGGTGATGAGCGCGGTGGCCCCACACACCACGGCGGCGTCCTCCACAAACACACAGTCCGGCATCGCCTCGTCCGAGGGCAGCTCGATCACCTCCAGCCCCAGTTTGCTCCTCATGACCTCCACATACTCCGCATGCTCCTGGCGCGCCTTCTGCAGGTCCACCTCCGCCGGGGACATGCGGAGCGCTTCTGTGGCCAGAGACGAAGGGATTCCCCGGACCACGACGTGGGTGCAGCCAAACCTCTCCAGTAACTCAGCCATGTTTCTGCTCGTTTATGCTCTGCACGTCCAGTCTGCAAAACAACCGGAGACAAGCAGAGTGAATGAAAGGCGAAAAGGAGCAGAGAAAGTGGAAGACGGACGTTATTACCACCGCTTGCAAAGCCCTCGGTGACGCGCACTCCAGGCACACGTGTAGCACTAGCAGGCGTCAGGACAAAGTCCGCTACGAGCTGACAACAAGTGACACATGCGCCAGGAGCAGCCGCGGTGCTGCTGCAGGCTGCAACACGCTCCCAGTGAAGTGAAGGGAAATGCAATGTGAATTTAATGTGCACGATTTCCATGGCTAATAAAAGGAAGCACAACAGCCTCCCTAACGACTCCAGTTCATACAGGTTTTAATTTACAAAGTGTTTCTGTTCATTGTACTCAAACTTAACCCTTTAATGGTTTCCTCAACCGTTTGGTGGATCACTCTTTGAGTCACTATCTACTTGAAGCATGTTTGGAACAGAAATCTACCTCTTTGGGGATCTCTATCATTTTTTTTAGGCAAAATCAAGCTGCATCTCACCCATTTGTCAAAGGCCTATCATAATACATATATATTTTTAAACAAGGGGTTAAAAAACAAATTGTCTGCGTTATTATTTCTCCTATGGTTTAAAAAATGAAATAAAGGCATTGCTTTCCTCATGGAGAGATCATTAAATTGTTAACATTGCCTCCTTCCCTGGTTTGACGTGCACCTGCACATGCTGTAACTCCAGTTATACAGCAGCTAAAGGGTAATACGCCTCAACTACTTTGGACTTGTCTTGTGTCGTCTTGAAGCTAGAGCCTTCAAACATGAAGAATAAATATGACCAGTTTAGTCACTTAACTCAATAGTCTGCCATAGATCCATGAGCCTGTTCTATGAAGGAACACAAATCAAATCTGTAACAAATTGAAGAAAGAATGAACTTCTGAGACATGTGTAACTAATTCACTTCTGGCTGATTTTCTAATGTAACATAACATGCACAGCCTTCAAACCTGAGCAGGAATGTAAAAAGAGGGCGGTTCTTGTCCTGCAGAATGGACTCGGACTTTGGTGGACAGCAGGAGGAAGGGTGTGTATAGATCTTAATTCCCAGTGGTGCCATCTGAGGCAGGTTATGGGCCTGGCCAAACAGCCTAAATGGATGGAATGTGCACTTCAGACGTCCCAAAAACACATTCTTCCACCGCGGGACCCCAGTTTGTCTTTTCTTGTTCCAGATTCACTCAATTATCCCCGACTGCCATAAACATTCCAGTGGCCCTACATTGATTTTTCCACTCCAAGCAGGACGAGCCACCTTCACCCGTTTGGATCAGGTGGGCACCGGGGGCAAAACATTCCCTCGAATATGAACTGACATTGTTAAAAATGGTAAGGCAAGTTTATATGCAGAGTTTATCCACAAAGCATTGCAAGAAATGATTTATTCAACGTCAAATACAAACAGAAGGGTTAAAAAAGGTCTAAAGCTCAATGTAAGCATGTTTAAGTTGGATTGGAACAGTGTAAGGATAGATGTCTGTCTCACATTTTCAAGGAGTTTTGGATTTTAGCTGCAAAGTTAACAATAGCACAAATAAGAAAACTACAAACATTTGAATTCTGGAAGACCTTATTTATATCCATGATGAAAGAAAAACTGACAAAAAAATGAAATTAAGAAAATTAACACTAATTATTATGGATAATTTTCTCATTTTGCAATACATACAAAAAAGTATAGTCCAGTGAATGAGATCCAGCAGCTACAATATTCCATATTGATAATATACATAATATTCATTCATTCATTTTCAACCCCTTCTGGGTCGGGCGGGGGGCTGGCAATGAGAGCTGCCACCGAATGCTCATAGCACCAGTCCCTCTGATCCTCTGCAGGTGGTGGGTCCACCTAAGCTGGCTGCTCCATCAGTGGTGAAACAGCCTTGGTCTTTCAGCGGAGGCTTCAGGCAATGTGGGGTTAAGTGTCTTGCCCAGGGACACAACAACAGTGGACATTTGTGGGAGCTGTTGGAGTAGGTCCCATGGTGGGCTCGAACCCCCGACCTCCAGGCCCAAAGGCCAACGTTATACCAACTGAGCCACTGTCACCCCCTTTGAAACAAAATAGACAAAACTAATCATATTCATTTTACAATATTAATAAACCACAAGTTAAAAACAAGCATACTAATGAGGGACTTGTAAAAAAGTGGAACTATGGAAAACCAATAACACATGGTCAAAAACAAGTTTTCTCCAAAAAAACATAACGTCCAAGACCAGGGGTTATTTTCGGCCAAAGACTCCTTGACATTTTTATTTGTACTTGTTTGAGCTATGTTCAAGTAAATTCTCTTGTGGATCAAGAAAGTTGGTCAAGAAAGTTCCTAATCAAATATAAGACAATGTACTATTTACTGACATATTTTTTTTATGTTTTGACTGTTTTGATAAAGCTGTGGTATATTGCAGAGCAGTTAAACATTGACTTGAAATGAGATGTTTTTTTTAAAAGTTCATTACATTTTCTTTATGTTTAAAGTAGCAATATGTAAGATTTTCCTGTCAAGACATCAATGGCCCTAATCTGTCGAAAGGCATAAACCATGCTCTGTTCAAATACTTCTTTAACTGATGACAGTAGTTCAACTGGGATTTGAAACTCTTGTCTATTCAGCTATTATGGTCCCAGCTGGATTCGTTTGCATATCTGACAACCTGAGTCAGGGAGAGTGGGAGAGGACTACAGAATATTGACTGTGATTGCAGTACCACTTTTGGCCAGATTTTTACATATTGCGTCTTGACATACAGTAGGATATCTTCAGGTTTCTCTCTTCTTCTCTTTTGTAAATATTGTTGTTACATTTTAAAAGCTTTAGTTGCTTATACTCAAGTATGTTGTTCCAAATTAAACTAGGCAAGGCAAGGCAAGTTTATTTGTATAGCACAATTCATACACAAGGCAACTCAAAGTGCTGAACAAAACAAGAAAGCATTAAAATCATATATAATCACAGAACATTAAAAAGAAAGATAAAAATATAAAATCCCTCAGTTGAATGCACAGCTAAACAGAACCGTTTTTAACCTGGTTTTAAACATAGTCAGAGAGGAGGCCTGTCTCACATCTTCAGGAAGATTGTTCCAGATTTTAGCAGCATGAATCTGAAAAGCAGCCTCCCCATGTTTAGTTCTGACTCTGGGCACTAACAGGAGTCCAGTCCCTGTGCTCCTCAGAGTCCGGGCTGGTTCATTTGGGACTAACATGTCACTAATATATTTTGGTGCGAGGCCATGGAGAGACTTGTACACAAGCAGAGCTGTTTTAAAGGCTATTCTCTGAGCCACAGGAAGCCAGTGCAGAGACCTGAGGACTGGACTAATATGGTCGTACTTCCTGGTTCTAGTCAGGACTCGAGCTGCTGCATTTTGAATGTACTGCAGCTGTTTTACAGCCTGTTTGGACAGACCTGTGAGCAGGCCATTGCAGTAGTCTAACCTACTGGAGACAAATGCATGGATAAGAATCTCCAAGTCTGCTTTAGACACTATGTTTTTGATCCTGGCAATGTTTTTTAGATGGTAAAAAGCTGCTGATGTTACTGATTTGATGTGGCTATTAAAATTTAAGTCTGAGTCCAGTATTACCCCTAGATTTCTGACCTTTTTTGAAGGTTTTAGGGAGAGAGACTGTAGGTGACAGATGACGCTCTCTCTTTGTTTCTGGGGACCAAAGACAATCATTTCATTTCAACTAAATGGTAACCACATGAAAACAATGTACCAATGTAGCCCCCTGGAGAAAATAAATGTGGACCCTTGGCGTACAAGGTTATTTTAGAAAAGACAAAGGTGTAAAGAAGCTAGTACTGTTTAAATACCTGAAGGCATTAGTCTACTACCAAAACATGTCACTTTGTACATGTATTTGTATGTTTTTTTTTTTCTTTTGTGCCTGTGAAACACTTTGGGCAGCTGGTGTTGTAAAAATGCAATACAAATAAAGTTGACATTGACATTGAGGCAAATAAGCAGTACTAGCTTCTTTACACACATTTCATATGATCACCCTATCACTTGTTCAAAGTCAAATGGTTTGAAAGAAAAGCAGAGAAAGATTGAATGAGAACACAAATGTATGTAAAAATGCTACTCAAGCCAACAATCCTCACAGGACCAGGCCGTACCACTCATTTGTTTTTCCGTCATTCCTCATCTGGGACGGCCTGAGAAAGGATCCTCTATTTGCTCGCTATGTCCTCACTTCATGCTGAGGAATTTAGGTGATATGAAGGAAGCCCTCACAGAGACCGAGGGCACACCTGGCTGATGCATGTGCAGAAATCAAATAACAAAGGACATTGAGAGGCTGCAGCTGTAGATGGACAAAGCCGCACATTTTATTGGCCCCAAATTACTGTGGCGATGATGAAATGCTTAAGTGATAAACGTATAACATCGTAATTACACAGGTGGCATATATGCGCCGAATGCACAGATGACAAAATACAGATGGGAGATTCAGGTTGGAAAGACTGCTTCATTATGTTAGACTGCTTGGAGTTCAGAATCTCATTTTTTTTTTTGTTGATCGCAATCTGGCTGCAACTTCTGCCATTTTGTTTTGTGACCCAAAGTTTAACTTTTTCTGGTAACTCAATAGAATGATATAATCAAATGTACAGTATGTATTCAAAGGTTATAGTTTATATACAGAAAACTTGATTTCCACATTCTATTTGCATGTGCAGGTAAAACTTGTGGTGAGACATACAGTAAATACTTATTGTAGGAGAAGATCATGACTGTGGGAGGAAGAAGCAGAAGAAGAAGAAGATCCTTTATTCGTTCCACAATGGGGAAATTTCAGTTTGATGCATACACATACTATACATATACACATCAAGGAAAGCAGCGAACATGGCTTCCGTGCTTCTTATGGGCAAAGTGGGTTAAGTGTCTTGCCCAAGGACACAACGACAGCAGTGGGAGTTGGTGAAGAGGGTCTCATACCCATGACCTTCAGGCTCAAAGGCCAATGCTCTACCAACTGAGCCACTGTCGCAGAGGAAGATCTTCAAATTCCACTCATTTTATACCAAGCAGTACAAAAGATGAAAGAATGGTACTCTGTTGTAGTTGTTGCACGCTATTCAGGTGGAACTTGTAAAATTATAATGATATTTAAAAGTTTTAAATGTATTCCTACAATTCAACTTAAATTGTGAAAAAAAAATGACACAATTTCATTACATGCAAAGTGACATAAGCCGATCCTGTTTGTTATGATTTTGATGATTATGGTTAAGTTTTACATGATATATCTAACTTTCTGTGTGACGAGTTTGTCATGTATGAGTTTCATATATCAAGTTGGATTACAGAAGTAAAAGGACTGTTGAATGTCTGTAAAAAGACGCAGTGGTGCACAGTATGTAACATTTCTTGTGGAAAGAATGGAGAGAAACCTTTGTGTATGAATGCTTTCATTCATTCTCCGATATTGTGGATGTTATGACATGACAAAAGACACTTGTTATCATAAGTATCCTTATTTATTGTTGCTTTCAGTCTTGAGGTCCTGAATCAGCCATCCTGTTCAGTTATTTTCTTTACTCTGGGACGCAATGTACAAATGTGATATTGTTTGAAAAACAAGTGCATTTGCTTTGACACATATTATATCATCAGTTTCTAAAAACCCTTCAAAATGAGCTGACAGCTAAAGGAAGTGGCTAAAAGTGAAGTTCTATCATTCCGGAGTCGGATGTTTACACATAAAAGCTGCTCTGCTTAACTTCATGTGTCCAAGGGACTTGGAACAGACAGTAAATATTAAGGATGTAGTCACACCTATCTCCGCTGTTGAAACTAATGTGCCACCACTTTTGGCTTCTGTGGGCTTTTTTTAAAAACGGTGCAGGTCTGGAAAATGTGAAAAAGCCGGCATGAGCCCCATTCATGTAACAAATGCATTCAAGGATCCACAGGAGCAAAACTAGGCTGGTCCAAAAAAATATACTCCCCTCAGCATTAACATAGATTTGGGCCAAGAGCCGACTTTTGGACCATCCTTTAAAGCTGTTTTTGAGAGGAAAGAAGACGGCATTCAAAAGCATTGGGTAATTCTCTTTCCGGGTACACCCCCACCGGCCTGGAGTGAGATTGCAAGCATGTCAGCGCACATGCTTGCAAACCTTTTGGAGCGGAGTCCCGCCCCCACTGGTCTGGTATTGCATGTAACCACAGTTTTCCATTGTTTGAGGTCACAATTAAGTCAACTATTTGAGCCGCTCATTTGCCCTGAGGTCCAGGAAAGCCCTCTTATTACCCATGATCTGAAAATGTTGACCTTAATGGAAACAATTAGACCAGGGTAATTATTGGAGACGTACATCCTTTGGAAATGTTGAAGTAAATCTAATTATGGAATAAAAATGACGACTTGGATGACGTACAATGACAGCCCTGTTTCCTCTGAGGGAGATTTCATTATTGTATGCTTCAGTACATGTTTATGTTAATGACCTCATCCAATTCTCGTTTTGGCCATACGCTCTCCTGGATCACTCACTATTATACTCTAACAATGGATTTTTATTGAGCATCTTATATAGCACAAATAAATTGAAGCTCAAACATTTTTATATAAAATAAAACATGCTAACACACAAACAAAACTAAAAAAACTAAATACTAGAGCCCAACAATAGAGAGTTTGTTGTGTAGATACAAACTTATTTATGTTCAAGTAGATGTGGATTGCAGGAAGTTTATGAATGGTTGCCAGATATTCTGAAATGATGAAATATTATCTTTTAATAAATATCTAATTCTTTCAAGGTGTAGTGTGTTTGACAGGTCCCATAGCCACATTTTAGCATTTGGCACGGTTACAATGGTGTTTTTTAACATCAGGTTTACTTTATTTGCACCCAGAGGTAGATTTAATAATAATGCATTTGTTTTAGACAGCGCTTTTCAGGACACTCAAAGGCGCTTTTCATGTGATTATTCTTTCACTCCATACACAGTGGTGATAAACTACAACTTTAGCCACAGCTGCCCTGGGGCATACTGACAGTATGTGCCGTGAAGTGTCTTGTCTTAGAACACGTCAGCAGTATGGCACTTTACTGCTGCAGGCACCTGATTTTCCCAGAGGTCTCCCATCACGGTACTAACCACAGCAGATTTGTCTAATCAACATTGAAATTCTCCTGATTGTTTATCTATGTCCTTATGTTGACAATATGAACGTCACAATATATATGTCTATCTTATCTAATAATAATAATAATGCAATGGTTTTATATAGCACTTTTTTGGACACTCAAAGACGCTTTACATGTCATTATTCTTTCACTCCATACACAGCGGTGATAAACTACTACTGTAGCCACAGCTGCCCTGGGGCACACTGACAGAAGCAAGGCAACCAGTATGTGCCATCGGCCCCTCCGACCACCACCAACCATTCACACACACACACACACACACACACACACACCAGACTCAATGTAGGCAATGGGGGTGAAGTGTCTTGCCTAAGGACACAACAGCAGTTTGGCACTTTACAGGTCCCAGAGGTTAAGTGTCTTGCCAAGGACACAACGACAGTAGTCAGTGGGAGTCGATGGTGAATGTCTTGAGGTGGGCTCGAGCCCACGATGCCATGTCTGTGTCTGGGACATAGCATTCCACCATCTATAACGTGGATTCAACTTTTATCTATGTCTAATTACAAATACATTACAACGCATTATGTCATGCAACTCTTGGCATCTCATCCATACCTTCTCAAAGCTTTCCCAGCCTACACTTGCACCCTATTGATACAAATCCATTTCATCTTCGTCTGATCTAAAAAAAAGTGGGCTATTCTAAAGTAGACAAGAGCTGTGTATCCCCCAGCACGATGTGAAGAAGAAAACAGATCCACATCAATCCGGGGCCCACTCACTCCCCCAATGAAAATGATTGCGTGAAAAGTGAAATTAGGCATAAATGCGAAGGAATTTCCCTTTCCTTGAAGAATATTTAACAAGGCTTTGAGCTGTCACAGGAATGCTTTGTGGTCTGCTGGCGAAAGGGAGAGAAATATGTTAATAATGTAGGCTACTGCCATACCAAATATGGCAATACTATTACGTCTGAGCTCTGCTGCGCATCTGGAAGCGCTTAGCTGCTCTGAATAACGGCACTGCAGAGCCAGAAATAGACACTGTTAAACGTATTTCTGCCCACACCTGGAAGCCTCACAGAGAAAGCACTATTTTAAACGTGGCTACAGACTGTTTCTCTAAAAGTCTATTCAACAACAACACCAACTCGCGCGTAATGACGCACGGAACAGTTGTCACACAGGCATAAGAAAGAAAGAAAAAAACATGAATTAAAAAGATTGACCCGTCATTTGAAACAGTGCTCTGAAATTCACAGATGCGTTTGAATTATAGAAGAGGAAAGTGAAGAAACGGACAAACAAGAGAGAAAAATGTGAGACGGAAAAGTGTGCTGAAGTGGATCCAGGGGGGGAAAAATCCATTTGAGAGGAGATGGGAAGAGAGAGAGAGAAAGAGAAAAAAAGGAAAGCTTTAGACAGGGTGGAGCTTATGTCTTGGATGGAAAATGCGCCGAGAAACATTCCTGGCATAGTTTGGGAACAGTTCAGCAGGCAGCCCAGAGACGACGTCAGCTCACAACCGTATAAAAGTCCCGGGGTGGCCGCGCTTCAGCAGACTGCAAGCGCTTTACACAGAGCTTAAACCGCTCCAACCCGAGCAGCCTTAAACACAAGAGACCACGACGAAAACAGGAAGGAATTTACCTCTCCATTTGAAGACTGCTTTCCCTTTTGACTTTGGATTTAGGAAAGACAAGACTTTTTTCCCCTCCAACATGATGAAGCTCAGTGTTGCCGTTGTCTTTCTGGGAAGCCTCAACCTGGTAAGTTTATTTTGTATTATTATCAAATAGAGGGTTGTCATATGTACGCTGTGGCTGAACGTGGTTTGATAACGCGTGTTTTGCCGTTTGGTTGCCTAGGTGCTCTCCTCTTCTTGCCCCGCTGTGTGCGAGTGCCCACATGAGATGCCAAAGTGCGCACCAGGCGTCAGCGTGGTCCTGGACGGCTGTGGCTGCTGCAAAGTGTGCGCCAGGCAGCTGAACGAGGACTGCAGCTTGACCGAGCCTTGTGACCATACGAAAGGGCTGGAGTGCAATTTCGGAGCCAGCTTTGCTCTTGCTACAACCCGTGGCATATGTCGAGGTATGTACACAGACTTTCTATTCTATGTGCTGTGAATAGGCTTACATTTGATTTGGTTAAATGTGACTAGAATATTAGAACCTGCAGTCGTTTAAAAGCAGTGTGGAATGTAAATGGTAGAAACTTAAGTAATCTCAAAGCACAGACAATCTACTGTGGAAAGAGAGCCGTTAACTGCCTAAAGAATTTCACAGTTTCACACACAGATCTTTATCTGGCAGCCATGTGATGTCTTGAGCTGAAGTCTTGGAGCAGAGCAGGAAAGAATAACATTCCATTGCTTGTGTTTTCTTTCTCCACCAGCCAAGTCAGAGGGCAGACCCTGTGAGTACAACAGCAGGATGTATCAGAATGGAGAAAGCTTCCAGCCCAACTGTAAACACCAGTGCACATGTATCGATGGGGCAGTGGGATGTGTCCCACTGTGCCCACAGGAACTTTCTCTGCCCAATCTGGGCTGTGCCAACCCAAGACTGGTGAAGGTGCCAGGCCAGTGCTGCGAGGAGTGGGTGTGTGACGACACCAAAGAGATCGATATCCTGGAGAAGATCTTTGGCAAAGACCTTCTGAATGAAGAGCTGGAGAAAGATCTCACCAACAGAAATGAGTTCATTGCATTTGTCACGGGTGGACTAAAGTCTCTTCCAGGTAAGAAATAAACATGAGCTTTTCTAAAGTGAAATTATGAATGACAAATGGAAACAAAGACTAATCTGGTTTCATTTTGTATCACAGCATACAGACAACAGCCTGAGGTGCAGATGTTTGACAACCATAAGTGTATTGTCCAAACCACACCTTGGTCTCAGTGCTCCAAGAGCTGTGGAACAGGCATCTCTACCAGAGTCACCAACAACAACAGTGAATGCAAACTGGTCAAAGAAACAAGGATTTGTGAAGTGCGTCCATGCACCCAGTCACCTTACTCCAGCCTCAAGGTAAGCTCCAAGCCCTATACTCGGAAGCAATGAGAAAATACTTGATGATAATGATAACTAAAGACTACTGTTCAGTCCTAGACTAACCTTGAGTTCTTTTCTGTTTACAGAAAGGCAAAAAGTGCAGTAGAACAAAGAAGTCCAGTCAGCCACTGAAATTCACATATGCCGGCTGCTCAAGCATCAAGAAGTACAGGCCCAAGTACTGTGGAGCCTGTGTGGATGGCAGGTGCTGCACCCCCCATGACACCAGAACCATCCGAGTCAAGTTTCGCTGCGAAGATGGTGAGACCTTCAACAAGAACATCATGATGATCGAGTCCTGCAAGTGCACTTACAACTGTCCCCATGCCAACGAAGCCTCATACCCCTTTTACCGCCTCTCCAACGACATCCACAAGTTCAGAGACTGAGCCCAAATGGTGGACAACACCACTCACCATTGGAAGCAGGGGTGTAAATAGACTTTCAATTGACTACCAACTTCTTGTTGTAACTAGATTCCCAAGGAATTGTGGGCTTACATCATGAGGACTTTATGAAGTGCACTGTTTGCTGTGACTTTCAGCATTCTTACTACCAACCGCTTCATATTAATGGAGCATCATGAGTAGCTTCGTTATGGAGCAAGATGTAACTAATATTTGTACATGTATCTTAGTCGCTGATATCAATTCACTGTGTATATTTTGATCTTATACATTTGGACAAAACCCAAACTGTAGACTTGTGTGTGGATATGACGATATGCACATACGCAATTTCAATTAGCAGACCATCCTGAAACATTCTGAATAAGACATTGAAATGCTTCCCTCAACTTGTTTAACAAGTGTGTGGTTTCATTTTCTTCGTGACGTGGGCATTATTGTTCATGTTTTGTGGCAGCTATTGAACTTCCTGACAAAAAAGACAAAGCGAAACATGTCAAAGGATGAATGAATGTTTTTATTATTGTTATTATTTATCAAAAGTGTAGCTACTTTATTTGAATATTATGTGTCATACTGGAATAAATTGTAAAAATGATTTAATTTTATATGTTACAAATAAAACTGATCTATTTATGAAACAACAACACTGCCTGATGTTTTATCTTCAATTAAGTTCAATGTTCACTTAGAGCTGGTCATTTAAGTTTCACCCAAAACGATGTAGACGTAACCAGTAGTCCGACAGACATTGAGAAAGGTCAGTACATTCTTATATAACAAAGTCTCCACTGACTTTGTGCACTTAGGAATGCCATTCTGAAATGCTCTGGCTTTCTTTCATTTGAGCTGGCTAAGCCATACACTTGACTGCCTCTGAGAGGGGAAAAAAAGATTAAGTCCATGAGTAGCAATGAGTATGGGAATATGCCAAGAATCTTAAGTGCTGCTGTGAATGGGCTAGGATTAGAAACCATGCACGATGCACAATGACTATTATTGTATGCAACTGAGATGTATGAAAAGAATGCATTCCTCCATATGTAGCCATGCCAAATTGACCTAATTCATTAGCAGCGATAGTTTTAAAGGGAACAAGGTGCACTGGCCTCAGCTGGCTTCTGCAGCACGTGTTCACTAATCAGTTGTAAACAGCCCTGTAGGGAAGGAAGGGATACATGTACTAGTAGTTGTATTACTATGAGGAAGCAAAATACACCCCTTAATACTGCAATTGAAAGTCACTTTTCAATGTCCCATGTCTTTCAAAGCACAGAACCTTGGGAATAAAATAATGCATGTGTTGTATGTCTTTAGCTTGGGTTAGATGACAGATGCTTGCACCTGGTGCAAATACCAACAGTACAGTTTAAGAGGGTTAGAGGAGCAGAGCTCAGGGGCAACAACAGGGAAGGCTTTCTTTTTTGATCCAGGTAGAGGGAGCGGCTCAGGAATGCAGCAGTGGCTCAGAAAGCAGACATCCTGATGGGCGGCAGATGTTGGAAAATATTTCTGAGCAACATGTTCGCTTTAGCTATGAAGACTTTCCAAATATACACAAACACTCCCAAGTAGTCAATTACATTCCCAGAGCCATAATATTGTACCATTCTACAGCCTGTCTACGGCTGTCATAACCCTGTCTTCTTCTACACAATCAACACTTTTTAACAACAATTAACAATATAAGAAATGTTTGTTTCATCAGTAAAACTGTGGTAAATGCTGGAGGAACCCGTTCTAAAGGCTAAATACTTCAGGGCCGTTAATAAAGCTGTTCATACCACACAGGATGTGCCCAGAGGTTGCACTATCCTCACATGATAGTTTTACCTAATTACAAAGAAAAGCCATATCAGAATATACAGACACAAAACTCTCAGTTTGACATATTGGTCTGTTCCTGTTCAGAACCCTCAAGAGAGAAAGTGCTACTATTGGCCCTTCATGGAGTATTGTCACTTATCTTGTTAACACAATGCAGCTAACTTGGTTATGCAATGGCGTCTGTATGTTATGTGAGCAGTCCTTTAGTTCATCCGGGGCATTCCTTCATAATGCACTGACAGGCATCTTGCTGTCTAAACTCACCCAGAACCGAAGGATCACATTTATTGTTGGAAATAAACTGTGAAGTCCGGGCAACACTGGGCCAACCTGTAAAAACTACTGCTCAGACACAGAGACAAACAAGCCTCTCACACACAGGCGCCATGCAATTAAATCTCTCAGCAGCTACCTCATTCCCTTAACTCAGAACTGTTTATATGACAAAGACATTAACATTAAAACTTCATCATGGACCACGTGATGTTATGCAAACAGGAGCTTGCAGCAACAACAGTGGTCATTACTCCAATCTGGAAGCTACTGCACTGATGTCAGCTCCTCAACCCTCTCAACTAACCCTGGTCAGAAAAGAAGCAGGGTTTGAGGCACTACCATCTTTACTGGCACCATCTGCTGGACATAACGCAGAAAAACACAGTCTTCACAATCTTACATATTTCTTTAAAAGAAAAGGATGGATTTGGTAACATGGATGAAGAGAAAAAAGTGTGGGTCTAATGATCAGGCAGTTAGACTGAACTTGGTTTGGAATGTCCCTCGAGCGGAGGTCTACAACCTTTTTTCAGAGAGCTACTTTTGTACAACAGAAGAGGCAGGGAGCCACTCTTTTGTTGGTGTAATATCAAAGATTTATGTAATTAGATGAGAGAGAAGCCATGGAGAGTCAAATATACTATAATACTGTATAACCCTATACTTATACTTACAATAGATTATATACTGACTCAATATGTATTCATTCAAGATCATTTCTTAAATTCTAAATCCTTAGGGGCGCTCCTGGTAGCTCCCGAGCCACAGGTTGGAGACCCCTGCTCTATGGTACAGAGTGGTCACCTCATATGATTATTTACCGATCACAGTCGCAGCATTGATGGAGAGCAGTCTCACTTGAGCTACGACCAAGCTAGAAGTGAAAGTGTTCTAAGCCAGCGTTGAGCTCATGTTGGCACAGCCCCAACTGTCCAGTGAGGTCATGCAATCTGTGAGCTCTTACCTCAGGACTTCACTGCTCCTAGGGGTCTGATTAGATTTTAATCACAGGGTTTCACTCCTGAACGCTACAGTGACTTTTATTGGGCTCTAATTGAATTATTAACTGTGTTTGCATTGTCTAGTTTGTGCATGTTCCTTATTTGTGTGATTTAATTAGCCCATTAGGTAACAGTTGAGGAAAAACACTTAGTGCTTTGACTAAAACAGGCACACACAGTAAGTCAGAACTAGATACGAAAAGTGATAATTAAATGTGCATTCTGATATAAAAAACTGTATAGTTTTGGTAATACAGTACCACAAAACAGGGTCAACGTTGCATGATCAAACTTTCCGGGTCTGTCATTTCTCTGATGCCCCTTAATCAATCCATTTATTTATAATTATATTTAATATCTGTGGAAAGTGCACTACACAGCTTTTCAAGGTGTTTCTGCTGTGTGCATTAAGATAATTGATCAAAGCAAACAAACTACAGCTTAACATAATACTTCAAATTATGGAAGATATTATATATGCACAATTCACATCCCAGTTCCTTTTTATTATTCCAATCCTAAGACACAATTCATTTAATTTGTTTATGAACAGCTCTAACAAGAACAATGGGTTCTTCAGGTGTCACATTTTGGAAGTAAACATCAACCTTCTTGTTGGAGTAACATGTGACATCCGTCTAGTCAGCCACTTGTCAATCAGTCTGTGCAAAATGGCAGGAATTATGTATATTCCAAGTCTTTAATCTGCCAAATAGTCTAATTGCTGCTCATTTTCCACAGCAGAGAAAATCATATAATCACCTCCAACTGTATATTCCGACTGATTTTATGTTTGAAAAAAAATATATATCATTATTTTGTTAAAGCAATAAAAGTGTAAAATTTGTATGGGGTATAAAACTGATTCATCAACTGGTTTCTGGCTGTTCACAACTTTAAAATAAAGTCGGAACTTTTCAGAACAATGATTGCTAAAGTGATACTAACCAAAGGGTCGATTGGAATGTAGTGCGAGTTATTTCTGCAGATTCTGGAGTTCTCACATGGAATTACTATTCCATGCAACGACTCTCAACTACTCATGCCTATATGTATTGTGCAGTAAAAAAAATAATTACATTTGAGTTTTACCCACACGCATACTTAGGCTAAAAAAACATGTCCAAAGAACCCTTATTCAAAAAATGGAACGCGTATGGTACAACTGCAAATCTACCAAGACTTGGCTGCCTGTCCAAACTTCAACAAGGACAATAGTGATCACAGAAGCAAACACGAGGCTGATGGTTACTCTGGAGGAGCTGCAGACATCCACAGCTCACCGGGGGAATCTGTACATGGGGCGACTACAAGTATTTGTCATACACTAAACTATGGACGAGTGGTACAAGGAAAGTCAGTGTTGAAATAAAGCCGCAAAAAGAATAGCCGGGGAAACATTCAACATTGGTCAGATTAGTCAAAAATCCAACGCTTTGGCTGAAATGAATATATATACAGTATACACTACAGTTGAGGTTTTTACTAAAATCACATTAATTTGCTTTCACTTCAGAGTTGTATGTTATTTTACTGAAAGATGGTTTTTAGACATTATGTGCAAAAGTTTAGACTACTACTTTCTCAAGGCACTACGTGGCTTCACTGGATTTGTGTCAAAAGTATTTTAAATGTACTTTTCTGTGTGTTATTCAAACTGAAGTATCTAAATTTAACAAAACAAAGTTTAAGCAATAAATGCCATACTGCATAAAAGCTAGCAAAGGCTACATGTTGAAGCATATCTCTGTAGCAGCTTGCACAGTATCATTTCCTTCTGGCCACAAATAGTGCAAAAGAGTTCAATTACACATTATTGCAAAAGACCGTATTCTGCACAATAAAATACTATTTTAGGAACACATAAAAAGTACAGCTTTGGTGTGGTCGTTTTTGACATTTACTGTGCCATAAATTAAGAGTTATTCTTAAATTTAGAGGAATTAACTCAAAACCAACCCCAGATGAGTCAGCAAAATAAAAAAGTTTGACCATTATCTGCCAGATCAGGATCTGACATTAATCATAAACTGTATGAATGTCTAAAGGTACTTATCCAATGAAAAGAAACAGGTGTAATATTGACACGCACATATCCTATATGACGAAGGCAAAGAAGTTGTTGTCCATGGACACATACTTGTGTGAGCTCATTGCTGCTCATGCAAAAGAGTGGAAAGTGCGTCATCACGGGGCAGACATCAAAGGCTGTGCGTCCACAGGGGTTAGTGTTCAGCGGATGGGTTATAAAAACACTTCTATGAACACAGGCCCCAGCAACTGGCCGCATCACCAGTTATTACTGGAACTGTGTTGTGGTAATGAACGGACACGGTTAAAACGCACTGTGTGCAGGCCTGCCTGCATCAGCATATTCACACTTAAAGGTGTGAGAAAAACGAGAATGTCATCAACATTTAATAGTCCATATCAAACAAGTGCCTTTACGGACTCTTTACAGCAGAGACTTTGTACATGCAAATGTAATACAAATATTTTAAGAGCAATTTGGTGCAACTTTTAATGATAGAATTGCTACAAATAAAATTAATATTAACAGTGTGAACCAAGTCCAAGTTCTGTAAGAAAATGTACTTTAGGACGAGTCCCGGCGATCTGAAAAGCTTGCTCATCTCTCTGTTCTTGTTCACTTAAGAAGCACTGCGAGTGTCTCCTAATGGTTCACTGATGCTGCCTCCGCACAGATCATGGCTCTTCTCACTGCTGGCTTCACTTTGGTCAATACTGTAACCCCCGATCCCTTCACCGTCGCATGCACTCGAGTCATTGCTGATCCTTTCCCAGCGTCGTTCATCCAGGATCGGAAATGTCCCCACTGTGGGACGAATAAAGGATCTCTTCATTCTCTCACTGCTGCCTGCACTCTGGTCCTTGCTGACTACATGGTCCACATAGTTCTCTCCCATATCTTTTGACACAGTCATAGCAACATTTCTCTCTTCAGTGGGTCCTTCACTTGCATCAGAACTCTCAGATGAGCTGCTGTCTTCATCCTCATCACCGCTTCCTGTCAGTTCTCCGTCTTCCTTCTCCAGTCCTTCTCGTTTTGCCCGTTTCGCTGGCGGCGAGGTGATTCCCAAAGATCCAGCGCCAGTGGCAGACTTTGACGTATCATCTTTGTGAGGACTCAACCTTAGAGTGGAATTACTGACTTTGGAGGATTGTTCTGCAGAAAGAGAATGACATTTGAACAAACTTTGCCACAACAAATTGAAATTTAAACAGAAACTGATCAGTTTTTTCCTGTCAAATGTAATACAGGATTGTAAGTAATTGATTCGATGTGAACATGCATATGGTGACCCTGCAATTTTATATATCGAATCTTTTTATTACATAACGGTAAAGGATAATTAGACAGGAGGAAAATATGCTGGTCAATCTTTCTCACAAAGAAACAGGGCTAAAGCAGATCTTACCAAAGTCGCCCTTCCTTCATCCCAACTCAATAACCGGACCAAATATTTATCTTTTTGTGTTGTCAGTGGTTAATAACCAATTCAACAAATATAATAAATAAATAAATATTTAGATGGCTGATGAGGACTGCAGCCCCACAGCCTGATCACTTATAAAAGCAGAAAGCTCTCACCATATTACTTTGTAAAAGACTTAAATCTTTGGTGATACCAAAATGACAGCCATTATGAATTATGAAACCAATTAGTTATTTTACAGATCATAAGGCCTGTCTTTGAGAGAAACACATGTTTGATCCTCTTTTTGGCTGTGGCCACTGTTGAGGTTAAGCTGGTGAGAGTGATGCTGAGCAGAACACGCTTATTTCCGTTGGGTTGCCGTTTCCATAGTGAAAAATAAGTGCAGGGAGTCAAAAAGTCTCTGCTCAAGAAACCAGGACATGATACAATGCAGCTGGAATCAGAACAGTACCGCTGTTGTCGACTTTGGGAAGTCTGAATCTCCATATATTATATACAGTTAGCTGCAGAAAATGAAATACGGACAATATGGATCATTTGATAAAAGTCTCCTTAAAAGCCAACTGTCATAATGTATTAGCCCCTGATGTAATGCCTTTAATGTGTTGTTAGCCTCGTATGGATACCATTTGTACATGTTAAACTGTTTTTAAAAGCCTAACCAGGGATATGGGTGGAAAATTAGCATGTGGCTATAAGTCCTTTGTTCTTGGACAGAGTTCCCTTTTGGCGGAAATGTTAAAATGAACTGTCCTTGTCAGAAAATTAATTATAAGTAAATACATAAAACAGACATTAGGACATAACTCCAGGCGACAATAGCTCAGCTGGTAGAGCATTGGCCTTTGAGCCAGAGGGTCGTGGGTTCCAGCCCGACTCTCACCATCAACTCCCACTGTCTGCTGTTGTTGTGTCCTTAGGCAAGACACTTCACCCCGTTGCCTAGAATGAGTCTGGTGTGTGTGTGTGTGTGAATGGTTGGTGGTGGTCGGAGGGGCCGATGGCACATACTGGTTGCCTCGCTTCTGTCAGTGTGCCCCAGGGCAGCTGTGGCTACAGTAGTAGTTTATCACCACCGTGTATGGAGTGAAAGAATAATGACATGTAAAGCGTCTTTGAGTGTCCAAAAAAGCGCTATATAAAACCATCGCATTATTATTAATATTATATTATTATTATAATTATAACAGACATAACTTCAGAAAGTATCTAAAATACCCTTTAACTCATTCACTGCCAGCCATTTAAAAAGCAGCATCCCTCATACTGCCAGAGATTTTGGACATTTTTAGTGTTTTTCCGAACCGCATAGAAATGTGAGCCCTTAGTTGACACAAGTATGAAACATACCAAATGAAAGCTCTATCCCTTGGATTTCATTTTAAAAAAAAGTAAGTTTCTAACCCTTTTAGTTTTTTAGCAATTGAGAGTGCAACATAGGTAACTTTCACACAAAATGCTGTTTCCTGACCAAGATTTGGAGAAAACAGCCTTTTTGTGAAACGCGCATTTTCAAGCAGAAAAGTGGGGTTTTTTTGTCTTTACTGATATTTTACAATGTAAGACAGTTTCTTACTATGACACAAAACAGAAACAATACTTTGAATTGTATTTTTAATGTATAATTATTTTTAAACAAATTAAACGTGTACACACAATACACTCAAAGGATTGTCATATGTACACATGAAATATTCAACTTGTATACAATAAAAACACTTTGTATACAAATACACAGTAAAAATAACACTTTCTGAACACTTTGTGAAACAATTTTACTTTAGTTTATAAAGAATAGTAATTGGGTGACCCCACACTCTGCTGAAGTGTGGGATCTACTTCCTCCACACTCCCAATACATTTCCAGGTTGGTTTTTTTTTTACAAACCCAGAGAGAAATGTCAAACCAAAAAAGGTTTTTAGCTGCAGTCTGTCACGGGCTTCCATGCATTTTCTCTGCTGAATGGGAGACGCTGTGTGTGTGCACTGAAATATTGTGCTGCATACAGCTTTGTCTGTTTGACAACAAGATCCAGGATCCAGAAGCTCATCAGTTATGAAGAGCTGCAGAAGTCAGCTGCTGATCCAAATCAAGCTCTGCTGCAGCATTTTGGGGTCCTGGGGTCAACAATCTACGACACAAAGGAAAATATAAAATCACCATACATTTTCACATTATAACAAGTGTTTTGGCTTCAGCAGCTATGACATTGAGATAAAAAAAACTCTTCAATATTCGCTAAAAACGTTACTTTATGTTTATTTTTACTATAGTATAAGGCAGTGATTGCTATAGTCACTCCCTCCAGAATCTCTCAATGTTTGAACGCAAAATCACGCAGACTCTGTGATCAGAGGAACAGAGAGAGTCTCTCTCCCCCTGTTCCAAAGCAGCAGCGGGCGCGCTCCTGACGCACCACAGCAGAATGCACAACATGGTGCGGTAAATCTAACACTTGTTGCTCATCGGTCTGCCATGGATCACCTCACCCTGTCCCTTCTATAAACCACACGGTAACATCATCCATAGCTCCCTGGCAGCTAATGCTGCATGCCAGACTCACACGCCTCCAAACTCAAGAGGGAAACTTTTGGGAAAATGTCCCGCGTAATCAAGCATTTTACCCCGCAATAATCATTCATCAATCAACAATTGCGCGCAAATCCTGGAGGGGCTGATAGTACATTAGACAAAGGGGAGAAATAAACTCGTTAATGCAACATGTTGAAGTGAAAAGCAACTCACCAGATTACGACGGGGGGAGGAGCCGCTGCTGCTGCCGCTGCTGCTGGACGAGGAGGGAGGGAGAAGCCTCCGAGGATCCTGGAGTCTCATGTTAACTAAAACCTGAAGAACTAGCATCGTGGCATCTAGCTGCTTCATATTTATCCGTTTGATGACTGAACAGGCTCTCAAACAGCGTTAGCTGCGTGAGCTTTTCAGATCCGCGATCCTCTGTGTAATCATGGCTGCTCCTCTGGCTGTTTGCTCCTCACAGCACCACATGCCCCCTTCTCCCTCCCTGGATCTGGCCACAGTGTCACCTCTGCCCCCTACAGGATCGGTTCCAAAGTGTTTACAGGTCTGAAATGTTGACACAGGATGCACAAGAGCCTTGACGAGCCATAGAAAGAAAAAAACAAAAAAAAAGCGATTGACGTCTATAGACGTCAATGGCAGTGAATGAGTTAAGAAGCACTCCACAAGATGGAGTTATAATCAAACATTTCTCCGCAAAAAAAAAAAAAAAAACTCATATTGTTCTAAATGTTCACCTGGGGTTGACTCCTTCAGAATCATGGTTGTTCTATAAAATGTGAATTCAAATCTCAAATCGTTTGCCTAATCAGTTTTGTTTGTATTCCTGAAATTGACACTCGATTCTTAATAGGTTATTGCTTTGATTCAAAACTCTATTTGATATTAATGCTTGATATAATGTTATGTTTGTATCAATAGATATCTTTAGGGACTTGCGACTCAGACTTATCTCCAAAGACTGCAGCGCCACTCTCCGTCTCACAGAATGCAGTGAAGGGTTAGCATCAGGAGCGAACTGGCTATAGGTGCATATCCTGGAAAAGCAACGAACGGTTGCGGACTTGCTAAAGGGAATGAAGGCATCTGACTGGTAAACCGTTCTTTCTGGCTTGGTCTGGATTTACAAAACAACATTTGAAAAAAAAAAGCTGGATGAGAACGCTAAACCACAGATTTATTGAGCCTAAAAGGGTGAGTGTGACGGAGGAGTTTACTTTTCAATGCACGTCAATAGGAGCCAGAGAGATCTAACACAACACACTGGAACGCTGACTTTGGGGACATACCAACATTCGTGGGGTAGAGGAAAAAGTAAAGCGTTCAATGTGTTACCTAGTCCCTTCAGGGGATAGTCTTTCCAGTGATCCTTCAGCACAACATGCAGTACAGGATACTCAATCAAGGTTTTGTAGCTTAGGTTGTCCCTCAGAGTCTTATTGAAATCCAATTCATGGTACCTGTAGAGCAAAATTCAAATAAACAAGATCAAATTCAGCAAACCACCTCAAAATACAGGGCAAAAAGTACATATATTGATCAAACGTTGAGGATAGATTCTGCAGATTTTTCCATGGTGATAAATACAACCATTGCTGGGTTTCCCAATTTGCAAAAGCATCCGAGTTATGATATACAATATATTACAGAAATCCACAAAGTGCACATCCATTTTACCAGACCAAAAAGAAATTTAGCGATCCAAAATTAATCACAACTGCAGTATTCAAATGGAAAGTACGACCTTCCATTTGAGCAAGACTTAATACCAACTCTGACAGAAACCCGCAGTGTTCCCTCCTCCTTGTATAGAATGACATCAGTCTTGTCCTGTCATGCATTAGGGATGGTTGTAAATCACTGCAAAAACAGCAATCTGGACCCTCCCGGGACACATGTTTGCTCAAGACATTGGAAAATCATTGAGCTTAGACTGTCAACTCCTAAATACTCCTTGACAGAGCACTGGATGTACAGAAACTGGCATCTTTCCCACCCACTGTCAAGTCCACGATGAGTGCGGCTTGCAAATCTATTGTTTGTTACGGTGAGTGCGACTGTTGACGCCTGTATACAGACGCCCACTATGCAGCCCAATCGAAGCCCTGTTGATTACACTTTGACATTTATAGGCCCTCCCTGAACCCTACCCTCCTGGAAGAGTTCTGAGGAGGGCTCAAGATCGCTTACATGATACCACAAATAAACATGTGTTTGGGTGAACACCTACAGCAACACAGTATAAAGACATGTGATTCAAATAAACTTAAGCCCTTCTTTGATTAATGACTATTACACCAAGGTACAGTTTTATTTTCTTGGTAGAGTTTGTTTGAAGCTCATGTTTTGCATTTGTTGTTATCTTTTATTTTGTATTGGTGACTCGGTTGCAGTGGGGTACAAGGTGCAATTTTCTTCTTTAACGCAAGTATTCTTTGGTAATTATATGGTATATACATAACATGTCACGGTCACCCATCTTCTTGCAAGTTCATCATTAAGAATAATTCTGTGGGACACTCAAAATGATCCCGCTCCATTAGGTTAAGGTTACCGATGCATTTTGATAATATTCTCATACTCATTTTTGTCTTTAACAAATACAATATCATCCAAATTGAAACAAGGATATAAAATATGTTTTGAGAACATGATTGCCACCACTGGGAGCTTCAGTGGATCATGCAGACTGTTCAGAGTTGGGAGTTTTAAGGGATGAGTGCCTATGCCAAGAACACCACAACATCTGGTCTGCATAAAATGTACTGGTGAATGAACAGAAGGCAACTGATGTTCTCTTCAGGGAGGGTCCTTGCTTTTTGGCTGCCGAGAGCCATCAGCGCTGGTGTTAAACTGAAAGAAAACTGTTCCAGAGACAAAACAGATATTATTCAGTAAGATAATGCACAAATCACTTCACTTATACAATATTTTGTAGTATTTAAAATACAAAAAAGACAAAAGATGCGTCACCTTTGATGGCTTTAAAAGGGTGTGTTTAGATGGGGCCAAGTGTATCCCCTTGAAAGTGATTTATAATATTGCATTCAAATCTGGAATAAACTTGGATATTTGAATACATGATGGGCATGTTTCAGAACAATAAGCACTAAGATGTATAATTAAGCATAGATTTAGGGAGAGTGGAGGGAGAGAAGAGAGCTAAAAATTGATCTGCCTCAATTATGTGAGGGAAAGTACAACTGCTGAGGACACAAACACGAGTGTCTTCACGCTGTACGCAACAGAAGCTCGTCAAGAAAAATGTCTCTACGACACGTCAATAAACTTCAAAATTGGTTGGACACATTTCCAAACCAAAACATTTCACATATAGTTATTTGGTTTATAAAATTACATTAAGTGAAGGCTAACTTGCTAGCTCAAGGGAAGTGCTCATGGATGAAGTTTTGCTCCAACTTGCTCTTGACTTTCACTGAAAAGCACTTCTCTAGCTCAGTAACCGTCACACTCACCATTTTGGGCTTAAAATGTATGTTTAGTGCTCTCTATGATCCTGGTGTTTATATTTCTATATCTTTGTAAATCCAGATATGACCCATGAAAATTGACCAATTGGATGCCTTAATTCAAGCAGGAAATCATTCCCTTCAGTTTGCCTTAGCAAAACCCATGTTAAGGTGTGAAGCCAAGGCAGCGGGGAAAAAACGGCCGCTGTAAAGCGGCCCACACATTAAAAGCAGGGTAGCCCTTTTATGCGGTTACCTATGGTAAACGAAGAAAGGGAAGCCGGGGGGATGAAGGGATAAAAATGCATTAACAAATCAAGTTTTGCAACTACTTTCACTGCACACTTGTTCACTGTGATGATAAATTTTAAAAAATTGCATTTTGGTTGCTCATCCCCGCAGCTTCATTTCCACGTTTATCGTAAGTAACAACATAAAGGGGCCACCCGCTTTTAATGTGCGGACCACTTTACCGCAACCGCGAAAAGCCGGGCTACTTAACCACTGTGAAAAACGGACACTTCTTGCGTGGAGGGTCCCGGGTTTTCTATTAAAATAAATGTTTCGCAGATCGGTGCCAAGACAGAGGTGAGTCTGACCAATGTTTTTTCTTGTCCTCCCAGGTCTCATATGAGCTTTGGATTTGTTCCGTTCGGTCTCATACACTTATTTTTTGCTTGTCTTTATATGTCCTCTGATCTTCTTGCATTAAAGTGCTTAAAAATACAGTGCATTTTGCCCACTGAGTCTTTTAAAATTACTCGTCTTATCCATGCTTTAGTATGTGCCGCTCTGTCTTCTTGTCTGCGTGTGCCAGAGGCGCTGGCAGATGTAAACAAAGATCCTATTTACTGTCTATGGTTGTGACCCAGGCTCTGTGTGCACCTTGCGGCCGCTACCTCCGGACTCCAAGTGTTGCTTTCGTCTTTACTCTGTGTCTTGCGCTTAGGGCCGACAAACGAACAGCCTTATTAATCATATAAAACAAACTTTATTCTGCATAAGAAGTCACCATAGTAACAGACAACAACTACCGGCTGTTGTGATTGGGCACAGTGTTTTCGTCAGAAATCAAAATCTTTTATTGCTTTGACAGTGAACAATGATCTCTAGAAGAAGAGCCTCCTCCTCTGCACCAAGAAACATCACTTAAATTTAATTATTGCATTTTAACAGGAATATTAATCTATGCTTTATACAAATTGTCAGATGAGGGGGTGGATTTCCTAATCGGGGAAAACAACAGTAAAATAACTAATGCTACAAGGGGTGACAAAGGATTTGACATATTTTAAAAGATTGTGCGTTTGGTCCAGTGCTGTACTCAGCCTTTCTGTTTGGAGTTTACTCATGTCTGAGTTTCCTCTGGGCACCTCTGTTTAACCCACTGTCCAAAACATTCAGCAGTTTAAATCCAGTGTGTGACTGATGTGGTGTCGGAGGAGGCGATGGCACAGTCAGGCTGTACTGTTTCAGGCACCACAGAGTGAATTACAATGGACTTCAGTGAAGGCAACAACCGCTTTTAAATAATTGTGATTCTTGCATTATTGAGCCGAATGCATTTTATATGAGAAGGTAAAAAGGAAGGTTGGTGGTGTATTTGATTCATCGGATGCAGCCATTCCATTTCCCCAAAAATCAAGTGATTTCTGTGAGACAGAAAATCAGATCAGATTATCCTTGTGTCCGAGTCAAACAGCTGTAGTCTATAGCCAGCTCATGTCAGGTCTATTGGGGACATTTGGTATCTATGTAGGTATTCAGAACACATGAGGTTTTCCCCAAAAAATTCAATGCACAATATTTTGTAGTGGAACGCAGAAGATGTGACAAAAATAAATAAAAACTTTACTTTTATGATTAATATGGGTGAAATACATGTTTTGTATCAAAAAAAACTTTATTATTGAGCTTCTTGGAACTTCCTTAAAACTGTGGTCTTCACTGATGTCAAGTGAAATAGATTTTACTAATAGATACTCTCTGACCAACAAGTGCCAGGGTGGTGTGATAATCATAGTAATTAAATATTATAATTATTTATTCACTGCATACAGTTGCGCATGACCTCCACAATGATTGTCTGACAGCAGAAAAGGAGAGTGGATGCTCTTTATAAATATTGTTTAAAAAAAACAACCTACTGTATGTGCAGCAGTTTTCACTCACCTCACTGAGTTAGCCTTTCTTCCCTCTGCCTTCATGAAAACTTTTATATGTTCCAAGACCTCATGGACGTACATCTTCAGCCTGAAACAAAAGTTCAACCCAAGTTTAATCACTCACAACTTATACCTTATTGAAATAACTGGACAGCATGGTCCGTTTCTCTAAAAAGGTCACACTACAAAGGGCCCATTGACTCACAAGGCCTCTACGGCCCATGGAAAGGTCAATCGAAGACATGCGACAACAATGTAATTTCTTTATATCAAGTAATAACCTGGCTGGGCCTGATAGAGCATCTACATTGGCCAAACGGATTATTTGATCTTCCGGTTTAGAAGCACCAGGCTCGCTGTATCAGTAGAAAGGTCATGCTAGAGTCAAGTGGCTGATTAGAAGAACCAGCAAAGTCTCACAGCATGTCTTGTGCTAGAAATGAGGGGGAAACATAGGCCTGTGAACCATGAAGCCGCTATAGGGACGTCCCGCCTGACGTCACGCCACTTGGAGCAGCCATCTTGACGGAATAGAAAATGCAAAACCGCTGGTGATACTACAGGTCGTTGTGAAATTTTCCTATCATGCCGGAGCGATGCTGTGCAGTTGGATGCGACCAGATAGATGATCAGACGAAAGGAATATCTTTATACCGTATCCCAAAAGAAACAAAACGGAGTGGTTGGTGGCAATAAACAGGCAACCAACATTAGTTAGCTCAGTTAGCATCAGTCACGACTATGGCTTTGACTTTTGCACAAAAATCATATTCGAAGTTTGTTTGTTTATTAATTTAAATATTCGAATATTTTATTATAATTTATTAAACTGCTCCTCAAAGCTAGCTGTTACTTCTGTCTGTAGAGAGAAGCTAGACGAGCTAGCCCACGCTCAATAAACAGATACCAATCAATCAATCAACACCTTTAAATGTTAATCAGAGAATACATTATACATAAACATCCTTAACACAAACGCACGGAGGTTTTCAGAATTATTTGTTAACGTTTTCATGACAAAAATACTATTTTAATGTGACAAAAAGCGATCGTGATAAACCCAGAAGTAACCATTAACATGAAACGAACATTTTAGGACACATTTGAAGAGGATCTGATTATGGCGGACGGATTCCGTCAAAATGGCTGACACGCGGCTATGGGTCATGTGACTGGGAGATCCCTATAGCTATACTTAACGTTGGTTTTAATTTACCAGATTAGTTTTATTTTCTTTATGTGACCCCAAACAAATGTCTACAAACCTTAAAAATTGTAATTTTACAATAATCTGAAAATAAGGATTGAATATTGTGACATCCCCAACTACTTATTGTCATAGTCTTCATCACTCACACTTTTCGTGAGAAACTAAGCACACAAATATGGTCATTGCCAAGAAAAGGCAGCTCGTTTAACTTCTGTTGCGAAAACAATTGGCTCGAGCAGCTACTCTTAAAAGGTCGGCCAAGCAGTACATCAAACAGACCACAATGAAGCTTATCATCAGATGGTTAGCAGTATTGTTTTTGTTATTCTGTGCTCAGTGACTGAAAACCAAAATGGAGCATTTTCCCCAAAGGGTAATTCAGTGGCTTTGGCTTTTCCCACTACTTCTGACTAACAATTTAAAAATAGAAAGTGATCCACAATTGACTTAGTGGTATAAAAAGACTATGGGAAAGCCTCAAGGTCTCTTAAGATACATTATTCATAATGAACTTACTTTTGACGTGCCACAGGGTCCGACTCTGTGGGATGGATGTACGGATCCAGAATTTGCTTCAGAGTTAACTGATCAGAAACCCTGAATGATGGGAGAATGATAAACTTGTATTATTAGGGGTAGGGCTGGGCGATATGGCAAAAAAAAAAAATCTCCGATTTTTTCACACCAAATCCGATTTTCGATTTTAATCGATTTATTTTTTTCTATTTAAAAACAAACTACAACTGACAAAGAAATAGATTTTCCTTTATGCAGTTTAATCTAAATCCCCATGGAGCATAAGTGTAACAGGAATTAAGCCTTAAAACATGCTTGTAAACGAGATGGCTCTGCCATTGTAAACAGTGAAAATGTAGCTTAACAGTTTTATAATAACTTCACTTACAATGACACTATGCACCTTCAAAATAACTTAAATCACACAAACAAGGCCCATCGCAAATATATCAATCCTATTAAACACATGCATTATTTACATGAAATATCACATTTTTAAAACTGATGACTCAAAATAGAAATGTTGTAACACAGTCTTTTCCAAAAGCCTCCTCGGGTTTTCATGCTTGTTCTTTCAACTGTGCCTGAGTAACTGTGCTGTAGTACAACGCTCGGTCCAGCTGGTGGCGCTAATACTAACTTCAGTGACTCCCGCATTGTGCGAGCTTCCTGTTTACATTCTGATGCTGTAGCTAGCAGCTACTGTAGCTAACAGACAGCGGGGAACACGTTGTTTGTATCAGAGCAATGAGAGCAATGTGTGAGACGTGTCTTTCCCCAAAGTGCAGCGGCTCAGTGGGACACGAGTGCGTGCGCGCCACGGACACGGGAGTGCGCTTTGGAATAACGAGCGTGAGAGAGCGTGAAAGATGTGGCGTACGACCGGAGCCTGTGTGTGTGTGTTTTGGCGATTAAATAAAGTCTGATTCTTGAACGTTTGAAGTGTTATTGCAACAGCACCAACTGTGAGAGCGAGCATCAGGCCAGAGGGAGACTGTTAGCATTAGGTTAGCTTCAAAATGACTGCTCAACACCATAGACCCGCGGCTAGCGCGTTAGCGCTGTAGTTCTGCGCTGGAGAAAATAAAAATCGAATTTTTAAAAAAAGAAAATCGCCCTAAACGTAAAACTCGAATTAATGATTAAAATCGATTAATCGCCCAGCCCTAATTAGGGGATAACTCAAACATACATGAACCACTCTATGAACTGTAAATGACATGGGGAAACAACCATAACCTGCTCAGAAGCATTAAAAAGTCAAGTTTCATGTCATATCACCTTGAAAAAAAACCTCACCTCCTCTGAGTGTAGTCTGCACAGCTATCAGGGAAGATGATCTTCAAGTGCCACATGAAGAGTTTCTCTCTGAACACAAACATTAGCCTTCTTTAGTCTGACGCAATACAGACAAAATAAACAAGTTCACAGGCAAGAAAAGACAAATATTTACAAATTGAACATAAAAATTGATTAGTGGGTTCTGGTTTCAGCCTTGAGGGAATGAGACCTGTTAATAGAGTTTAGTCCAAGCAGCTAAAGGGGATCTTAGATGACATGACATGAGTCAACATAATGATAGCAATAGCACCTGGCAACCAGAGCCCCGGAGTGGCCTCCTGGTTAAGTGCAGAGATCCCCTCTCCCAAAGTTAGACAATAAAAAGGTGCAGATTCTCATCTGACTTGAGCGAAAGTCAACATTTGTAACACTCAGGGGAGGATTGCTGCTGAGACAGCATGCTGCCAGAGTAGTTAGCGCACTCGTTTCTCAGCAACTGTCCTGGTTTCGAATCCAAGTTAGAAAAGGGCCTTTCTGAGTTGTGTTTTTATGTTCTCCCTGTGTCGTTTAGGTTCTCACACAAACCTGTACAATCTGTAAAAGCTCTGGTAGACCAGACCAAGCTGAGCATCAAGGAGATTGGTTCCTGGGGCCTGTACTATGCCAACCACTGCACCTAGTGCATAATCCAAGTGGTGCCTTTTCTAGAAATGCACTGTTGCAGGTGGACGGCTGTGATTGCATTAAAGTTACCTTTTTTGTCTCACTAGGGGAAATTGGTTTGGCAGCAAGCAACCATCTATGAACAGGCAGTTGTAGTTAAGGTGATTCACAGTTGTTGGGATAAACATAGTTCCCAATCTTTTTGACCTGCACCTGCGTCATCCTGAGGGGAAAAGTTTGAACAAGACTTATTGAAACTAAGCAAACCCTCCGGGTGTGGCAAGAAATAAAGCGCATTAGTGTGATCGCAGCATCATTGACACCCCTCCCTGACCTGTATCCAAATGGAAGAGGGTCTAACGCATCCCCAACTTGCTGAAGAATGGCCTCTTTAAAAGTTCATTAGCCAAGCCTTATCAGATTCATGACCAATGAAAGCAACTTTATGTACCTTATTAGGAGCCCCTGTGTGTGTCAGAGATTACATTACAGCACCTCTTCAAAATAACTGCTAAAAAGTTTGTTGTGGGGTTTCTATCTGGTTCAAGTGTATAGAGGCTACTGACGAGAACTCTATAGACGATATCTGCGAGTGAATAATTCCTTCTGTAAAACAGAATACATCTAACCTGGTCTGACCTCTGAGTCACAATAATCTTTGTGTTTGCTTGGTTTCAATAAGTTTCTGCTGAGTCAAAGCAAGTGAGAGCGACTGAGGGTGGGGAGCCAGGTGTGATGCTATTATTCTGACATTATACTAAATGGAAAGTATGTGTTTGAATTGAAAAGAGGCTTGTTCAAAGAAACTAGCAGGGGTGCAGACCAACTGTATGCTTGCAATACAGACAGTTTTGTAACGCACAGCGTCAATAAAACTAAAAATATAGTTAGGCAAATTCCATGTTAGTTATTGCAATCAGCTTTAAACTTTCACACACAGTTCCCACAAGCGTCCCTTCTTTTAAAGTTGACTGGCTCCAATAAAAAAATAAAAAACCCTGCTCTATGATGTTTTAATCAGCTACAACTGCAATTAAACCAGGTCAATTCAACAACTGCTAAACTTGTTTTCACCACTTGACACTGTGGGAAATGTAACTGGACATGTATTTCCATATTAACATATGAAGCTGTGTAAAAGGAAGAGATTTTAAATTCACCCACAACAAAATACAGCAGTTTTCCAACGTATAACAGTATCCAAGTGTGCTGCTTACTCTACTTTGACAAATCAGCAACTGTTGAAGTCACTTGGCTCTATGAAGAATAACAAGTCACAAATTCAATTGCTTTGATTTCTCTGATAAGTATTTTTTTTTATATACAAGAGTTCCAATGCTTTCCTTTTCTCATTTTATAAAAAAGGAATACAATTAAGCTTTAAAAGAAGCAGAAATATATCTAAATATTTAAAATGAAATATGCTTTATCTAGGCTATATACAACTCAGTGCCACAGGCTTTTAGAGCAGGCCCTCTGGAGCTCTGCCCCAAACTACACAGGCTCTTATGGATGATGCACAGATGACATGTGGACATCATGGGCTGACATTATTTCCTATGACACACAGGAACAGCACCTGTATGTGTTGCTCTGCTCAGGAATAATGTTTCTAGAGGAAAACTCATGTTCTGGACATTAAAGCAGAACAGACACTGGGAACTCTGCCTTTACAACAGAGCTCATGTCTAGCGTGTGTTCGTGTGCGAGTGAGAGAGAGAGTGTATGTGTGTTTGACCAGTATAAATGAGCGATATGAATGTGAGGTTTTAAAAATGTGCGCACGTGAAGACTTGTATTTTGACCAAATACATGAATGTCTGTATTTATAATGCAATATCATAACATCAGCCTGCCCAAGGACTACGGGTGGAAATTAGCTCTTGAGCTATAACCTGGTACAATGCATCTTTCCCTGAGGATAATGTTTATTGTACACTATCCCTGTCATCTTAAACCAAACTAAACTGTGAGCAGAATGTACAGTCTGTGGAACCGCACCAACATCTCCAGGTCAGAAAACTATTCTGTAACACTGTCTAATATTGTGTGAGAATATGCATTTGATGAAGTTATATCAGCAACAATAATACTCAGCTCTCAAAAGAGACGATGCGACAACCGATTCTGTCAATGTGTCGCTGCAGGCTATTTATTTATAAAGCTAGTTTTTTTGTTAGAATAAGGAAGGAAGCTACTCGACGGTTCTTTTAGCTGGGTTTGTGCGTTCTAAGGTAGCGGTCTCCTTGCACTCTCACCAGATAGAGGTCTAGTTGTTTCTATTGAGTCTGATGTTTCCAAACGTTTCAGAGCGAGAGCCTCAAAATAAGAAAACCTGGGGGAAAAAAAGTAAACAAGTTCTTTGCTGCATATACATGACGTCTCTCAGATGCATGCTGCCACAGTCAAACGCCTGCCAGTAATGACCCTTCTTTGGCTTTGAAATGGGGTATTAATTTGTCGCTAACCAGCTGCAGTCACACAGCTCTTACATCTGCTTCTGATATTATGTACTTTGTGCATTCTAAAGCACATTCCCCGATCCTCTATAATTTATTATACACCTTTCATTCCATCACAAGTGTCCCGTTCCCGGGCTGTGCATAGATTACGATGTTTTGAAAGATCAAGTAAGCTAAAGCAATCATTCATGCATTAGTGTCACTGTGTAATTGATAACTCTTTAGGGACATTTTTGATGTTTGTGTGCAAGAGTTAGAGACTTCGAGTGTCAGAAAATGTTACTGTATAGAAAACTGGATACAGGACTCCATGATTATTTATACCTGATAATCATTTGTAGAATTAATATTTGCAATCATTGGTGTCACGGTGGCCGTGGTTTGGTTGGCACAGCCCTGGGTTTGATTCCACCTCCAAACTGGGGCCTTTCTGAGTCGAGTTTGCATGTTCTCCCCCGTTCTGTGTAGGTTTCCTCCATAAGAACAAGAAGTATGAACAATTGATCTCAACGGGTCACAAAGAGGTCTTGGTCGTCTGAGAACATTGAGGACAGACGTATGGAGAACTGAGAAGTTTGCTGCAGCCTCCTGGTGCCTGTTTGGGACATGGCAGCACAGGTTTGATTGCTGTCCTTGTACAAAAAACTTTCAGGCATGGTGCCACAGTAAAACATATGGAAGGGAAACATTTGTATGTCATTTTACCACATACACCACTCTATGATTGACAGATCGAAACAGCGAATCAGAGCGCTCCCAAGTCCGGCTCCCGAGTCCAGCGTCTGTGGTTTGGTCCCGTGGACACCACATGGAGCTACTGTTTTTCTGCTTTTGTCAGCAACTTTAAGTGTTAGGATCAACTTGGATAAAATGTGTTTTGGGCGTAAATATGTGACGCTCTATTTGGCCCGAAGGGGAAGAAAGCGGCTCAACTTTTTTCATCTGTTCATCTCATGGATATATTAGAATAACGGTTCATCTGCGACACTTCACTGAGACTGTTCCAGTACTACAGGGACAATGGAACTGGACTTACTCAAAAACTGATCTGGAAACAGGTGTTATTCCCACAATCCCCACACGGACCCCCATCTGAAGGTACAGTGACGCTAACTCGCCGTATACTTATGTGAACTAAATGGGGCTCAATAATACAGATTGTAATTGTTGGAAAAAGTTTATTCTCATGTCTGAAATGACTAAGTACCGATAATAAACAACTCAGAGCGTGATGCTACGTCACTGTGCGGGCAGGCGGAGGTGGGCTCACGGACAGAGGAGCAGACTCTTCTCTGAATCAGCCGGTTTGAGTTGAGGTGACGTCACCTCTATACAAGAGATGACTATAATCTCACAAGTTTTAAGTGTTGTATGGTGTTTCACTCACATTATTATAACACATGTGCATAGGATTGGGGACTGGGAAACATGAAGAAAAGCGTGATATAGGACCTTTAAATATTAAGTTTGACACAATATCCTTTGCATTAACTAGTCAGTGTACATATTACTTAATGTTAAGTCTTGTATTCATAAAACGTTAGTGAAACATGACCACCTGCTGTGTAGAGGACCTGGGGACATGAGGCAACTTGTTTAACAAGAGTGCCATCCTGTGGCAAAGTTAAACATCACTAGGTCACAGACAAATGCAGATCTTAGGGAGTAACTACACGTTTTCAGGCAAGTTCACTTACTTTCGATTGAAGATGGTTGAATTTTCTTTGCTTCTTGCAAATGTGCAAGGTAGTAGTCTGAGGTTGATATTCATTTTTCTGGCATTAGACATTAAAAATTTTGCCTAAAAAAAAAAAACGTGGCCAGGTAAACACATCATGGTGGTCAGAATAATAACGTAGTCTGTAGTGTATATATTTAACAAACTTACTTTCAAAGTTACTTGCGGAACCCTAATAATAGAGTCTCTAGTTGCGCCATCTGAAAACCGGCTGATATCTTCAAGAAATCTGTAATCTGCGGAAATATACGTGACAAACAGACTATCATGTATGAAACAGTCATGTATGAAACAGTCATGTATGAAACAGTCATGTATGAAACAGTCATGTATGAAACAGTCATGTATGAAACAGTCATGTATGAAACAGTCATGTCAGGGTTTGCTCACCACTGAGAAGATTCATTTCATCAAAATGCGCGAGACCCACAAAGGCAGTTTTATCCCTGACTCCACTGCATTCAGTATTTTCCTTGTGCTTTTTGACACAGAGTAAACTGCAAACACAGGGGGAAACAATTTCAATGACAAAAGCACTGAATCAAAGAATTATTAAACATTTTATTTTTCACACCTGCAGGACTGTGTCAGGCATCGGGGACACGTATACTTTGCCTCTTCACGTCCACACACCGCACAGCTGAGAACCAGAGAAATGGAGTTCAGATCTGGAGCAGTGAGTAACTAATATTTAACAACTTATTTTGTTCTTTAACATATCGTTCCAATATCCACGTTATCATTCCACATAGTGCACATATGTCGTAATTCGCACTGCTATAGTCACTTTAATTTTCTATCGTACATAATAGATCTTGCACAAAAGAGACTAGATTATTTACCTTTTTAACATGTTTACACACTCCGTCTTTTTGCACAACCTGAGTGATTCTATGTATATTTCTCTATAGTGAGTGTAATAAAACAATATCTTATCTTCATTTATACATTTATAGATTTTATGAGATAGAGTAAAGTTTAGCTAACAATGGAGGATTAGTAACACCATATTCAGTAAACCTATTATTAATGTAAATACCAAATAATTCATCATGTGTTTATCTTATCTTATTATCTGAAAGTGTCTATGGAATGTCTAAAGCAGTGTCTCCCAAAGTGGGGTCCGCGGCCCCCTGGTGGGCCGCGAGGGTATTGCAGGGGGGCCGCGGGAGGTCATAAAAAAAAATAAAAAATAATTTAATTATTTAATGTTAAATTTATAACGTTTTGTTTGTAATATTAAAATATTTGTGTTCATTATTTGACTTGAATAATCCACTGTAATCATTTTTGTATTACAATGTTTGTAGCAGAGGCTATTTCCCCAAAATAAAATAACCAGAAGAGCCTATTCTTAATGTTGTCTTCTTGGATATTATTTTGGGGGGCCACGCAGACCCGTCAGATTTTTAAGGGGGCCTCGGTGTTACTGAGTTTGGGAATGGCTGGTCTAAAGTAACAGCTTACATGAATAAAGATATCTTCCTTTTCGTTCCTTTCACTTCTTCTTCTTCGAGACAGTCGGTTTCTTGTTGAGTGTCCATATTCGACATTTAACTTGTCTTTTGGTTGTGTTCCTGAGCAGTCACTGTGTTGTGATTATAATATGTCTACGAGAACACTTCCATGTGCACGAGGAAACAACTCACTTCCTGTTTGTTTCCACGGACCGCACGTGCACACCATTTCCGGTGCAATTCTGGATGACTACCGCCCTCTGCTGATAGGAAAGGTTACACTCACAGTGGTTCACAAAGTCTAAACTTTTCTTATATAATTGAAACACTAAAATCCTTCTTTTTGAATTATCTATTTATTTGTTTTATCTATCTATCTTCTCTATCTATCTATCTATCTATCTATCTATCTATCTTCTCTATATATCTATCTATCTATCTGTCTGTCTGTCTGTCTGTCTATCTATCTATTTATCTTCTCTATCTGTCTGTCTGTCTGTCTGTCTATCTATATATGTATGATTTGCACTTGTTTTGAACTGTTTTAGTCGATCGATTTCACAGTGACATTTGTTTACTGTTTTATTTGTTTTATTTTTGTCATTTAATGTTGTTTTATGTCTGTATTTGTCTGTGCACACTGGAGACTTTTGCTAATGTATTCCAATGTGTTTTTTTTTACTGCAAATGGCAAATAAACTGAATCTGAATCTGTCTGTCTGTCTGTCTGTCTGTCTGTCTATCTATCTATCTATCTATATAAAATCTGTTGCACTTCTGTAATGTGGTCCTACCTGCATGCAAATATCCTCATCCTGTCAGACCCCAGAGACTAGCCTGGTCAGTAGGAACACCAGGAACACCTAGTGCCACCAGGTGATTAGCTGCCTTGCTTCCATCTGTCTGTCCCAGGGCAGCTGTGGCAACATCAGGAGTTTACCACTATACATGGAGTGATTAGTGACAACATTGAGTGTCATGAAAAGTGCTTCTATGGGTTCATTAGCTGGCAGACTTGTATTTCTAAACGTGTATGTATTTAAAGGAACTTGTTTTGCAAAATGTACTATACAAATAAAATGGATTGGATAATTATTTATTTATTTATTTTTTTATTTATTGTGTTTATTTGAACATTGAATAAATGTATAAGAAAGAAAAAAAACAGTAAGAACAAAACAAAGAAAATAAAGAAAACTTATTCACGTTCAAAAGGAGTAGGAAGAAGCCAAGCTTATTTAATCCTACCCCTCTTCCCTATGTCAATTCAATATATTGAATATTGAAGCAAAATATACTAATATATATACACATACATGTATATACATACATGCATACATACATGTATCCATACATACACACATATACATACATATATATATAATTACAGTTAATTAAAAAAATATTAACTTAAATGAACAGTAACAATAATTGCACCGTGTATCACCTAGTGTCTTTTTGTACCCCAGATTCATCCCTGTATCTATTCAAAACATGCTCTTTATATTTTACTTTGAACTCCTTTATATTTAGACATTGTTTCAATTCTTCACACAACCTGTTCCATATTTGTACTCCACTGAATGAAATACAAAATCTCTTTTTGTTTGTTCGTATTCTGATGACTTTAAAGTTATTTAACCCCCTTAATTGATAACCCCCCTCTCGACCCATAAAGATGTTCTGTATATTATATGGTAGTAGCTTATTAGCTGCTTTATACATTATCTGTGCTGTTTTAAATTCAACTATGTCTGTGAGTTTTAATAGTTTTGACTGCAAGAAAAGTGAGTGAGTGTGATCCAAATAGCCTGCGTTATGTATTATCCGAATTGCCCTTTTTTGTAGAATAAGTAATGGTTTTAATGAACTCGTATAATTATTTCCCCAAATCTCTGAACAGTAACTGAAATATGGTAAGACAATAGTACAGTATATGTTGCGAAGTGACTTAGCGTCTAGTACCGGTTTTGCTCTATTTAATATTGCAATGCTTCTTGACAGTTTAGTCTGTATATATTTGATGTGTGGTTTCCAGGTGATTTGATCATCTATTATAATCCCCAGGAACTTGTTTTCATTAACCCTTTCTATTTGCACCCCATCTAACCTTAGTTGTAATTTCTCTTCAGATCGGTTGTTCCCAAATAACATAATTTTTGTTTTGTTAAGATTAAGTGATAATTTATTCCTGTCAAACCATAATTTCACTTTGTTCATTTCATGAGTAACCTCTTTAAGAAGCTCTTTTAAATTGTCCCCAGAACAAAAAATATTAGTGTCATCAGCAAACAACACCAGCTTCAGTTTCTGTGAGACAACACAAACATCATTAATATACAAAATAAACAATTTAGGACCCACTACTGACCCCTGGGGGACGCCACAGGAAATGTCCAACCATGCTGAACAAACATCACCCATCTTCACAAACTGCTGCCTGTTCTTTAAATAACTTGTGACCCAGTTCAACACAATGCCTCTGACACCATATCTTCCTAGTTTTTTTATCAACAAATCATGGTTGATTGTATCAAAAGCTTTTTTAATATCAATAAATATTCCAACAGCATATTGTTTTTTTTCAAGAGCATTTGTTATATCTTCAATAGCTTCAGTTATCGCTAGTGCTGTTGATCTTTCCGACCTAAACCCATACTGGCTGTCAGAAAGCATTTTATGTTTTGTGATGAATGTATCCAGTCTATTACTAAAAAGTTTTTCTAATATTTTGGAAAATTGTGGGAGTAAGGAGACAGGTCTGTAGTTGTTGAAGTGATGTTTGTTCCCGCCTTTGTACAATGGGATAACCTTGGCTATTTTCATGCTGTTTGGAAAGACACCAGTGTGAAATGACAAGTTACAGATGTGCGTTAGCGGCTTCAGAATTCCCTCAATCACATCTTTCACCAGAGTCATGTCAATGTCATTATAGTCAGTGGATTTCTTGTTGTGACACTTTTTAACAATGTCAAGTATTTCCTTTTCTTCCACTTTATTAAGAAACATTGAGTGGGGATTTCTTTCTATTAACGCATCCATGTTTTTACCAGCTGCCCCAGGATCAGGTATGTTTTTTGACAGGTCAGGCCCCACATTCACAAAAAATGTATTAAATTTATCCGCCACATCACTCGTGTTTTCAAATATATTGTCTTTATCAATAAAGTAATCAGGATACTCATTTCGCTTCGAGCCACTTCTTATAATACTGTTTAATATATCCCACACTCCTTTCATATTGTTTATGTTGTCATCTAATCTTTTCCTGAAATAGTCTTTCTTGTTCATTCGTATAATGTGTGTCAACTTATTTTTATATATTTTATATCTATTTTCAGCCTCAGTGGTCTTTATTCTTATGAACTCTCTGTACAACGTATTCTTCTTTTTGCAAGCGTTTTGTAACCCTTTTGTTAACCATGGACAGTTGCTGTATTTTAGTTTTTTTGTATATTCCTTATTTGGACAGTTTTTAAAATACAATTGTGTAAAAACATTCAAAAATAAATCATATGCATTGTCCACATTGTTTTCCTGATAGACTGTCTCCCAGTTGTGTGCCAGTAATTCATTCTTGAGTGTGTTTACCGACTTCTCTGTCCTTAACCGCCTATATTGTGTTTTCTTATCTGTTACTTTTTTCCTGTAGTTATGATCATAGACAATGAAGACTGGCAGATGATCACTGATGTCATTAATCAGAATGCCACTTGATGTTTTGTTTTCAATGTCATTACTGTATATGTTGTCTATCAGAGTGGCACAATTTGATGTAATTCTGGTGGGTCTTGTGATTCTTGGAAACAAACTCAGACTGTACATTGTGTTAATGAATTCATCCGTTGCTTTATGCTTATTAGGATTTAAGATATTAATGTTAAAATCACCACATATGTATACCACTTTGTTGTTAGTTTTCAAAAACATGTCCTCCATCCATCCTCTGAACCTGTCAATATCTGTACCTGGTGCCCTATATATGCAGCTAATAATCACATTCTTTTCTTTTTCTTTACATAATTCAATTGTTATACATTCCAATAGATTGTCGACCACAGTTGTCATACTCTCTATTACTTTGAACTGTAGATTGATTTGCACATATATGGCAACGCCGCCACCACCCTTGTTTTTTCTGTTAGTGTACCTCAGTTCATATCCTTCCAACTCAAAGTCCATCCCTTTTTCATCAGTACTCCAAGTTTCTGATATTGCGATTATGTTGAATGACTGTGAAAACGACTGTAAATATTCTTTAATGTTATTGAAGTTCGCGTAGAGACTTCTGGCGTTGAAGTGAACAATTGCAAGCTTATCTTTTAATCTAATATGTTGGTTGAATTGTTCTTCGCTGTAGTAACGGCAATTGCTATCAACACTGCAGAAAAAATTATTATCTGGGTCAATATTCCATTCGATATCCTGTGAGTTATGCTCAGTAAATTCAAAGGTGCTCAGTTCCACGTAATCTGTGTTATTTATCCTCTCAGTTAAGTGCAGTGCATTGTTTTCCATCTTCAGAGGTGTAGTCATCCAAATGTTCCGGGAGTTTGCGTGCAGTAAATCAAATCCATAATAGACAAATCGAAAGTAATTATCCATTTTGAATCAAAGGGTCTCCAAGTTAAAGTGCAGTCATTCAATAGAAGATAATCCATACGAACCCAATACGTAGAGTCCGTGGATGAATTATTATCAATATATGTCCAAAATATCTTGAGATAATGTAATATGCGTAACTGTAATCACAAAGATAAGAAGCATGTGGGTTTTTTGTGCACCTTTTGCTGTAAGTGTAGATTGCCTACAGGGGCTGGAGAGGACAAAATTAAAACAAGAAAGATCAAATCTGATCAAATCTCTGGGAAAGGGAAATATCACAATACATGGTTGGCGCAGTCCTTGATATCTCTATCACACTTTTTTCAATATTGTTCAACCCTTGAGTGTATCATCGATAATTTTTTTCTCATTTCAAGTGTGAATTGAATGTTTTTTGGAAATTCCCCTTCCTTTACTGTATGTTGCAAAGGGTTGGGAGGTTGTGACAGTCGCTCTATAGCAGATAGCAGAGGAAAACTGTGCATGAGATGGATCAGTACAGTACATGAACCTGACCTTTGTTTGTATCAAGCATTTCTAATTTGATAACTGTACAATCAAACATTCCGATTTAAATTACATACACATTATTTTAATTTCAACCTTTTTATTTACAAATTCACAACATCAGTGTTATTATCCAGACTAATATTATTACACTTTGTAATAATAATAATAACGATAACAATATATATATATATATATTATCACATTATAATAACAATAGGGTTTTTTGGGAAGGAGTCTGATTCTGGCAATATGTAGCTGCCAGTGTACTGGTATCAGTGAAAAGATATTACACATATGCCGCATATCAATGAAGGTATAGCATTTTAAATATAGGTTTTGAAAATTGTGTTCTTGCTGATCATATTTCTCTTTGGGGAATTTAAATTATCATGGGAGAGCAACGTGCATGAGACAACACACGGGATATAAATAACCTACAGTAAGTGATCAAAATATACACAGGAGTCATAGATTCTATTAGCCTTTGCAGCACCATTGGTAGGTTTGCCCTGAAAAGATTCTACCACAATGTAATAAACGCTAGAAAAATATGAAGTGTATAAAAATGATTCATAAATTAGAAACAAATAATATTAAGTACTTGTACAACAAAACACTCAATGTAACTGGTACAAACACATTTGCAACTACACACAGTCTACTGAGCAGGTAGAGGTAGAGCAGTCAAGATGAACAAGTCCAAACAAACATGCTTTTAAAGGTTTTGTGTTAAATTATGAAGCTGAACGTTGATCTCCAAATGTTGGCTCCGCAGACACTCAGGGGCACACGTTTTGCTCTTGAATAGCAAAAAGTTCACGTGTTTAGGTGATGAGAATCAGCCTTATGTACTATCATTATTATTGCACCATGACTTTGACAGTGCCCTTATGTCCCATACTCCTTCGGCTGGTTAATCCAAGCACATCGTGTGGGCAGGATAGTGAAAAGTGAAAGTGCCTTGTCTTGTGGTCACGATTCACAATGGGTCCATAACACTTACCCTTCTTCGACCTTTGGTTTGTTTAGTATTGTTTTGTATACTCAGTTCTCACGTGGCCAAAGGACAGCCCACAGGGTCATGTTCCTGCATGGTTGTGTGTCTTCATGTGAATTTTCTTGGAGTAATTCACTTCTTTACAACCAAACAACAAAACAACAAACTCCTGCTTGATTTTATTTCCATTTTTGCTGTTAGCGTCCCAGTTGAAAGACATGCTTACAGAAAACAAACAGGGCCATTTTCAATTTCTTGCCGACTGTCTGAGTTGTATGAAGGGAAATCAAGGACGTCTACTATTGGCAGCTGACGACTGTCCTGAGAGCTGAAGAGGATTTGAGTCTGATGCCAGCGCCCATGAAGAACCTGTAAATGAAAACACAGATGGTTTCAAATCAGGTGGATGAGTTGATCTAATATTTTCTTTCTTTAACATACCTCTTCCTCTGAAATAACCTTTGGTTCTAGGAGCGTGTCTTTTTGAAATAGTTGTTTGTTCCATCCACGAAATCTTAGTCTTGTCAAATCATTGGGTAGAGATTCAGATGCTGTGACATGGAGAGGATTTCTCAGATGACGGAGTGTGAGGCTGTGGCTGGCTCCAGTGCTCAGGAGATGGATGAATTTCATCTGGACATCTCCAACACCAAACGACATCTGTGGGAAAGAAAGAGTTCAGGAGTTCTGTTGTATAGAACTGCAACTATCAATGAGCGACACAGTGGCTAATTCAGCTGTCTTGCTTCTCAGCAAGAAGGTCTTGGGTTCAAATCCCAATCGGAACAGGTCCTTACTGAGCGGCTTTTTTTGTTTGATGAGAAGGAAGACCCGACTTCCTTTAGCGCAGACGCTGAGGTACTCTAGAAAAAAAGGCTCAGACTGATCCTAAAGCGATTCCCCCGAATGAGAGCTGAATGCCACAGGCCCAGGATGTCCAAACTAAGGCCTGCGGGCTAAATGCAGCCCTCCGTTTCATTGTATGTGGCTCCCTGCCTTTCTAACCCAAAGTAGTCTTTGAGATTGTTTAAAGTTCACCGTGTCATTCAGCCAACTTCAGCTCTATCAACAAAGGCGCGTTATACTTTGTTGTGAAGCTCAGATTATCTGTAATTCAGTTATTGACTTTGTTTGACTAAACTGACATCTCTTTTTGATTGTATGACGCTAATGTACAGTATCTGTTGTACATTCAGCCAACAGCTCTGTCAAATGTGAACCAATATAGACATACCTCATTTTAAAGCTCAGAACTGCCCATATTCAGTCAATGCTACCCCTGCCATAGCACAAAAGCATCAAAGGCATTGTACAGCGCTTTGAGTGTTTTGCAAAGGTTGAAAAGCACAACTCAATGTGACCATTTACACTGTACATAAATGTGACCCTTTAGTTACATCATATTTTTGCTTTCAGAAGTACAGCTTTCACGAGCAGATACACTCTTGTGAATGTGGACAGTCTATACCTGTTCCTGAACCCCTGGACACTCCCAAACAACACATACATGAGCACATAGTAAAATGCTGCCCCCGACTTATCCCTCACAATGACAGTATTTTAAAAGAATAATATGTATCCACATATTTAGAAGCCGAAAGCTCAACATCCCCATTTAAATCATGTAATACCTTTATCCCTTTATTAAAACATATCTTTTAATACACATCCATACATTTTTTTTTGTTATTTTGTTGTTTAAATGATTACCTTATTTGGCCCTTGAGGATGTAAACAGGTTTGCCCGCCTGCAGTAAAATTACAGAAGACTAGGAAAGCATCGGTGGTACAGCCAAGATTAGGATCAACCCAGTACCAATCTGCAAATGTCAGAGATTAAACTTTACATAAGACAATTTGTAACTCGACAGCAAATATTAAAGAGGCTTTAAGCAACTTTTTATTTGAAAAAAATAATATACATTTATATATCCTAGCACTGCACTTATATATATTGTGTAATTGACTTTGTAGTGACCATGAGGCTGTAAGAGTGGGCATCATGGTACTTTCTATCACAGTGGTCTCAAGGATGCTATAAGATCAATAATATGAAAAAAGTTCACTCTTATGTGTAATGTTTAGACGGTAGGACCAATGCGAGGTCCGTGCGTGCGTGCCGAGAGGTCCATGCGTTTTGACGCTCGAACGCGCGTCACCTTTGACTTTGCATTGAAAGCAGACGCAACGCATGATCCGGTCTGAACGCGGCTTTAGTCTGACGAAGGCAGAAGTCTACCGTCGAAACATGTCAGGTGATTAAGCAGTACTAGCTACTTTACACTTGTCTTATAATAATAGCCTTCTAAGCCAATAAGGACAATTGTTTGGAATGTGTTCTCTGTGGGACCCCTGCACCTGGATCACTGACACTGTGATCAAAAGTAGAGGCATCATGACTGCCACTCTTATAGCCACAAATACACCAAAGAAAATTATATTTCTTCACATATAAAGTCCTATAATGCCCATCTTAATGTTTTACCATCTTGGAATTTGTGTTGACAGTTCAGCAGGTCTTTGCAAATTCGCGCTGGGTTCTCCCGTGTTCCCAGAGGAGTTTTGATGGTCTCAATCACACTGGTAAGATACTGCAAGGTCTTGAGGATGTCTGAGGTTTGGTCAACAAGACTCATTTCAGTGTTTTGGAAAGCCTGGGAAAGAATAGTGCAATGAAAGGAACGCACATGGTACATATACACGACAATGCAAAAGGCTCCATCTGGACTGGCCGTCTAACCTCAGTCATGTAAGTAGTGTCGAATTGGTCATAGACTGCCGAGTCATCAAATATCTGCTTCTGCGGGTAAAACACACAAGCTGATTAATCATGCAACGCTTTACTTTTGGCAGTATTCATTTTGCAGTATCCAGTATTCATCTTGCTTGCATAAAGAGAAAAGTGAAACGATGAATGTTTAGATTGTAAGCTGTAACGAAAAACTAAGCAGCCTGAACACATAGACACAGTATTTAACGTAGGCAGGAGAATAGCACTACAGATAAACATTGTAGGATTCTCAGATCCATAGAGATATCTTTGAATAAACTGTACTTACAGATGGACCTGGGGCTCCTGGTGGTCCCTGTTGTTAGAAAAACACAGTTAAACCTTCTGTAGATTATATGAATACTGTATGTAGAGTCTGTACAGGAAAGAGATTCACACTTACTCTGGGGCCTGAACTGCCTTTGGGCCCTTGAGGTCCCTGAAAGAAATAAACACAAAATACTATTATGGATAAATATAGAATGATTTCTACAGGGTAAAAATGTGACACTGTAGACTCCCAAAAGATTGCACTTCAAACCAAAGTTTTACTTCAGAAATAAACTTTCTTTTTTGGAACGTTCCATGCACTACATCTATATCTGCACGGTCAAGCTAAAGCACTATGGACACTTGACTTAGTCTGTCCTGCCTAGGGGTGGGCGATATATATCGTAGACGATAGTATCGCAAAAGTGAATTTGACGATATTCTTTTTTGCAATATTTTTTTTTTTACATATCTCCAATACATCTTTCACTTAGAGCAGGCAAGATGCCCATTCGTCAAATGCGTGCCTAAAGTCCAATCACTGCTGTGTTTGTACTGAAAGCCTACGTGACAAACACTCATCTTTACGTCTGCACCTGAAGGCCTCACCACGTGAATGGTAGACGCTGCTTTGACATGCAGGGACACTGCGAAACGGAGGAAAAGACTTTGTGCATTGTCTGTGCGTTTTCATGACCCAAGAAGGAAGTTCCTGTAGTTCTTGTGATCTTTAGAAGAGTCTGGGAAGACAGATTTACGTTGTATAGTTTGTCATTATTTACAAAAGAGAGTTTTCCAGATCTGTGTTTGTCTGCAGCTAATGGGCTATATGCACGGGGAGGCGTGACGTCATTTCCTGTTAACAAAATACAGCCCGTTCACTTCCTGCCTATGCTATCCTATGGCATTTAGGTGGGTTTTAGTGACGTTTTTTAGTAATTAGATTGATACATTCAGCTGTGAGACTGACCCAAAAGTGTCGCTGGGCTTTATCTCTGAGGTAGAGCTTTGACTGTGGCCACTCAGAGAGATTTGTAAACTTTATAAAAACACAATGACAGCACAATCAAGCAAGAGCATTGCTGTGTCCCAAAAATGCCCAGTATCCTCACAGTTTAATCCCAGTTTGAGCATTATTTGGGAAACTCGTGTAAACCACTGCTGAACTCCAGTGAAACTCAAGCCATGTCCTGCGAACAGGAAGTGAAGTGGGGTAGTAGCTAAAACACGGAAGTGGTGCGTGCATAGAGCCCATTAAGCTAACTATGCTACATTAAGCTAATTATGCTATTATTATATGTCATATTTACTTCCCTGCACCTTTGTAATGCTAGTTTCCATTTGAGCTACCTCTGTTTGTGGTTTACATCACTTATTTTATGTCAACTTTATATAGACCTTAAAGGGGACCTATCTTGGATTTTTATGTTATTAATTTCATGACTTATTTTAGTTCCTACTAGCCCAGACACGTACGCTATTGACTTTTTAATGTGTTATTTGCTATAGAATAATTATTAATACTGTTTTTTGTTGTCTATTTCTGTTTCCTTAGCCACACACAATTGCACACTCAACAACAATACAATGTACAAACTGTGATCACATGCCAAACCTGCCATAAAGCTGGTTATAGATTATCTAACCGGAGTCTGTCGATAGTGTCCCCAACCATAAAAGAACCTCTCCGTTCTTCAGTGTTCTTTCCGTGTAACTTGAATTTGGTTTTTAATGTTAATGTATGTTTGTGCATGTTTTGCAAAGATGTGTGAAGCACTTTACAAAGTGATATTTTGATCTACACTGTCTCCATCTATAGATGCCCTGGTAAGAAAAATATTGCAGATAATTTTGTGTAAAAAAAAATGATTTTAAAGATATTGTGACAATATCGTTATCGTGAGTTATGGAAAAAATATTGAGATATTTATTTTTTCCCATATCGCCCACCCCTAGTCCTGCCTGCTTGCTCTTTGTCACAGGCTGCACCCTTGCAATGGAATATAGTCCGGAAAATGGGATTATAAAGGACTTCCTTCTTCCGCTGTACCTGAGTATTTAACTTCAGATCTACACTTTGACTTTCCACAGACTGGAACTTCTTTCAGAAAACTATTATTACGAAGAACTTTTTACATGGTTGAAATGTTTTGATGGTTTTATCATAAAGGCATTAAAAGAGATCTTTGAATAAAGGTTACACATGATGCTTACCATTTCACCTTCACTTCCTTTTGGACCTCTTGGACCCTAAATATAGGAAAATAAATAATTTATATTTTCATCTGCAGATTTAGACAAGTTGAAGATCAATGTGGAAATTGCTTTGCTAAAAAATACACTGTATTGTTTATATATTGGGTATTGACATACGGGTTTTCCCATTGGGCCGATCATTCCTTCAGGGCCCACAGGTCCAGAGAAACCCTGAAGAATTAAAATTTACAATCATTGCCATAGTCTTGACTAGTGGTTCCCAAAGTGGGGTTCAGTAACTATACTTACCCACATTCCCACTGGGCCTTTAGGGCCAGGTACACCCTTCAGTCCATAATCACCAGTCGGCCCCTTTGAAAAGATGATATATGTTTATGTCAATGGAAAATGGACATCATCTTTTTAAATTAAAATAATGTAATCCTTGTACCATTAACAAGATTCACAAAAACAATTAGTAAACTATCTGCCCAAAACTGTTATGTTGCTAATCAAGAAAATTGCTGGTAACAAACCCAATTGAAAACATAAAAAAGTACCTTTGGTCCAATAAATCCTTGCAATCCAACCATGCCCACATTTCCAGATCCCCCCTAAAGAGTCAAAAACATCACATTAGCATTTTCAGGATGTTTAAAGATTAAAGAGAACATTCATTTGAGGTGATGTCTGGAGTGGGCCTTTCCACAGAGACAGAGGTCAGATGTGAGTCAGTCTGTCCTTCAGAGTGGCAGTGTTTGTGCAGCCTGTGAGTGGTATCCTAAAGACAGCTCCACTTGCAGGTCTGTGTCTTTAGGAGAACACTGCTATTCACTCAAGTAGAACTAGATATGACCCAGGAGCTAAAGTCTGCTCTCTTTTTCACCACGATCAATGGCGATAACCAGACAAGGAACAGGAGGAATATATCTTTTTCCCATTTCAGGAGTTATATAAGAGGAATGGAGCACCTCATTTTTCAAATTTCTCAAGAATGAGCTTCTTACATAACCTGGACTATTAAAGGGTGGCATGGATTATGGGCCTAGGAAATAAGTCGTTTTACTTTTTTAACTTTACTAACAGAAACAACACATTCTTGTCAAACCGCACTGGCAACTCAGGGCTCAAATTAAATTTAGAAACATCTAGAAAATAACCCAATCCTTTATAAAGACATTGTCACACTTCATTATACAAAGGATAAAAGTTGAAGTAGTCCTTTCATTCAGTGACTATAAGAAGGTGCCCTCTACACAGAAAGTCATAGGGGTATAATTATCAAGGGCTTGCAGGTATGCGAAATTAATTGGAGCAAACAGATCTATTCTAGATATATAGAAATATCAATTACGCTAAACTTTATATGCATTCATTAAAACTGTTTTAATTGATTCACCAATATTGAAAAGTGAAAGTCAAATGCTTTGAATGCAACTGTAAAAGAAAAGTTCACTTTACTGACATACCATACTTTTGTCTTGACTTTTTAACTCATGTTCCAAAAAAAGATGGGAATAGCACGTCTGTTCTTCAGTCCATCAAACTGTACTGATGCCAGAGCGTGCTGGTCTGTGGTCACTCGTAAACATATGATGACTGGTTGTTGTGATCACAGCTGTGTATATATTTAGGCCTATTTGAGGAGTTAGTGCAGGCTTCTATAATAATCTGTAAATGAAATTATCATCTAGCAGTGGAGACAGACCAGCTCCCATTTACATTGAAGCACAAAAACAGTACTTTACTTACTTTACAGTTAGTCGCGTGCAACACATCTACTAAAATGGAACATTTAGTGCGCACATGCATTTTAGCACCTGGGTTGATAAATATACCCCATGGAGTTTTAACTTTTGTTCATTCAAAGCTAATCTGCAATCACATGTAATCACCATTGGACCCGTTAAATTGCCGTTTGTTTACAAACAAACAGCAATTTAAGGGGGGAAATTGCTAATTTGAGTCAATGGTTCTCTAATGGCATCTTCAGAAATATAAAAAAAATGAAGTACTGAATTTTTATTGGATAGAAAAATGCTGAATTGATACATCTTTAGTTTAAAAAGTTATTTTTGTGTCGGCCTATCATAGGGCAGCTGTGGTGACAGTGGAAAGGAAGGAATAACCACAGTGCAGTACTGAAAACTATTGTATTTATTAGTGCCTTCTACTTTAATTGAAATGACTGGAACAATACCACTCACAGGTTGTCCTTTAGCTCCAGGATCTCCTTTTCTTCCCTGGTCACCCACTGTGCCCTCCAGGCCTTTTATACCTGCAACCCCACTGTCTCCTGGAAGGCCTCGATCTCCCTGAAGAAACAAACGGGAGGTGAAAGGTTACATTTTGAACACTTTGCTCGGGAAAAGTTGACGTAAAAATGCCATTTCTCACCTTCAGGCCATCCAGGCCTCTTTCCCCTGGAAGACCAGGAAGCCCTAGTTCTCCTCTCAGACCAGGACGTCCCAGTGGTCCCTCTGGTCCAACCGAGCCTCTCTGACCCTAGGAATATTGTCACGTTGTTTTGTTACTTTAATAAGCGTTAGAGAAAATCTGTAGTGTCTTTGTCAGTTTGTTATATGTGGTCATTTTCAAGCATATGAGTTTTTTGGGTCCAATGCACATGCAGATATAAAAGCAAAGAACAGTTGATGGTATATATATATTATTATTATCATATATGAATAGGATTCTTGTAAAATGAACATGAATAATCAAATGAATCAAGTAAAAGGATTCAATGGGTGAGAGTGCAATTGAAGGATTGCTCATGATTGTGATCAGAAGTGAGAGGTCGTTGGGTTCGTTTATGTGTGTCCTTTCGTATGGTTTAACTCTAATTATTTAGTTTAAGCTAATTACTTAATAACTGAGTTTAAGGAGGCGACAGTGGCTCAGTTGGTAGAGCATTGGCCTTTGAGCCTGAAGGTCATGGGTTTGAGCCCACCATGATACCTTCTCCACCGACTCCCACTGACGTCTGCTGTCATTGTGTCCTTGCACAAGATACTTAACCCCACTTTGCCTGAAGCCCCTGCTGAAAGATCAAGGCTATGCCATAGATCAGCCATCCTCCTGTAGACTCACCACCTGCAGGAAATGAGTCTATACTCTTATAGGTATTGACTATAGGTATAGGTGGTGAGTCTTATACTTAGCTACACCACCTAGAGGCTACTCCACTTATGCTGCTGTGACCTAAAGGGCTGTTGCTGATTATTACTATTATTATGTTTTTAGAATGATCAATTTTATTTAAATTTTTGCTGCTACTGGACACCTGAATTTCTCCTACGGGAATCAATAAAGTATCTACTGTATCTATCTATCTACTTCTTCATATAAAGTGTGCGTTAGGTCAAAACAAGCAGATCAATATTGTATCAGCAGTTTTAGTGCCACCTGCACAATGAAATGTGCTGCCATCATCTCCACTTGTGGCCCCAACCCCTCCGCCTGGAGATCATCCTCCTGAAAACTACATTCTGTTCGGAATGTAATTCACCACAATAATCTCTTACCATCTTGCAAGGGAATTATCTGTTTTTTTATTTATTTATTTTTTTACTTTCAGGGGCGACTAAAAAGGAACACACACGGTCTACAGGCTATGGTAGTAAAGGTGGGCTCTGGATACACACTATCCAAACTTGCATATTTTAATTAATAAAAACAAAATAAAATTGTGAAGAAATGTCACAAGGGATTGAGGATTAAGGTGGAGAAAATGGATGGATGGAAGAAATGTCACCTGTCTTCCTGTGTTTCCCGGAGCCCCCGGGGGGCCTATCAGTCCAGGGGGCCCGTCAAGACCTGGGTAACCTTCTACTCCTGTGGGTCCAGGTAAACCAATGCGTCCCTTTTGAAATAAAAACATATTATTCACTGTATCAGAGTCGTCTAGCTTTCTTCTTTAACAGTCACAAAATATCAGATAATTGATGTTAAAGTAAGGATTGTGTTTATCAGCAGCGGTTCACAGACTTTTCACTCAGGTACTTCAGTAAATCTCTGTGACTTGCAAAAGTACAGCGGTATATGGAGGTATCAAAGTATTAGTACATTCGTCCCCTGTAGCTGCAGGCGGCTTTCTGCTCCTGGTGCAGACAGCTCCTTGGATGACGCTTCTTCAGTTGGTTACTAGCCTTATTTGTTTTTCTGGGTTGTGTCAATTTTACTCATTTGAAGTGATTTTGTGTGTGTATGTGTATGTGTGTGTGTGTATTTAATAATAAATGTGGGTTGGGTCTGTTGGGTTGTCGAGTGGGGGGGTCATGGGGATGTGGGATTGTTTTTAACCAAACTGTTAAAGTAAAAAAGCGCTTTATAAATACAGTAGAACTCACTTCCACACCAGGTGTTCCAGACAGACCTCTTGCACCTTTCTTTCCCACAGGGCCCTGTTGAAGAAAAGAGAGGATGAAGCCTGTAACAGCGGATCAATGTTCAGATCACCTGGACAGACTATTCTCTTGTCGTGTACATGGAAAAGACTTGTAAAGCTCTGTGTGAAATGTGCTATTTTTTTAATTTCATTAGGGACAGTACACACTAATCAACATTACTGTAAATGTGCCAGTATTAGAACCTAGAGTAGGTTCCAACTGTAGTCCCTAGACAAGCAAATATCCATCCATCCATTTTCTTCCCCTTAATCCATTTCTGGGTCAGGGGGGTGGTAATCAGGGCTGCACCCAGTCCACAGAGCCCCAGCCCTTCACTGATCCTGCTGCAAATGTCTTGCCCAAGGACACAACGACAGCAGAGATGGGAGTCGGTGGAGAAGGTCTCATGGGGAGATTGAATCCATGATCTTCAGGCTCAAAGGACAATGCAATACAAATTGAGCAACTGTTGAGATTGTACATGAATAAAAACTACTTACTTACTTATTTTTAAATAATCATAGAATGTACACTGGAAAAGGACATTGCTCACCAGCGAGCTTGGTGAAGGCTAATAATATATAAAAGTGATGTACACATGGGAAAAGTTGTGTTCCACTCGTTCATGATACCCTCACTCTGGGTTTAAAAACACCAGGATCATGGAGAGTAGAAAAGTCAAACCAGAATTAAAAATAAGAGCTGGCCTAGGGCTGATAGTGCAAAAGTATTTTATTTGTGATGGTTTGTTGAAACCATCACAAATAAATACTGTCGCCCACAGTAGCTCAGTTGGTAGAGCATTGGCCTTCAGGCCTGAAGGTCGTGGGTTCAATTCCCACCTCTACACCTTCTCCATCGACTCCCACTGATGACTTCTGTCGTTGTGTCCTTGGGCAAGACACTTAACCCCACTTTGCCCAAAGCCCCCGCTGAAAAGATCAAGGCTATGCTCACACTCAGAGAGCAGCCGTCCTCCTGTGGACTCACCACCTGCAGAGGGTCAGTGAGGGGCTGGTGCTATGAGACTTGGGTGGCATCTCTGACTGCCACCCCCCTGACCCAGAAATGGATTAAAGGGTAGAAAATGGATGGATGGATGGATGGTTTGTTGAAAGCATCTGTGGCTATTTCTTATATTCATGTTTAGGGTGATATTTTAACCAAAGGGCTAATAGAGGAAGAGGTCACGCCACAGTGTTTTATAAGTGAAGAGAGTACATTTAGGCTTTGGTTACTTACAAGTAATCCAGTCTCTCCTTTTGGACCTGGTTCTCCGGCCAGTCCAGGGGATCCCTGAACAACAAGTTTCATTACATTAAACACGTCATTATATATTGTGCATTACATGAGGATCTTGGTGTGTTAGTTTTACCGGCAATCCAGGCGGCCCAACAGCTCCACGAGGTCCAACTACACCAACGTGGCCCTAAGGAATACAAATGACAAATATAAATGCCTAAAAGTATACTTACAAATGAATCATGCTGAGACACACTTTTCTCAAACTCACGAATGTTTCTCAAATGGGACATAAAGTATACCTAAACCTTACATATTTTAAACTGATTTAAAGATGTGTTTAATACAGCGCCATGGAAACACAGGCACAAACAAGTCTACCTGATATCCTTCATCACCCGGCTCTCCACGGTCTCCACGTTCACCAACAGGCCCCTATGTTTCCAGAAACGTTGCATGAGATTATACATAAACAAACTCATACAAAGTCCCTGGCTATGAAAGAGTGTCTTGTGTGGATTTATCTCATGTCAATGATGGTTCACCTACTGGTTCACCTATGGTTCCTGGTGGTCCAGGGTTTTTATTGTCCTCTCCTGGGTATCCCTTAGAAGAGAAATACGTTATTTTACACAGTCAATGCATGTGAATAGATCCATATAACTTGTCTAATTGTGTTTTAATACCTTTTCACCTTTAGGCCCTGGTGGTCCAATAGATCCAAGCTTTCCAATAGGTCCCTTTAAAAGAAAGTATTTCATTCATTCCACCTACATGATGCAGCATGTTCCCGCTACAAAGGTAAATGCAAACTGAGACAGCTGTCAGCATATTAATCACAAGTGTTTAATGTAAATAACATTATCTTTACCTTTCCTTCATCTCCAAGTTTCAAACTGACTTCATGCCAAAAGTCTCGCAACAATACTAAGAAGTGCCCTGCAGAACCTAAACATCTGAGTGAACACCTGAGCTTCTATTACACTTTTATTCCAAATATTATTATGATATCATTATATATTGTAGGGCGTTAATATGTAATACATTCAAATGCAAACTGAGACAGCTGTCAGCATATTAATCACAAGTGTTTAATGTAAATAACATTATCTTTACCTTTCCTTCATCTCCAAGTTTCAAACTGACTTCATGCCAAAAGTCTCGCAACAATACTAAGAAGTGCCCTGCAGAACCTAAACATCTGAGTGAACACCTGAGCTTCTATTACACTTTTATTCCAAATATTATTATGATATCATTATATATTGTAGGGCGTTAATATGTAATACATTCATATTGTAACACAATGCACTACTTTTTCCATATTTCACATGAATCCTATTTCACTGATCAAGGTTGTTTCTGAATGGTCAACTGTTGGTTAGACATGAAGTTGGGGAGGATTTTAAAGCATTGTTATGTCATACAAAAATTGACACCTCACAAAGAACGGTTTTACCCAATATTATTACACACTGGGAATGGAAACAATATGGCACAACAACAAAGTCAACAATAATCACAGATGCAGTGGCTGTATCTAAAAATTGGTGTTCACAAATGCACCTGATCCAAACTCTGTAATGGGATAGCTTGAGCTGTTAGGCAAAGAAGTATGAAAAGAAAAAAAACTGCACATGCGTTAGCCTGGTCGTACCACACCATAGTACAAATTACATTTCGTACTAAGACATGCAGGGAAACTATGATTGAGCAGAGTGTACGGATGGCTAAGACCAGGCTACATATGCGTATCTGAGAGTCAGGACGCAACATGGAGAGGCTGCGGTCTGTGCAGCTAGGATATGGAACAGTTTTCCTGAGGTTGTGAGACAACACTGACCATGACTTATAATGTCACTTTGCTGCCCTTTATAATGTCACTTTACTTTACTGCTGTCACCTAATGTCACCCTTGTATATTGTATATAGTAATTGTAATAATTCTATTTTAATCCTTAAAGTAAAATTTTCTTTCTTTCTTTTTTATATATATATATTATTATGCCTTCTCTACTCTTTACCTCTCTTTCTGACTGTTGCACTGAGCCAAAACAATTTCCAAGTTTGTGACTTCCTGTTACTTACATGGCAATAAAAATTATTCTGATTCTGATGTTCAAAACTGAAAACATATATATTTTTCATCTTGAATTGCCTTGTACACAAATTGTGCTATACAAATAAATGACTGATTGATTGAGTGAGTGAGTACTCAATTTTCTCCTACCTAATTATAAACCTAATTATAAAGTGCTTGTCTGGCCTCTGTCTGTGAAATGCGCTATATATAAAACATTGCTGTTTTGTTTTCTTAAAGGCATAATTACATCAGAAATCATTTTGCTTTCACTCTATCTCTGTCTGCCATTTGCTGTAGTCTCACACAAAAAAAGCGTTGTTTGTGGTTGTGACATGACAAAATGTGCAGATAAAAAGTTTATGTGGTGTGAACAAGCCACTGTATATAAATCACGACTAATTCTAGAAAACAGTTTGAGTTCGGAAACCAGGCAACTCCAGAGAATAGAGGAGGAATAAAGGAATATTTCTTACAGTGAATCCTGAAAGACCAGGCTGACCTTCCAAGCCCATGACACCAGGAGGACCCTGAAACATGTAGATCAGATACAATTCAATTTACAGTATTTATTTAAATCAAAAGAGAGCCAGAAAAATGACAATAATGAAAACTTACAGGTGTGCCCCGCGTTCCTCTGGCACCTTTCAGCCCAGATTCGCCCGCTTGGCCAAACTCCCCTCGCTCACCCATCTCCCCTGCAGCTCCAGGAGGCCCCCTCTCTCCCTGAACATATAACAATTGTCTTATTGGTACCAAAGATGGTACTGTCAACATGTTGGACTATATACTGTAAAGTCTACATTTCTCTGTTTAATGAAAAGTGTTAAACCAAAAAAAATCTTGTATGTGTAAGCATTAGCATGGACCAATCTTTAACTAATTGGTTTTAAGCTGAGTTACCAACATATACTTTTAGTAACTTGCACTTTTTATTGAACTGTATTTTAATAAGATAAGATAAGATAAACTTTATTGATCTCACACTGGAGACATTTACTAGTCACATTTGGCATAGATAGAGTCACTCAGATTGTGCAAAAGGACAATTTAGTAACTTGCACTTTTTATGTATGGGCAAGTTATATCATTGTATTGTCAAGGACTGCAGATGGAAAGTAGCTGGTGTTATATCTGGTGTACATCTTCAGTACAACTGCACATTGTCCTATAATAAATTAAACCTTAAAACCTTAGAGAAACATCTTACCTTCTTCCCCGGCCGTCCTCTGTTTCCTGGGGATCCAAGTTTTCCTTCTGGACCCTTTAACAAAACATGATTTCATTTATTTTTGCTGAGTGAAGGTTGAATCAACTACTGTACCATAAAGATTTTTTTAAGTACTGGTTGTATTGGGAGGTTCTCATGATGGTTTAGTTTGGGGAAAGGCTGACATCTAGTGGAAAAAGAACAATAGGATGTTCTAAAGATGTTTCTTACTGTCTTTAAAGAGTACAGCAATCACAACAGTTGCTTGAATCTTTACTTGTAGATAGTGGTCATAAGGTCATAAGGAAGTCATCAAAACCAGAATTTAAATATTCAAACTGGCAACCCAAACGGCAGACTTATGAGTGGCTCAAATTGCTCTATAATTGGACCAAAACCGCCGAGAACCATATCCCTAACTCAGTATGGGAAAGAAAAGGCTTTAAAAAAATAAAAAAAAACTCACACGGAAGCCCTGTTTTCCAGGTTCACCAGAAGGCCCCGGGGATCCTGGGTCTCCCTCTTCTCCCTTATCTCCTGGTTCACCAATAGGCCCATTGTCACCCGGCTCTCCCTGGATACAATGTTAAATTATTATCTTCACTTTCTCTGAACAGTTGTAGGAATTGATGCTCAGTCTTTTTACTTTTGATCCATCTTTCCCTTGAGGTCCATCTTCACTGGGAGGTCCAGGAGGCCCCTGGGACAGAACATGGACACAGGCTTTAATGATCCACTCAGGATTTGTAATTGGTAATTGAGAACGAGATTCTCGAGAAAGAAATGAGAAGCAAGAGTAACTATGAATGGTGCTTACTCTGATTCCTTGTGGCCCCTGCTCGCCCTCAGGTCCAAGTGCCCCAGCATCCCCCTGTGGAGACAACAGATACAAGACTAGGTTCTTAGCTTACATGTCATCACTCTCAGATTGTGTGTTTCAGCTTCAGATCGCCTGTGGTGCTAGAGACTGGATCTCCATATGTCAAATAATTCAATCATTACACTGACCTTCAGGCCTGGTTCTCCAACGGCCCCAGATTCCCCCTCTGCACCAGGTGGACCCTAAAGTCAATAAGGTAATAGATAAACCATTCATATTTCTTGTACCTTATAAATAACAATTCAAACAAACAAGTAAATACTTGATATAGTTAGAGCAAAACCTAGAGATCAAAATTACTTCAAGTCCTTGTTCTCCCTCTTGCCCAGGCTCCCCAGGTGGTCCTTTAGGTCCCTGTGAAAAATATACACACCACATAAGCTTCACATGAGGTTCAGTCTATCATCAAAGACATGACATGTTTGTGGTACTATAACATTTTATTTATGGTGCGGAGAAATCTGATGTATCTGATATTTGCAATAACAGATATCTCTGTTTTGAAAATGTGTCAAAAGGTTGTATTCCTCGAGCTCTTATCTACAACATGTTTTTGTATTAGCAGTAAATCTGAAAGGGGGTAAAAGTGTATTTGTATGGTACTATATCTGGCTTTTCCTTTTTCCTTTTGTTACAACATAGATATTGTGTTATGAGCGACCAACAATTGTGACATTAAATTAAAATGTATTATATAAGACATTTTTAAAATACATATTTGTACCTCCTTAGTGCTTTTGGTCGACAGAAAGTGAGACACATGGTGCTGATGTCCATCACATTTTACCATTGTTTAAATGTCCTGTTATCGGCCCTCACATGATTTGTTAAAAGAACACAGTCCTTAACAACTTGAAGTATACTGAGATGATGGACTCTACATGAAAGTTAGGATTACATTGACTATTCAATAATCATTGGGGGAATGTTTCCATTATTGTCCTAAAGGCAATCTGAGAAAAGGGGACTTAATACACACTCTATAGTTCAGTTTAGTGCATGTGGAATCACAGGGACAAAAAATTTGATTATAAAAATACCATAATTAGCAACAACTTACTGGTTCACCCACAGAGCCTCTTTCTCCAGAGCTCCCTATCAGGCCTGGGTTACCCTTAAATATGCACACACAAACATGAAGAATAATTGAATAAGAACAAAGTGAGACAGGTTATTTTTCCCGTACACTGATAATGTGTTGTTGCAATAGTAATCCTGCTAATTGGGTAATAGCAGAAAAATCATCGGCAATGTTCAATGCTGACCTAAAAACCTCGTATGTAGTTTTTGCTTACTGGTTTTCTAATCTTATAGGATATGTCTTGCCCTGCAGGTAATACACAGGTAGTTGCTCCTTCAGCTCTGAACAAGAATTATCTACCCTGCTCCGACCCAAATGAGAGACTCGAGTGATGGTTATTGTGCTTTCTTGTTGATAGCTTGCCTGGATCAGCTTGGTGGGATCTGCATGGACCAGATTCAGAGAAAAAATGTGTAACCTTACAGATGTTTCCGTGATAGGCCGTTTAAAGTTGCGGCCAGATTGACAGCTGATGTTGTTACCCATAGCCTCTCCCAATTTGAGCTAACTATACAACATTCCATTGACGGGATCTGAGAGACACATTCTCTCATAGCATCCTCATAGCAAGCAAGCCTGGTCTGTTCTGCTTATGCCATTTGCAAGGCCAAATTCTGGGATAGAAGGCCCCTGATCTATTATTAGGGGTCATAGCTCAACATATTTCAACATTTTTGAAGCCCAGAATAGAGCGTGACACGGACAGTTACAGGGTAAGAAGAGTTTACATTTCAATGATATTGCAAGCAGGAGCAAAATGTCCATGAGGGATCAGCTAGCATGGGGGTTAGCACTGTCCATACCTTTTGGTGTGTATACTGTGTGGGAAAACCTGATGCTATTGTAAATTGAATACATGGTTTTAGCTTTTTCACATGGATTGCAAACTTATCACACCGTGGTGTTACAGTATCACAATTCTACTCATCATGCACTTGCAGAAATCATTATCCAAGCTTTAGACATGATGCTATATTCATCCATCCATCCAGTCCAATTGTATAACAGAGCATTATTAAAATTTGTGTAACATTTTAATAATAAATTGGGTCTACAACTCACAGGTTTTCCAGGGAGGCCTCTTTCACCAGGTGGACCAGCTTTGCCCTTGAAAAAACATAAGTAAATGAACTATTACATGTGAACTGTATGTTATTATAAAATGAGATGTGATGAAAATGATAGAATTGTGTGAAAACACAGAGGGCACTCACGATGAATCCAGGTTCGCCTTTTTTTCCAACATCACCCTTTTCACCCTGCATTAGAAAGTTATGGCTGTGACGGTCCAATTAATAGAGAAGAATAGAAGATACACTTTCATTCCATGGATGCAATTTAAATAGTTACCCTGATGCCCTCTGCGCCAGATTCTCCCAGGGGGCCATCGAGACCTTGTGGACCCTGAAAAAGAACATCAGCAGATCATCATTTACGTTTCAGTTCATACATTATACAAATGATGTTGGTTAGAGCTGTGCCAAGTTGAAAGATTGCAGTGTCCATTTTGGTTTGGTTTGAGTCTCGATCATAATACAACAACCAAATGACAGCAACAGCCGATAAATGTTATATACATATATCCATACATATATATATATATATATATATATATATATATATATATATATATATATATATATATATATATATATATATATATATATATATATAGAATAATAATTGTTTTTTATTTGGTCTCAGTTGGATGCAGAATAGTTTCTTAGTGCTTATGATGCCTATGAAGAAGCAACATTAGTCTGACTGTTAACTTACTACTTTTTGAATTATACTAAAACAAAAATCAAGAAAAAACAACCAACAATTCAAATCTACACAAAGTCCCATATGCATATTTAGTGATTCGAGTACCTCACTTCCTGTTTTGCGTCATAACGACCTTTGTTTGTCCCAACAAAGAGTATTTTTTCAAATCAAGAAATCAGACCACAATGTGCTGCCTTAATCTTATTAGAAAACATTTTATCTTTTACTCAGAATACATTTGCTGAGTGAGGGCAAAATGACAGAGGACAAACATAAACATTATTTAGAACTAGAAAATAGTTCAAAAGATGTATTAGTTTCAAAGTTCTCCAGCTTCTATTTTCTCATAACCACAGGGTGTCAGTAGATATCACTAGATTGTTGTGTATAACCTCTGCCCAGGAGGTGAAGTGATAACCAGCATTGTTTGTTTGTTTGTTTATGAGCAACGGAACTCAAAAAGTTTTAAGTTTGATTTCAAAGGTATTGAACTGCATCTACGCTCCATGAGTGCCTTTCTAGTAATCAATAAAGTCAGTATTCCAAGATCCAGAGAAAAGCATTTGTTAATATTGAAAAGCCAAACTGTGATTTACCCTTCTGCCTTTTGGTCCAGCAATCCCAGGACCACCCCTCTGTCCTTGAGGACCCTAACAAAAACAAAGATATTATTCAGCCAGAATAATAGGCAAGGATTCAGAAAACTAAAATGCAATGTTTTTTGTGACACTTACCAGTGCACCTTGTAACCCAATGTCTCCAGGACCTCCTGGTAACCCTGGGTAACCCTGACGGAAAAAGAAAAATGTATATAAGTACTTTTTACTAAGACAAAAAAAGCATTTGTGACGCACATCTGATGGTCCAAATGGATTGGTCCAAATGGATTGGTCCAAATGGATTGGTCCGAATGGACCAATCTGATGTGCCTATCACTCAGAAACATAATGCACACTTTACAGACTACAAAAAGTTGATTGTTTTGAGGGAACTTTCTATTATTAAAAGACTAATAATGATAATTATAATTTGTAAGTTTGAGATACAGTACATTCTCATATTTTCATAATTCTCATAATTTTTCACTCTCTTTCCCTGACTTGAACATACAATACACAACAATAAACAACGTACCCTTGTTCCCTTCTCCCCAATGGCTCCAGCTGGACCCGGTGGTCCTCGGTCCCCCTGTGTGAGACAGAGACACTGTTTAAACTTTTTATCCTATTTAACCAAAAAGTGCTCAATCTCAATATGTGCTGCAGGGTAAATGATCCAAGAAAGTCGGCTATTTTCATAAATCCAGAAAAAAAAAAAGTCTATATATTGTGGTATTGATTCTTGTTCCAAAGTGTTTTTCTAAGCATTAATTCTTGCCCTTCCAGCCCTTGCTGAAGAATATAGCTCTAATTATGGGCCTCTGCACAGGTCGAGCAAAGTTGATGATGAATGACAGCCTAATGACTGAAAACAGATGCTCTTACCTTTTCACCGGGAACTCCTTCCACACCAGGTATTCCAATCAGACCAGCGGGACCCTACCAAATGAGAACATGATGGAAACTCAAATGAATTATTTGTGGATCATTCTTCTTCAATTAGAAAAGGAAAAACAAGTTCCATAGCATGATGGGGGTCATGTCAAATGTAGTTTTAGAGCATAGTATGACATTTTGAACTACTCTTTACTCCATCCACAGTCGTAGGCCACTGTTATTGTAGCCACAGCTGCCCTGAGGTAAACTGACAAAAGTGAGCTGCCTATCTGTGCCATAGGCCCTTCCTTTCACAAGCTTTCCATTATTAACACACAAGACTCAGACAATGCAATGTGAGTGAAGTGTCCTGCCTAAGTACACAATAATTCAAGATAAGATAAGAGATCCTTTATTTGTCCCACAGTGGGGGTATTTCAGTGTTGCAGTGCACATGCAGCACAGAAGTAAGAGCACACACAATATACAACATACTGTAAGTAGCTGCTATGTTTCTTAGCTAACTGTAAATGCTTCAATATCAATCTTTCAAAATATCTAATATATATAGTGTAAAATTATATACATATAAAGCAGGGTAGTAAGTAGATAAAGGGACATTCAGAAGTTGCAGTATTGCACATTATTGGAGTATTTACTTATTTACATGTATGTACAGGCTCAGCAGCAGGAATGAAAGACCTGCGAAACCTCTTTCCTTCCTGCTGCCATCAGACTGTACAATGAGAACTGCTGCTCTTAGCACTTTACCACCTCGGCCGTCCCACTGTAGCACCTGGTGTTCCCAGCGATCTCCCACCACAGACTAACCAGACCCTGCATTGATTAGCTTCTGAACTGATGAGAGCAAGCTAGTTTGTCACTATTGCCATTCTCCATTTAAAAAAAATGTCACCATCATTTCATAAATAATCACAGGATATTAAAAAGAAAGAAAACACTGTAAAATCTCTCAGTTGTAGCACAGCTAAACAGAACAGTTTTTAACCTGGATTTAAACATTGTCAGAAAGATTGTTCCAGATTTTAGCAGCATGAATCTGAAATGCAGCCTCCCCAGGTTTAGTTCTGACTCTGGGACCAGCAGGAGTCCAGTCCCTGTGCTCCTCAGAGTCCGTGATTATCAAATGATTTTGTGATTATTTGCTTTTATATTGTGCTTGTTGCATGAGGGCGACAGTGGCTCAGTTGATAGAGCATTGGCCTTTGGGCCTGAAGGTTGTGGGTTTGAGCCCACCTCAAGACCGACTCAATAACTCCCACTGATGACTGCTGTCGTTGTGTCCTTGGGCAAGACACTTAACCCCACCTTGCCTGAAGCCCCCACTGAAAGATCAAGGCTCCTGTGGACTTAGTGCAGCTCTGACTGCCACCCCCCCGACCCAGAAATGGATTAAGGGGAAGAAGATTGATGCATATGCTTTTTAATGCCTTGTACAATTTTTTATGTTTTCTTTCTTGTTTTGTAAAGCACTTTGAGTTGCCTTGTATATGAACTTTCCATGCAAACTTGCGTGACTTTAAAGGTAAAAGTATGCACAAACAACTCTAGGTCTTTCAATGCAAAATGAAGCCAGATGACATCATGACATGGAAACCTAAGACAGATTTTGACTCCCACATTAGTCAGTACAGAAAAGTGGACTGAGAGTGACATCACCCACAGTGTTTGGCCACATCAGAGATGCTTCATTGCTACTGACCAAAGTATCCGGAGAGATTCGGATTGGTCAGTTATTATTGATCATAACTTGATTTCCAAAAACATCAGAAACAAATTACGCTTCAGTTTTAACCCGGAAGAAAAATACCATTATAATCATTCTCAGAGCTTAGTTTAAATCATAGGTCAGGGTTAGTTTTAATGTCCAGGACACGTGTTTTCTCTTTGAAGGAAGTTTGTTTTTGTCTGTGAGCTGTTGACAAATGTTTTCATTTGAAATGACTGACAGAGCCATACAGAAATATTGGATTATTCATTTTGCATGAAAGATATATGTTCCACAATTGTATTCATACTACACCCTAACTACACTAACCCTACACCGGGAAACCTTATTTCTGGAGTGTTAGATTTAAATAGATGTTAAATTAGATTGACATGTCCTCTCTCATTGTTATTGGTGCTGCATGCAACATGTAGTATGTAGTAACATTAGCCCACCTCCCCCCTAACCCAGCACCAAGAAACCCTCCACCTCCACTCCCCCCTCGTCCACCACCCAACTCAGCCTGCCCCTCCCCTAACCCATCACCAAAAACCCATCCACCTTCAACCCCCCCCCGTCCAACTCCCAAGAACCACCTGCCTCTCCATCCTCTTCCCCCACCTTCCCCTTCCCCTCTTCTCTCTAAGCACTAGGATGCACAGGGTCTCTGCTTCGCAGCCACTGGCAGTCTAGTTAGAGGAGAGACCCGGCTGGGGCCCTGTCATGAAGCCACCTGTGCCATTCCTTTAGTGATAACACAAAGAATACATTACAGAAAAACATCTGAAGTTAATCAGTCTAATCAGGAAAATCTAATTCTTGTTCCGTGTAAGAATCAGCCGACCACAACCGCTGATACTGAAACTTTGAAACTTGCTATGCTAAATGTCAGATCTCTTTGTAACAAGTCTTTTTTAATCAATAATTTTATTTGTTCTTATAATCTAGATCTTATGTTCATGGCTGAAACATGGCTTGACCAAAATACAGAAAATGCAGTTTTAATAGAAGCATCACCACCAAATTTCAAATTTGAATCTGAAATACGGGGAAACAAAAAAGGAGGAGGCTTAGCTGCCATTTTCAGAGACCACTTTGTCTCCCATAGAATGTCTCTTGGGAAGTTTCCGTCTTTTGAATATGTGTCTTTTAAAATACAACAAAAACAATCTAGTCCAATACTCTTCATTGTCCTATACAAGCCACCGCAGTCATGTCACAGATTTATTGATAATTTTACGGAGTTTCTTTCAGTTTTATGCACAGATTTTGATAGCTTAGTTATTACAGGGGATTTTAATATTCATGTGGATAATGTTATTGACAGAAAGGCAAAAGAGCTGAGTTCTGTTCTTGAATCTTTTGGTCTCACTCAGCATGTGAGTGGCCCCACCCACAGCAGAGGGCACACTCTAGACCTGTTAGTTACTAAGGGGGTGAATATTTCAAATGTAAACGTGGTCGATGTTGCGCTTTCGGATCATTTTTGTGTATTTTTTGACATGTGTTTCACTAACAAACCACCAGTGGACTCTGCAACTGTACGAAGAAGACACATAAATGAAAATACGGGTGAACTATTTATGGGAATGATAAACTTTGAGAATGCATCGTATTCTACTGTAGATGAACTGTTTAACTCTGTCACCTCTAGTGTTTTGAATGTTCTGGACACCATCGCTCCTGTGAAGGTTAAAACAGTGAAAAATAAGCAGAAGGCGCCGTGGACTAAAGCAGACTCGGTCAGGGCACAAAAGAGAGAGTGCCGGAGGGCCGAGCGGAAGTGGCGCAAGTCCAACCTCCAGGTTGACTACGAGATCTTCAAAGATAAGTTGTGCGAGTTTAACCAGGTGCTACGTAGTACGAGAGAAAGGTATTTTTCTGAAATGATTGAAGGCTGCAGCAACAATCTGCGTGTTCTGTTTTCAACAGTTAATAGATTAACAAACCCCCCTGTTCAGATGCCATTAGAGCTAACTTCCAAACGTAAATAACGTAATGAGTTTGCACATTTTTTCAATGACAAGGTTCAAGGCATCAAAAACGCCATTGTCTCCAATCCACAGATAACCATCCAACAGCCTAAAAGGCTCTTTGAGCTAACTTACTTTGCACCTGTAAATGATCAAACTGTCCAAGAGATAATCTCCAGTCTGAGCGCCTCCACATGTAGCCTGGATGTACTACCCACTAGATTTCTAAAGTCTGTTCTGAGCAGTCTGTTACCTTCACTCACACAGATAGTAAACATGTCCCTTCATTCTGGAATATTCCCAAAGGCCCTGAAAACTGCAGTCATCAGGCCCCTGCTTAAAAAGAGCAGTCTAGATGCTACGGTACTTAACAACTACCGTCCCTTCTCAAATCTGCCATTTATGGGGAAAGTCCTTGAAAAAGTTGTCTACCAACAGCTAAATAGATTTCTTATAATCAACAACTCATTTGATATGTTTCAGTCCGGCTTTAGACCCCACCACAGCACTGAGACTGCTCTCGTCAAGGTTACAAACGATATCCGGCTAAACACTGACGCAGGCAAAGTCTCAATCCTAATCCTGTTAGATCTGAGTGCTGCCTTTGACACTGTCGACCATGAGATCCTCTTACAGAGACTAGAGAACTGGGTTGGCGTCGCTGGCACCGCCCTAAGTTGGTTTAGGTCTTACCTTGAAGACAGGAAGTACTTTGTGGAGATTGGAAACTGTGTCTCAGATCATATGGCCCTGACCTGTGGAGTACCACAGGGGTCGATCCTGGGACCTCTTCTTTTCAATCTCTACATGCTGCCGTTAGGTCAGTTAATACGCAGAAACGAAGTTTCCTATCATAACTATGCAGACGACACTCAGATCTATGTCTCACTGACTGCAGGAGAACATGGACCAGTGGACTCACTCCTTCACTTTATCCAACAGATCAGTGAGTGGATGCAAAACAACTTCCTTCAGCTAAACGCAGACAAAACTGAAATGATTGTCTTTGGTCCCCAGAAACAAAGAGAGAGCGTCATCTGTCATCTACAGTCTCTCTCCCTAAAACCTTCAAACAAGGTCAGAAATCTAGGGGTAATACTGGACTCAGACTTAAATTTTAATAGCCACATCAAATCAGTAACATCAGCAGCTTTTTACCATCTAAAAAACATTTCCAGGATCAAAAACATAGTGTCTAAAGCAGACTTGGAGATTCTTATCCATGCATTTGTCTCCAGTAGGTTAGACTACTGCAATGGCCTGCTCACAGGTCTGTCCAAACAGGGACTGGACTCCTGTTAGTGCCCAGAGTCAGAACTAAACATGGGGAGGCTGCTTTTCAGATTCATGCTGCTAAAATCTGGAACATTCTTCCTGAAGATGTGAGACAGGCCTCCTCTCTGACAATGTTTAAAACCAAGTTAAAAACTGTGCTGTTTAGCTGTGCATACAACTGAGGGATTTTATATTTTTTATCTTTCTTTTTAATGTTCTGTGATTATTTATGATTTTAATGCTATCTTGTTCAGCACTTTGAGTTGCCTTGTGTATGAATTGTGCTATACAAATAAACATGCCTTGCCTTGCCTTGCCTAGTAGCAACAATACTAATAATGTTATTTTAACATTCACATTATTTTCTTCTTCCCATTCCTTTTTGAGCCAAATCCTTTTTTAATAATAATATATCTTGTACAGATTCTCCCTGAACCTTTATCGTTTTGTTCTTCGTTCCTTGCTGCCCATGTGTGTGTGGGTGCAGTGCTATTTGTATGGCGCAGAATGTTATATTTTTGTATGGCTAAAAATAAAGTATTCAAACTCAAAATGATTTTATCAATACATCAATAAACTTTCATCTTACTTGTGGACCAACTTTTCCGCCATTTCCCAGGTCTCCTTTTTCTCCCTAGAAGAAAAAACAAGCCTAATGGTAATCTTTGATAGTTTAAATTGGAATTTTCAGTAATTTATTGATTTACAATAAACCTGCTCATCTGCATTATTAGTAAATTATTAGATTATTACTAAATTATCAGATTATTAATAAATTATCAGATTATTACTAAATTATCACATTATTACCAAATTATCACATTATTACTAAGTTATCAGAAACATGTCTGTCTTTCTTTGATAATGAGGAGAGGAGTTGATACCATCAGGCCGTCCGGGCCAGGCTCCCCGATGTGCCCTTTTCTTCCAGGTCTTCCCTAAAAGAACAGTGAAATATGGGTGTATGAGTTCAATGTCATGTTTTGTACATAGTATATTGTGAATCTTACATTTGGGCCGGTGTTGCCAGGTGGGCCAAGTGGTCCTTCGTCACCCTGCCAAAAATGTATTTTAATAAAGACAAAGCAAAAAATGATATAGCATAGTAACATTTCCACCAGTAAAGTTATTAACATACATTCAAAGCAATTAACATCATGATTGATAAGTTACAATGTTCACCTCACTTCCTTTTGGTCCAAGTGGTCCCTGTGGTCCTCTGGAGCCTTGTAAACCCTAACACATATCAAAGAATCAATTGAGTCCATTTCCTAAAACACACAAAACATTTGAACTACCTTTGGTCCAGGTGGTCCATTTGGCCCTGGTATTCCAATGTCCCCAGGAAAACCCTGGACAAAAGATATATAGAGATGATTACTCTGTCTTTGTTGGCCTTAACTTAGAAACATTCAAACAAACAACCTTCAAATCTGTTGGTATCAGTATTTGAATTGAACATCAGCCTCACCCTCCGCTAAAGAACCTTGGGTAAAGATTGAAAGGACAAGGTACAAATGGTCCACATGAGTTTTCTCCAGCCAGCCAGTCTCTGAGTAACCAGCCTGGCTGGTCACTCGGAAAAAGGGTGAGGAGATCAGTTGCACCGGAGGAGCTCAGAGTAGAGCTGCTGCTCCTGCTCATCAAGAGTATCCAGTTGTGGGCCTGGAATCTGTTTCGGGTGTGTCCTACACTCCTCCCTGGGGAGTTGGAACCTGGACATATCCCACTAGGGAAGACCCAGGACACGCTGGAGGGACTGTCTCTCAGCTGGCCTGTGAACGCCTCAGGATTCTCCCGGAGGACCAGGAGGAAGTGTGCATGGATATAGGGCATCTCTGCTTTGACTACTTACTTCGACCACACCACAGATACAACATAATTATAGAATAATACTATCGACACTTGAATTATACTAAACAAATCCAAATTCAAATAGCCGCATACCTCTGGTCCAGGTGGGCCAGGAGTTCCTTGTGCACCAATATCACCAACTGGACCCTGTAAATAATAATACAAGAAGTAGAATAGTCGTTGACACGGAGCGGTTCAGTCAGCCAAGAATGCTTCTCATCACAGCAGACTAAAAAAACACTCCAGGAGAACTAAAGCGCTTGACTAGAACATTTAAGGGGCAGAAGCAGAAGCACCACTTTATATTTCTTTACAGATTTTGGTTACACACATGTGACTTTTTGAATGTAGGGGTAATTGTGAGTATTTGGTGGCATCCCTGCTAACAAAGAAATTGCTTAAGTTTATATTTATCGGTTTATCAAAGCATTAGATTGAATATGTTGTTTGTTTCAATCATAATCATGTTTATGCTTTTTAAGAAATAAATACTTACAGGAAGTCCTGGTTTCCCCTTTGGACCAGCAGGACCAGGTGCACCGATATTTCCCTTTAAAATAATATAAAAAAACAAATATGTAAGCGAAGAAATATTGTTTAAACATACATTTATTTTACAAAAGACACACCTTGTCACCTTGGTACCCCATCTCTCCTGGTTCGCCCTTTAGTCCCACTTCACCCTAAGTTTTGTAGCATCATAAAAGACAGGTATAATACAATGCTAATCAGGTACACACTTTTAAAGTTACAAACAGCTGAGACAACCTAATAAATGTAACCTTGCTCTAAAGTCAAATTGCAGCTATTGGCACAAACAAATACACGCCGATAATACAAATATTTAGATCACCTTATCACCTTTCAATCCAGGCAAGCCGTTTTTTCCAACTGGGCCCTACCAACAACAACAAGATTTTATTTGTATCTCATATTTAGAGGAAAAATCAACTCACAAAGCAAAAAGAGGCTTACCTGCGTTCCCACCAGTCCAGGCAATCCTCGTAGCCCTTCTGGTCCTGGATCCCCCTAGAGACAGCAAAGATGGACGACAAAGAGGATCCCAATTGTAGTCGGTTTATCAAGGAATGAGAATTATTGGCAATGACTAAATCTGCTAAAAAGTACTGCAAACAAAGTCATAACAAAATATGTCTTTTTTTTTTTTTACAACAGTGCTACACCTCAACCACTCATCCTCATTAAACGCAGACACACTTCCTGATGCCAGTGTCCATAAGTCAGCAACAGATGCTCCTCACCCTTAGCCCGGCAAAACCAGGAATGCCAGTCCCACCAACAGGGCCCTGAAAAAAACAAAATGTATTCAGTATCCACGAAACATTACTATACTTAGATGGTCACTACAATTCTTGATCTTTTCAGAATAAGAATCATTTATTTATGACCACGCAACAAGTTAGTTGAATTTGTCTCCGGTACGGCAGGAATGCTCAGCTCAACTGTGCGACAAACAAAGACACACAAAAATAAACATACAAGAACAACAACAGGGATTGGCTGAGAGACCAAATGGCAGTGGAAAAGAAGTTGTTTTTGAGGCGAACTGATTAGCCAAAGAAGGACCTCTAGCGCCAGGAGGGCAAGAGTGGGAACAGATGAAGGGCTGTGTGTGTTTTTGTTTGTTAATTAATTATAGGTTTGTAATTTATGGTCTAACCTCATTTCCATCAGGACCAGGAGGGCCCCTATCGCCCGGGTCACCCATCACTCCCTGCAATCATAAGCATTTTGTTTAATTTTATGTAGGTATTGTGGATGAAAAAAAGCACAAATAAAGTGTTGTTTATTTATCTGTCCGCAGCATCATAGCACAATCTCTCACCTGCCTTCCTTTCAGACCAGGTTTTCCAGCCGGACCAGAGGCACCCTACACAACCCAGATCATCGTAAATATGTGTTCATGTACATTCAGGTTTACAATATTAAAGCATTGTTATATGAACTGCTGGTAACATACTCTCTCTCCTTCCAACCCAGGTGGCCCAGGAACACCAGGAAGTCCAATAAAACCCTGGAAATCAAGAGGCAAAAAAATAAAATAAGAAACCTTAATCCATCTCTAGCTTTAATATCAATAATATAAAATGAATACAAAAACATCCAGGAGTTAAGCTTTGCACAACACTGACATCTGGTGGTGAAGTTGCAGACTTCAACATATTGCAGAGCCAAGACACAGTGAATGAATTTAGAAAGAAAATGCTACTTCTCAACAAATAAAACCATCTCTCATACTAAAGTATATAATTTATCATTACCATAGGTAACATTGTACTCATTCATGATAACATGAAAAACATCACAAACATGAAAAGATATATAACTTATGAAGTAAATAATCAACTTATCAGTAAAGTTGGGATTCCTGATTTTCAAACCACAAAAGCTATGTCCTAACTCTCAACAGAGTTTGGATCCATCATTAGTTTCCAAATGGATGCATTTCTTTAGGCATATGAAACATCCTTAGATCCCCTTTTTAATATCAAATAGTGTAAAATAGACAATCACCTTCACACATCCAATCAGCTTTCAGCCCAAAGTGTCAAACAGTGACTCACAGGGATCTTTCTAAAGATGGCGACAGCATGTTGTGCTCGGATTGTACTTTAGCAAGTTTGGTTCTCTAGCTTTAATACTCAGTAAGAACAGGGTAAGATAGTAACTCCAGATACTCTTTCTGTAATAAGTCCAATTGATTATGAAGTATTTTATATTTGACTTAACCCAAATTACAAAATATGCAGTTGTTTAAAATAACCTTGCATTTCTAAATAATACTTACACGGATACCCTTGGGGCCTGGGTTACCTTCAGGTCCAGCCGAGCCCTGCAATTACAACAATAAAACATTATTAAGAACCTAAATGAAGTATTCAAACATAAACAACTATTACAAATGTCATTCAAAATACAGTTCCAATTGCCAAGAATGAAGTTAAAGTAATCTGGGAACAAAGTCTATGATTTTTGCATTTTCACTGCACCTGCCTGCCAGGGTAACCTGCCGCCCCAGCTTCTCCAGGAGGTCCTGGCAATCCCTAAAGCGTGGACAGAGAGGAGAATGAATGAACAAAGCATGAATATTAGATGGATGGATAAGGTGAAAGGAGAGAATCACAGAGCTCTGTTGGCCATTGCCAACAGACGAATAACACAAGCACTGTTCAGTGAGAAACCTCCACTAAGCTATGTCTATGAACAATATCCCTTTGCACTCAGATAAGGTTCCTCTTTGACAGGGAAAATACAATACAGTAAATACACCATATATTAAGCCCTCTTGGCGCTGAAGAGGGAGAATCTATGAATAAGTAAACAATTAATTCCTGTCATAATTACTTACTTGCTCGCCTTGAAGCCCAGGTGGCCCGTGATAACCTTTGGCGCCCTTCAAACATAAATAGAAAATGTTGGAGAGCATGTTCTTTATACAGAGAGAAAAGTAATTACACCAAACATAGACTCTGAACCAATTGCTCTTATGTCGTTACACTGACAATCGACAACAGATGTTGACAGCTCCACAAGGTCAGAGCCAGGTCAGAGTCTCTCTGTTTCAGAGAAACTCAATTGAATGGTCCCATTGACTTTGTCATGTGTTTCCGAAGTCATGACACATGAAGCCTCACTTGGGGGTGAGGAGCACAGGCCCCTGGCCACTCATTTCCTCTGAAAATACTTAGAGGCGCACAGTTTATGCTCTGGGTATATTGGTTTCAGCTACTGCAAACACTGAGATGGCCTCCTGGGAAAAAAGGTGAAGGCCAGTGTTGCAGAGACCAGACTCTGGACCTCATTTAGACAACTGTGACACCTACAAAGGGACTTGTGTGATAATGGTATTGCGGCGCTGTCATGATTTAAATAGCATAAGACGCAAAATAAGATCATAACACTATCCAATCACCAGCACTGAATGTAGTCTTCTCATGTCCAATAACATGGAGGACTTAAAGGCATTCTTCATTGGCATGTGGTGATATGTGGTGTCACAGGATACTGGGAATGTCATTGATGCCTTGAGCCTGTGCAGGGGTCCCTTCCTATCGTCACAAGACCTTTGACATTGTCATCAAAAGAGTAAACAAAAAAAACTTGGGCCTTAAAAAGTTAGACAATATGTCATTATGTTCTAGCTAGTGCTCAAGCTAATGTATCTAATGCAAGTGAGTTTAGAAAATGTTAAACTGGATCAAAGTAATTATGATAGAAACAAGATAATCTTACAGGTAGTCCAGGAAATCCGCTTGGACCAGGAAGCCCCGGCGGCCCTTGGTCACCCTGTGTAAAAGACATTTGAAAACACAATTAAACAACACTTCAGAAGCTCCAGCTTTCTTCATACAAATCCAGTTGAATGTCTCCTGCTTGAATAAAAAAGTGTTGGAAATATTTAAGAAAATCACCTTTTCTCCAGGTGATGCTTGGCCTGGTGAGAGCCCAGGATCTCCCTTTGAACCCTATAAGAATAACAAAACTGTAATGTATTTTCTATTACTAGCATGTGCAAACTACAGAAGTTACCAAACGCTTGAATACAAAACCTTAACATCTCCATTGGGGCCAGAACCACAGATTCAAAAGCCACAGCTCTACTTAATCAATCAATATTGTTGCAATATCCAACTTCAAACCCAAACAGAAGCTCACTCACTTTTAGTCCAGCTGATCCTGGTGGCCCTGGTTTTCCATGTGGACCAGTGGGACCCTGACACAAGTACACACGACATTACACACAACATAAACTCAACAAAGACACATTTGACTGAAAAAGGTATTCGTTTTGTAATGAACTTGATAACAGTCAACATTTCATATTATTCTGGTCTGACCAGACTGTAAACTAGACTATTACCCTTCATTTAACAATTTACTAAATGACTCCATGAATGAGAAAATTCTCTTCTGAGGAGCACTAGATCTTCTTTTCAACTTAATCTTTTAATGATTCCAAATCTTTTAGTTGTATTTATGTTTGTTTTAGACCTGTTCACCACCTCATGTTACCCTCTTTGGGTATTTCAGATGCATTTCTATAAAAGCACAAATGATCAGGGTTGAAAGAATAATTTGCGGTTACTTACTCGAGGACCTCTTTTCCCTGCAGGACCAGGTAAACCCGGGGGACCTTCAGGACCCTGGATTAGTGAGATAATAGGTTATAGGAAAGAGAAGGGAGCATTGTGAAAGAAGCGTGTAGAGGGGAGGGGAAAAGATAAAGTATGTTAATGGCAAGCAATAACATGCACAAGACTGTCCGGGCTCCTGCATCGATGAGAATGTGAGATTTCTATGTAGGATCTGTGACAGAAGGAAATGGTTTCCTATTTAACTCGTGATAAATAATTATGATGAAACATAGTCAGATTGACTCAATGAAAACTGCAAAGTAGCATAATGAAACAGCATTTAGTCTTTTTTGGTGCATTCTATCTGTCTATATAAAAACATAATGTTGTTGTCAAAAGCTGTAGTTTCTAACCATGGGTCCTGAAAAATTCTCAAGAAATAGTTGATACATGTTGCTTGTAATAATGAACTCTTTATTGTCTTAAGGTAGAAAATATGTTATTATAAGACAGTAGTACATAGGGTAGAGCTGGGTCACCATTGTATCTATGGGTAAATGAATGAGATACAATTGAATAAATATCAACTAGAATGATCAAAATATAAGACCTTTATAACATGTAGATGTTTACATACAACTACATATTTATTGTACTAGAACAAACAGTACTTCATACTTGCTTCTTATTATGGCAAAAGTAGAGATTTTATGCTTATTTGTTATACTAAAGATAGATACCGACAGTAGCTCAGTTGGTAGAGCATTGGCCTTAAGGCTAGAAGGTCGTGGGTTCATTCCCACCTCTACACCTTCTCCACCGACTCCCACTGATGACTGCTGTCGTTGTGTCCTTGGGCAAGACACTTAACCCCACTTTGCCCAAAAGCCCCCACTGAAAGATCAAGGCTATGCTCAGAGAGCAGCCGTCCTCCTGTGGACTCACCACCTGCAGAGGGTCAGTGAGGGGCTGGTGCTATGAGACTTGGGTGGCATCTCTGATTGCCACCCCCCTAACCCAGAAATGGATTAAAGGGTAGAAAATGGATGGATGGATGGAAGATAGATATTTTCTACTGCTTGTTTTTATGTTAGAGTTAGACATTTTTATTTTTATTTTATTTTATTTAGTATAGAGTTATTGTTCATTTGTTGCTACTCATTCCTACTGTTCTGTAACTGGTGATGCAACTCATTGTGGGATGAATAAAGGATCCCTTAATCTCTTAATCTTAAAGCAAAATAAGCCTTTTTTAATGTTAATTTTAATGTATAGGACCATATGTTGTCAGTGTGCAACATCATGTTGTCATTGTGCAACGCATGGACAATATACTCCACAAAGGTATAATTATTGTAATTGAATATACCATTCATAAATTGGAAAGAAAGCATGCATAACAGCATTCTGCTCTTGTAAACCATCTTGTCATGAGATCAGCAGGTGGCTGTGTGTGGCGTTCTGGAATACCCCATTGATCAAAATGTCAAAGCAGCAAAATGTGGAAAACAGAGGAAAGAAACAGTTGTTTGTTCCTGTTGCCTCCCACACAGACACATGGAAACTTTGACCACATTAGCGCCTCCAGCACAGAGCCGTGTCCATAAGACACAGAGCTCTGCAAAACTCAAATGTCAAGAAGATTCCTTTATTCATCACAAATGGGTTTTAGGATGTAATGGCAATGTCATTACTACAAACTTTAAAAACAGATTGATAGTTGACCCCCATCCCAGGATCTTCTTTCTGGGAGGCTCTAGATTTAATGCTTATGGTGTATAAATATGTACAAAAAGGAGGTTAAGTAGGTCTGGGGTCTGAAACTCCTAACCCAGAACTGATAGAAAAATTGCACGTTTTCATTCCAACCAAGCAGGAACGCACCAGACATTTCATCAAGTCTTTGCAGTTCTGACTGGACACAAACCTTTCTAAAATGAACACCCCTGCAGTAGAATATCACTAGAAGAAAGTAGCAATACTGTTTAGTCAAAAAACCCAATTTAGAACAGGAATCAGGAAAGATGGAAAGACAGCCTGTACAAATGTAACACTAAAATTTAGGGTTTCCCCTTTAGAAAATCAGATGTTTCTTTTTCAGGGACATGGGACACCTACCTGTACAAAAAGGGGGAGGGGAATGGGCTTGTGAGTAGGATGACATGTTAGTCTAACAACCTGCACGTACTTGAAACTGAACAGCACTTGCACATGTCATCACCTTTAGATTTATACCACACCCTGCTTTTTCTTTGCATTCTGCTGTATTGTGACAGCTAAAATAAAGGGGTCTATACACTTTCAACTGAGGTCACACTGGTCACTCAATAGCAATTAGACAAGATTAATGAACTATTTTATTACTCACTGGTGGACCCTGCTCTCCCTTGGCGCCAAAGAAGTCGTCATCATAAACATACAGGTCCTCGCCGTCCTCATAGCCATAGTCGTATCCGCCCACGTCAGTGCTGTCATAGCTGCCGTCCGGGTATTGCTGCTCGATGCTGTCCCCATGATTCTGCCGATACAGAGTTGTGCCGTTGGCTTTCGGCTGCAAAAGATGAGTCTGGGCGTGTCGTGTTTTCTGAGGACTGATGGTGGATGTGTTCCTTAGTGAATCCATCTGTTTATCTTGTTTGGTCATTTCAAATGATACTGGTGTTGTCTGTGGGCCAAATATGTGCTGTTTCACCATACTGTTCTCTGCTTGATCAGCCATGGCTGAAGATTTTGTTCTTTTACTCAATATGCTCATTGTAGAGACTGCAGTGGTGCGTTGAGTTGAATGCCTCATGTCCAGTTTACTTGATGGAGCTAATGTTGCAGGATGTGAAGAAGATTGAAAGAAGGTATCAGGTAAAAATGCTTCTGATGTTGGTGGTCCTGATGATGCGAGGGAGTCTGGACTTTCACTTACTCCCTCAGTGGTCACAGTTTGTGACAAGGAGTCATAACCCACTGAATCCAAAACAGAAGGAGGTGAGTCTGATCGGTAAGTGTCGGCCAGCCGACACTGTTTTTTAAGGTAGTTGCAGTAGTTTGCTGCTGCTTGTGCCGATGGATACAAGTCTAGTTGGCAGACACGGCCATTAAACGGCACCGCTTTGTAGCTCATTCTACCCAAAGTGAAAACAGACCCAGAACCCCCCAGTGTCTGAGCTCTGCCAAGGGTCTGCTCCTGCTGCTGCACTGTCCCACAAAATGCATAAAAGGACACGGAGTGTGTGCGGACACCAATGGCAAAGGAGTGGAGGTTCACGACCTGCCAGTTATAGCTGAAGTATATGGGGGCCTTATCAGTGTGCACCACCACTCGATGAGGCAGAAGTTGAATGCCAAAACGCAACCTGTCCGTGCCATCTCTAATACTAAAAACAAAAGCATTGTTAGCTCTCCAGGAGCTTAAACTTACAACAAAAGAAAACTCGTCTTTCATCTCAGGCAACAAAGTGCCTGCAGCAGCCTCATAAAAGGAGTCTGAGTTGAGTAATACACCATATTCTGAGACAGGAATAGCTGGAGGGGCAGAGGTTAGTTTGACTGCAGAGCCGCGTCCCTGTTCGACATAATCTGTGCTTCTCTGACCAGTGAGCCCGAGCCGATGGAGAACATCCACACCTAAAAGACAAAACACATATCATTATTAATCATCAACGAGGAGGAAAGAAGTTGTGCTCTTATCTTCAATGGTATGTTATAGTTAATTTATAATTCCTTTATACCCCCTTTTTGATGTTCCAGGCCAGAACAAGCCCTACTTGTTGATCTGAAGAGGCAGCTGTGGCCCATATGACTTTTGGAGACGAGTATCACAGAGAACACACCGCCATGTTGAACCAATTGGTTGAAGAGACTCCAGCAGCTCCTCTTCAGAGAATCCTGTCATTCTTTCTAATGCCTACAGGTATGTTTTTTTCCTAAGGATTTATGTAAGGTCTGCTGACAGTGAAGCTATGCAGAAAAGCAAAGTCAAAGTGAATACACTATAGGCAATGCTCTGACGATTTGACTTGTTATCAAGTAGGCAAATGACAGATCATGACAACCTGAGGCCATTGTGTCCAGAACCAAAACACCAGCAAGTATTAATTAGAACGCCACCTGGATACCAGAATTAAACTGTGACAAAACAAATTATATGTATTTACAGTTTAAAAACACATTGACTGTACAATCTAACTTTCTAATTGGTTGAGCAGATATTGGTTGGATTGATCAATATTATATTGGTCAGAATTAGGCATTTGTTGACGTTATGACCAAAATGTACTGGCTGAAAATGCTGCCATAGTATCTGCATACTATTCACCGTGACAACTTCAATATCTATTGTGGTGCCACCTGCATGTGAAAGGTTGCTATGACTGGTTGTTTAGTACTGTGGTGAGAGTCCTCTGCCACATCAAATTTTGGTCATAATGGCCAAATTTCCTTGATTGGTGGTATGATTGGTTGTAAACGCACCCCTTTGTCGATTAGATTAAATTCACTAGTTGTTAGTTCAATAGATAAGATATTCGTCCCACAGTGGGGAAATGTCAATGTTGCAGTGCGCACACAGGACAGTAGAAAGATCACACAGGGAGCACACAAATGTACAAAATAAGTAGCTGCTATGTTTCTAAGCTAGGTTACACCAGATAGATAACACCAGTTTTTGTTTTTAGAGTGTAGGTTTTTCAGTAGATGAAAAGTCAGAAGGGCATTGAAAGTTTTGTCACAAAGTATATACAGTATTTACATCAAGCAGTTCATCTTTTACATTTCTCATCCAAATAAGAAAAGAGTGGTCACATCTTGATTTTGCAGCAGCGCACATACAGGACAGTAGTGAGGGCACACAAGGAGCACACAAAAATATACAGAGATGAGTAAATGCTTCTTAACTAGCTTCAAATGTGTCACAAGAGCAGAAAGTAAATATCAATATATAAATAAACTTCACTTTATTTATCTATATAGATTTATAGATAAATAAAGTAGATAAATAAGTGATGACTTGCCGTCATTGCCTGAGGAAACATCACCTGTATTCCAATTACGTCTGATGTGTAAAGACAGGTCACTCATCTATAGTTAAGTTATGTTCAATTCCAAAAGAACATTTTCCTTAACCAAACAATGTTAAAGGTTAATATGGGCAATGTGTACATTTATCAAGAAAACCATGTTATTTATTAATTTAATTATTATGCTTTTTTATACTTGGCAAAGGTTTAAAGCAGACGAGTGCAAGTTGGCTTCATCATTTAGAATAAAATTAATGATTGGAGTGAGATGAAAAAAGAAACAGCAAGGACTTAAAATAGAAAGTTTATCAGCAGTTCATACTCACTATTTTCTATGAGTGTTCTACTCATTTTGGTCAGGGACCATATTCAATAAGTACTAGTTAGTCAGGGGCCGAAACTAATAATATTTCAAATGGAAAGTACGAAAAGATGAAAATAGCATGCTGTGATCTGATTTGTTCTCAAAATTTCACTTTGTTTTTGAACAAACAAAATGTATAAAAGTGTAAAACTCACCACCCTATAAAACATTAAGAAAACATTCTCTGATTATTCCGTTGTGCTCCCCTTTGTCCCCAAGTCCCACAATGGAAAATAAAGGAAAAATCCCTGTTTTTGGCTTTTTTCAGAAACATGTGTGGAGGACAAGAACAGACTTGTCATAAGATAGGTTAAAAAGGAGCCAAGAAATGTGCCTGCTCACAGCTGCTTTCATGTGTGACACATCTATCAAAAGATGCTCCAAACTAACTCCTGACTCTGATACACACTAAGGTTGTGTTGTGTTGTGTTGTGCTGTAGTGTGTTGTGTGTTGTGTCAAGCTAACTTTGTGCAATGTAGTCTTCTTGTCCAGGGAGTACCGCAGAGCATACTGACAGGAGCAGGAGAAGGTTCCACCTGCAGACAATAGATAAGACATTAGAGAAGTAGTGCGACTGAATATCAGCAGTGAAATAGATTGCTTCATAAATTAATAATAGTAAAATTACATTCATCAAATAGGGAAGCATGTGATGTTGACAGATGGAATGCAGTGATGCAACTGTGGTATTATACATTGTTATGAGGAACACAAATCAAAGCTCTATTATAACAAATCCATACGTTCCTACTCCCACCAAAAGGTTATTCCATGTTCCATAACTGGGCTCACACCTGATAGATGTTATAGTGAGTGTGTGAATTCACAGATATGGTTGAAATAGGATAAAGGTGACTAAGCACAAGTAAACAACTAACATACACAATTGCAATACCACTTAGGAAGGAAATATATCGCAATGATTCCTGTTCTGCACGCATTTTCAAAATAGTAATATGTCTAGTAATAATAGTAGTAGTAATATATCTTTTAAATAGGTGTGGGATTGTTCCAAACAAAAATTCTGACATAAATGGTTTCTACTGCTGTCATCAGATTGTTTATTTTTATGAATAATACATTTTAAAATGGGCCAACATGAGTGTATACACACATGCTGTTATGTGATTAAAGCTGCCAAGTAAATATTTCCACTGTACCTCAATAATTTTATCTTTATTATCGTAAGATAAGATAGATCATGGAAACTTCAATGTTGAACACATCATAAAGAACAGATCCTGTTATGTACACTAGAGCAGTTCAGGGGTACGGACATTTACATTTACAGCAGTGACTATGAATTAGCATGTATTATTAAATGTTGCTAATGCTGTATTAGCAACATGGGAATATGGTCAGAATAAACAGCCGATTAAGCCGACATCATGATACGTTTTGTAGCATATACCTAACAGAAATATGCTTCCACATTAATAGGTGCATGTGTGGATTTTGATACATGGGCTTTCTTGTTGTTACAGTGTGACCCTAATTGACCCACCTCTAGGTGGCACTACCGACCATAATCAAGAACTGCAACAGAGCATGCACAAGACAATCTCACCAATCTGTGTGCTGAGGGTTTTCTGGGTCATTGATAGAAAAGATGTTTGATATATAAAAATAAAAATAATACATATTGATGATAATTGAAAACATGGTCATTAAATTAAAAGCCTGGCCTCACATGTATACCACACAAGATGTTTCTGTTGTTAAGTTGTAACTGAAAAAGCACAGCATGGCTAAGCACTGATACTCTATGAAGGCAAAGCAGCTGTAACAGTAGCCTAACTTATGTGGTGCCTGTGCTTACATAAGACCACCTAAGTTATGTTATGTGTTATTCTATCATGACAAACGCTGGCAAAGGCAATGCTTTTCAAAGAGCTCTGTGAAGATCAGTGTCTCTGATATAATTCAATTGAAGAAACAGACTGACCCCTGGGTATTTTTTCACCCAAACACAAGTCTCAACTATGAGACGACTTGACACTAGCATTGAAGACGAGACAGTCCACCCACAATTTATTACGAGTTCTTTTTAATTTTAATTTTAAGATTTGTATTCCAAAGATATTTGTACCACATGTCATGTTTTTTTTTCAGAATAGATTTCAAACAGAAATGTATAAAATAAATGATGTGTCTTGTCTTCATATTTACTACGTCAAGACTGTAACAAGTTACAAAGTATTTTTATTAAAAAAAAAAAAAAACCCCAAAGCATCTCTATGCAGAGGTTCTCAAGGGGCATCACTTGAGTATGTATGTATGTATGTGTGTAACTATAGAAAGACACCAGGGACTAAGCTAAGTAAAGAAATGTAGGAACAGGGGGTGGGTACGTTTTCTTCTTCCCACCCCTTTTTGAGCTAAACCCTTTTTTTGAATAATAATATCTGTAGTACAGATTCTCCCTGTACCTTTGTTGCCCTTGTGTGTGGGTACCGTGCTTTCTGTAGGGCGCAGAATGAGGCTCAAAATAAAGTATTCAAATCCAAATTCAAATCGATGACTTAAAAGAATAAACAGCAAACTCAACAAAATTATCTTAAAGCCCTAGTATTGGGAATACACCGATCGGTACCAATATTGGAAATATTATTGGATTATAGCAATAGTGTGAACTTTCACTCAAACCATGTTGCTCTGCAGAAACTAGCAAGATAATAGTAAAAAGTACATATGGTGTAATAATTTAGCTGTGATTTGAGGGTTGTTCAGCCTCCTCCAATCAGCAGATATTTAAAGCAACAGTATCGGATGTAAAAAAATGGATTGGTGCATGCAGCATATTTATTTATTTAGTCTCAACAACACCAATACCTGTTCAATAAGATAATTGCTTTATTGATCTCACAATGGAGAGATATACATGTTACATTTGGCTTCAATAAGATCACTCAGGGTGTGCAAATGTGCAAACAACAAGAAATGTGCAAACGTTTTAAAACAGTAAAAGAAAAGACAAAGGATACCTTACCAGAGTACTATTCTAGGATACCTACATGATTTTGTTTGTATTTTTATATCTGAATCTCTTTTCATTAGTATCTCACGAGTTTACACCATCATCTAGATCATTGTGCAACATTCCTCAAACTATTACTAACAGAGACACAGCAAATCTTCCTGTTCTAAGTAAAGCCAATGTATTTGCTGGTTCTACTTAAATGTTGGCAAAAGTTGACAGTCTTGAACCAAATGGGAAAAACTAAATTTAACACTTAGGATGTCAACTGGGGCCATCTGATGCTGATTCAGTCGACTGTTTCGTGCTGCTCAGTCAGACTTTTTGTCTCTGTTCGTGGCTATTTAAGGAGTCCCTGAGTCTCTGTGTCGCCCAACAGCTCCGGACTGGGGGATTGGGGCATCTTCAGTGACATATGCTGAAATGATATAACCACTGCCAGTTCTTTAGCAAGTAATTAAGTGTGCAAGTAAGTAAGTAGGTAGGTATGTACGTAGGTAGGTAGGTAAGAAAGTAAGTAAGTAAGTAAGTAGGTAAGCAGGAAGGTAGGTAGGTAGGTAAGTAGGTAAGTAGGTATGTAGGTAAGTAAATAAGTAACTAAGTAAGTAGGTAGGTAGGTAGGTAGGTAAGTAAGTAGGTAAGTAAATAAGTAACTAAGTAAGTAGGTAGGTAGGTAAGTAAGTAGGTAAGTAAATAAGTAACTAAGTAAGTAGGTAGGTAGGTAGGTAAGTGAGTAAGTAGGGAAATTTGTCCTCTGCATTTGACCCATCCTGATATCATAAAGGCTTCAGGAGCAGTAGTCGCCGTAGAACAACCCATCCCCAGATGTTGGTGCTCAGCTTGGTCAGGACTACCAGAACTGGATTTTACCTATTGTGCATGTTTTTAGTGGCCGTGGAAACCGGAGCGCCCAGAGAAAACCTGACGGGATTCGAATCCAGGATCTTCCTGCAGAGAAGTGAGAGTGCCAATCACTCAGTCACTGTAAGTAAGTAAGTAACAATTCTTTATTTAGCGTCTTTCACAGACGCGAGTCACAAAGCGCTTTACAATTACAATTCACGCAATGATTGACACACAGAAACATTATAACCGCACAGAAATAAAAACAAAAGAAACATACATATTGGATACTTACATACACCACAACCAGGATAACATGACTGAGCAAAATATAACCAGAAGGACAGCATACAACCAGGAAGTGAAATTGAAATGGAAACAAATCACAAACCTGAACAATATTACCTATACTCACCTTTACCGGACCCATAAGAGTCTACACTAACATCCAGAAGGACAGAAAATCTAATGCAAAGGCCAAAAATTAACCACTCCTGTTCCCAAATGCCTAAACCTAACCGCCCGGACACAAAAACCTAAAACTTAACCAATCCCTGATCTTTAAATGCCTAAAACTTAACCACTCCTGTTGCCAAATGCCTAAACCTAACCGCCCTGACACAAAAAGCCTAAAAACTTAACCATCCCTGATCTTTAAATGCCTAAAACTTAACCATTCCTGTTCCAAAATGGCTAACCCGAAAAGGGAGAAAGAAGAAGCAAAGGGCACAGACATCACGACCATCTCCACTCCGACTCCCGAGGACCTCTGCACCCCCAACCGCCTCAAAAGACTCCACACCTCCCCACGATTCAAGAAGAACTCAAACACCTCCAAGTTTCCAAAAGAACTCAACACCTCCACGGCTCCCGAACGAGCTCAACGCCTCCACCACCGAGCATCCTCAGCAAAGCTAGCCACATCTTCATCAGCGCCATCAGCATATACAGCACCACCAGCAGCAGTGGATACAGCCGCAGCCGTGGCTGCTCCATCATCTTCAGGCAGCAGCAGCTGGCTGCTCCATCATCTTCATCCAGCAGCAGTGGATACAGCACAGCAGTGGCTTTGCTCCAACATCTCATCATCACCTTCCCCAACCTACAGCCCGTGAAGCTTCCCCACTGCTCCAAGGCTACAGCCGGGCTGTACTGGGGGCCTCTCAAACCACCTCTGTCTCCACCAAAGACTCCCTCATCACCTTCTCCATGGACCCGGCTTGGGTCCCCTCGAGCTCGCCCCACCGCTAACACTCCACTCCATCTAGGTGAAAATGAGGACGACCTTTCCCTTTGTTTTCTATCTCACGCCTTCACTACTGGAATTAACCGGAACATCTGCGGCAGATAAGGATCGCGATGAAGACTATTCCGCTCTCACACCGCACTGTAGCATATCACGAGTCATCCTATCTAACATTCCAAAAACACACTCCCCATATACGTACCTCCAAAGCCACCTAGGCGTCCAACTCAAATTCTCCCTCAAAATCCCCCCGTACCCTCCTCTAACCCCATAAAATTCCACCCCCCCCTCCTGCTCATTAAGCCCACCTCCCCCCCTAACGCCAGCACCAAGAAACCCCCACCTCCACTCCCCATTCGTCCACCACCCAACACAGCCGGCCCCTGCCCCTATACCCCATCACCAAAAACCATCCAACCTTCAACCACCCCCCCCGTCCAACTCTCCAAGAACCACCCACCTCTCATCCTCTTCCCCGCCTTCCCCCCCCTTCCCCTTTTTTCTCTAAACCACTAGGATGCACAGGTCTCATGCTTCGGCAGCCAACTGGCAGTCTAGTTAGAGGAGAAGACCACGGCGGGGCCCTGTCATGAAGCCACCTGTGCCAGTCCCTTAGTGAATAACACAAAGAATACATTAACAGAAGAAAAACATCTGAAGTTACTTCAGTCTAATCAGGACAATCAATTCTTGTTCCGTGAAAGAATCAGCCGACCACAACCGCGATACTGAAACTTTGAAACCTTGCTAATGCAAATGTCTTATCTCTTTTGTAACAAGTCTTTTTTAACAATAATCTTATTTTTGTACTTATAAGCCTAGATCTTATGTTCATGGGGAAAACATGGCTGACCTAAATACAGGAAATGCAGTTTTAATAGAAGCTTCACCACCAAATTCAAATTTGATTCGGAAATAAGGGAAAACAAAAAAGGAGGTAGGCGTAATGCCATTTTTTAGAGACCAGTCCTCCCAAATGTCCCTCTTGGGATGTTTTTCATCATTTGAATAATGCAGAAGTACAAAATAGATAATTTTTTACAATGCACGATTTTGATAGTTTAGTTTTATTACAATCTCCATGTGGATAAATGTTGATGACAAGAAATGCAAAAGAGCAAACTTGCTACCTTTGGTCTCACTCTGGCCCCACCCACAGCAGAGGGCTAGATACTAAGGGGGGTGACTATTTCAAATGTAAACGTGGACGACTGTTTGCGCTTTACGGGATTCATTTTTTTGTGTATTTTTTGACATGTGTTCACTAACAAACCACGCAGTGGACTCTGCACCTGTATCGAAGAAGACAAATAAATGAAAATACGGGTGAACTCTTTATGGGAATGATAAACTTTGAGAATGCCCATCCGTCTTCTACTGTAGATGAACTGTTTAACTCGTCACCTCTAGTGTTTGAATGTTCTGGACACCATCGCTCCAGTGAAGGTTAAAACCAGTGAAAAAATAAGCAGAAGTGCGCCGTGGCTAAAAGCAGACTCGGACAGGGCACAAAAGAGGGAGTGCCGGAGGGCCGAGCGGGAAGTGGCGCAGTCCTACCTCCAGGTTGAATACGAATCTTCAAAGAAAAGGTTGTGCGAGTATATACCAGGTGCTAACGTAGTACTGAGAGAAAGGTATTTTTCTGAAATGATTGAAGGCTGGCAGCAACATTCTGCTGTTCTGTTTTCAACAGTTAATTAGATAACAAACCCCCCCCAGTTTCAATGCCATTAGTAAGCTAACTTCCAAACGTAAATGTAATGAGTTTTGCACATTTTTTTCAATGACAAGGTTCAAGTCATCAAAAAACGGCCATATGTCCTCCAAATCCCACAGATAACCATCAACAGGCCAAAAAGCACTTTGATCTAACTTACTTTGCCCTTAAATGATCAAAAACTGTCCAAGAGATAATCTCCAGTTTGGAGCACCTCCACATGCGCCTGATGTACTACCCACTCGATTTCTAAAGTCTGTTCTTAGCAGTCTGTTACCTTCACATCAACGATCACACAGATATTAAACATGATCCCTTCCTTCTGGAAATTGTTAATTCCCAAAGGCCCTGAAAACTGCAGTCCATCAGGCCCCCTGCTTTAAAAGAGCAGATCCTGGATGCTATACGTATTAACAACTACCGTCCCATCTCAAATCTGCCATTTAATGGGAAAGTCCTTTGAGAACGTGTCTACCAACACCTAAATAGATTTCCTTAGTAATCAACAACTCATTTGATATGTTTCGTCCGGCTATTAGACCCCACCACAGCACTGAGACTGCATCTTTGTCAATGTTTACATACGATATCCGGCTAACACTGACGCAGGCAAAGTCTCAATCCTAATTCCTGTTAAAAGGAAAGCTAAGTTGCTGCCGTTTGACCTGTCGACCATGAGATCCTCTTACAGAGACTAGAGGACTGGTTGGCGGTCGCTGGGCATCCAACCGCCCAAAGTTGGTTTAGGTTCCTTACCTTGAAGACAGGAAGTACTTATGTGGATATTGGAAACTGTGTCACAGGTCATATGGCCCTGACCCTGTGGATACCACAGGGTCATCCTGGACCTCATTCTTTCAATCTCTACATGCTGGCCGTTAGGTCCGTTAATCGCAGAAACAAAGTGTCCTCATAACTATGCAGACGACAAACTCAATCTAGTCTCACGAACGGCAGGATAACAAGGCCCAGTTGGACTCACTCCTGCGCTGATATCCAACAGATCCAGTGAGGTGGATGCAAAAACAACTTCCTTCAGCAAGAACTCAGACAAAACTGAATGATTGGTCTTTGGTCCCCAGAAAACAAAGAGAGAGCGTCATCAGTCACCTACAGTCTCTCTCCCCTAAAACCTCAAACAAGGCAGAAATCAGGGGTAATACTGACTCAGACTTAAATTTTAATAGCCAGCATCAAATCAGTAACATCAGACAGCTATTTTAAAAAACCATCTAAAAAACATTTCCATGATCAAAAACATAGTGTCAAAAGCAGACTTGGAGATTCTTATTCCATGCTAATTTGTCTCCAGTAGGTTAACTAACTGCAGATGGCCTGCTCACAGGTCTGTCCAAACAGGCTGTACAAAGCTGCAGGTAACATTCAAAATGCAGCAGCCTCGAGTCCTGACAAGAACCAGTAAGTACGACCATATTAGTCCGGGGCGGTCCTCAGGTCTCTGCACTGCTTCCTTCCTGTGGCTCAGAGAATAGAACTTAAAAAACAGCTTTTGCTTGTGTACAAGTCTCTCCATGGGCCCGCACCAAAATATATTAGTGACAATGTTAGTCCCATATGAACCAGCCCCGGACTCTGAGGAGCACAGGGACTGGACTTCCTGTTAGGCCCCGAGTCGAACTAAACATGGGAGGCTGCTTTTCCAGATTCAAGTGCTAAAATCTGGAAACAATCTACCTGAAGAATGTGAGCCAGAGAGGCCACCTCATCAGGACAATGTTTAAAACCAAGTTAAAAACTGTGCATGTTTAGCTGTGCAAACAACTGAGGGAATTTAAATTTTTTACTTCTTTTTAATGTTCTTTTGATTATTTATGATTTAAAATAGCTATCTTGTTCAGCACTTTGAGTTGCCTTGTGTATGAATGTGCAATACAAATAAACTGCCTTGCCTTTGCCTTGCCCTTGCCAGTTGCCTTGCCTAACCCTAACCGCCCTGATTACAAAAGCCTACAAACTTAACCATCACCTGATTTGTATTGCCTAAAACTAAACCATTCCTATGTTGAAACAAAACATCAATATAAAAAACCTAGCCCCAACCCGAAACATAAAACCTAACCTTAACCACTTGGAGATAAACATCTAAAACATAACCATCGCCCTGTGCATAATAAAGTTAAATTCACCCAGAAACAATTCCACGAACACCAATGCTTCCAGAACATTTTTATTAAAAGAGAAAAACATCACAGAGCAACTGTCATACAAACAATAAAAAACAGCAAAATATAGATACATAGAAACTGCACCGTAGGCCCAGACAATTGTCACAATGACAATCATTGCATACCACCTGGACGGGAAAGGAGGCGCGCATTAGCGCATGGGGGGCGTGACCCATCATAAAAGCCAACTCCACCTGCTGCTCTTCATCAAGTCTGTGTGTGAGTCCTGAGGAAGAGGACGGACCTTACTCAGTCGAAACGTTGGCCACGCATTAACACACAGGGACTATTTGAAAAAAAGAAAAAAAGTGGACTTACCTTCACAGAGAAAAAGTTACCAAACCTTATAGACCAACCTGGGACTCTAGAACTGGACCATGAGGGAACGGACTGGCCTGGGTCAAAACAAACAATTCCTTCCAACGACCCAGGACCACCCAGTATAATTGGAGGGCCAGTGCCAAACTCTCTCGTTCTTTCAGAGAGACCCACCCGCACGCTAGTCTGACTAACGCCCGGGGCCTCCACATCTTACAGGGGGCCCTACCATAGCAGACCTCTGCTTCGCTCCTATGCAGATGTCACTCGAACCAGAACAACACAAGCCAGACCATATATACCGACACATCCTACCGGTATAACGAACGGGTACAATGAAGGAAGAGAACGGGTCTCAAACAGAGAGCACCGCCTTCCCAATATGCAAATTACCGCAATGAACAACCACCACTATGAACCGCTTGATCCAGTCTCACGCAGACTGACAAGACCCTAACACCGTGTAATAAAAGTCATACATCATCTTCAAAAAGTCCTCCCCAAAAACAGGAAAGGACGAACCAAGAATGATAGCCCAAATGACTTTCACAACTTGCAACCCTAATAAAGCCCGGCACTGACCACACCACACGCACCCTAGAACTGATCGAAGGAAATGCAAAAAATTGGGGGTTACACTAACCCTGCTGATTCTGGACAGCACTATACGTGAGACGTTGGAACAATTTACAATCCCAACAACTCAGTAATGAATTCTACCCGATGGACTGGAAAACCAGCATTTACATCTGCCACCTACGTGGGCACGACGGAATCTGTCCCGCGAACCACACAGGCGGAGATTGACCACGGCAGGAAGTGGTCCATCTCAGGCTGTAGAAATTAAAACACATCTCGCACTGATAGGGGAATTCAACCCCAGCGGCCCTTAAGTACACAGCAACTCATAACAGATTAAACCAATAAAACCACAAAACCCTCCCCTGAGGGAACCCAGACAGACGTAAGTGAAGACAGGAAACATCCACCGCCAGCACCACGGAGAGACGACTCCACTTGTTACTCCCTCTCACCAACACCCAACACAAAACCGGCTCATCGGTGCTCAAAACTCGACAGTCAATTCAAAACGACCAAACCTCCACCTCAGAAACACCACACATTCACAAAACCAAACAATGGGAACAAATAATACAGGAGATTAAATGAGGAACAAGGAACAGACACCCCAAACCCAAAACCCACAAGCGAATGCAGATTCAATAATGAGAACACTATGTCAGCCAGCCGTATGCCCAACCTGGCAGGCACTAGATGAAAGCTACACAAGCCACTATGCGGAACCACCCCCTAATACCTCCCCCCCTACAGGGAGGAGAGGTCCTCCCCCACCCAACCTATAGCCTCCTGCTGGACCAGGACGAATCCCAGGAAATGGGGATCAAACCCCAATCTCCCAACACCCACGATCGACCATACGACCAAGAAGCCTAACTCCAAAATGCCGGGGACCCTCACCCACCGGGCCCTCACCCGCTCACCCACCATCCACACCCATGAACCCACCCACACCCACCAAACCAAGACCCGTTACTAACCCAAGAGTACATATTAGAACACAAGGAAAATAAAAAACTGGACTACTTCACCATTGAAAAAAACAAAGTGGGTTTATAATAGAGATTCCAACATACGCAATTCCCTTATGCGGCCACTCAATTCCTGACCTCCAAATTGAATTTTACCCCCGGGGGAAACTTCAGGCACATTGCTGCCACCCTTAAACTCTGCCATACAAAATACAAGAATGGAAAAACTAGTCCTAGCCTTTGCATCAATGCACAGGGACCAGGCAAGCAGAGAACACAAAACAGCAATAAAACAAATGCAAACAGCCAATCAGGACCGCCAAAAGACGCTTCCCCTAGTCTCAGAAAATCTGGATCCCCCCGCCATAACCTGCTGCCGGAATCACCCACATCATCAACAAGACACCATCCAAAGAATGAATGACTACACATTAGAAACATAGGACACATCCCAGCCCCTGCCTGCTACCTCTTTCAAACCGAAGACATGATGACATTGGACAAAACCTACAGCAAATATAATATTCAAACTTGGACCAGCTTTTAAACTTCACAGCCCCCGGAGAGCTCTGACCTAAGAGGGGCAAACTCCAACACTACAATCAAATGTTAATGGTCTTAACCAAACACATGCAACCCACCCATCACCCAATTACAAATCTTAACAAAAGGACTGACTTTCATAACCCACACCGGGACTTTTCGCAAAGAATCAAAAACAAAAACAACATTACAAATAGACATTCAACAAAACCACAGAAAATTAAATTACTTAACCTTTTTCCACCCACCCAGAGGGAGCCATCACACAAGAAAAGACTCTTCAGACCACCAGTCCACTTGGAGCCCGGAGCCCCGCAAACTGTCTATGCTACCCCCAGAAGATACTCATACCTTATTAAAGCAACCTCAAACGCCCTGGAGGAACAACACAAACCAAGAAGAGAAGCACAAAATTTCACTAACAGAAGAGGAACAAGCCCTAAAAGATTTAGATTAAACGGAAAGACATAGTGATTAAACCTGCCGACAAAGGAAACACCCCATTTATCATGGACAGAGAAACCATACACACAAGAAGCTTCTACGACAACTAAAACACCACTCAATATTATAAGTAAATTGGGAATTCACGCACCCATAACCCGATACAATACAACACTATAAGACACATTTTTGACGACCACTCCACAAACTAAAATACATAGACTCAAAACAGAATAATATTAAAGGGGGACCACGAACCCAGACCCAGACTAATTTACATGCTTCCAAAAAAAATACATAAAGAACCCACGGACATGGACCCATATACCCTACGAAATCCCCCCAAGGTAGACCTAATCATCTCAGACTGCTCCAAGCGAAACATATCGATCAGCGAATACCTGGAACATTATCTCCACCCACTCTCTATCAAACACCCAGCATATCTACAAAGACACAATCACTTTATCAACATCATCAAAAACACTAAAATAACCTCTACTATGTTACTCCCATTTTCCTTTCACCATAGGACACCGATTCCGACTCCCTCTAACTAACATTGACACCCCCTCAGGCTTGGCTGCAGTACGAAATATGAAGAATAAACAACCCTGACCCTACCAGACCGTGCGGACACACAAATACTTCACCTCCTTGAAATAAACCTGACCCGGAATGATTTTTGATTTCGATGAAGAATAAATATTTACAGATTAAAGGCACAGCCATGGGCAAGAAATTCGCTCCATCAGTACCAAACATATTTAAGGCAGACTGGTAGACAAAAGCACTGGAACAATGCTCCATCAAACCCATAACAATATCACGATACCTGGACGCTATTTTCCGTAATTATGACTTCATCAGCAAACGGACGTGACACACTTCAAGATACCAAAACCCCTGGACCTCCTTCGACCCCTCCATCAAACAAAATATTATACAACCCACAAAAAGTGGAACTTCTTGACACAACAGTAACCGAGGAAGCTAGGCCCTTCATTTGAACACACTCAAACCCGACATAAAAGTATTTTTCAAAGATAACGACACTCATTAACTCCTTCCACAAAACAAGCTTCCACCCAAACATACATGCAAGGGACCTGATAAAATCACACTCACCCGATTCAAACGTATATTGACACAACACACAACTTTCTGCAACAGTTCAAGACCCTATTTGGAAGCCCTAAGACACCGAGGCTAATTCCCCCGCTCATTCTTACGGCAGTGCCTAGCCACATTCGATAACAACAAAATAAAGACAACAAAATACGACACCATCGAATTACGTGCATTTATTTCCCACGTACTCCACACCAGCAATTAAAAATACCCCCCCAATATCAAAACAACATTTACATTTTATTTCTAACCAAGACTTTTACCAGACCACAGGATGATAGCAGCATCCAGAAGGAACCCCGAATCTAAAGGACTATTTAGTCAGAGCCAAACTTGTATCACTACAGAAACTGTAAGGAAGCCCAACCCACAAAAAAGAACATTTTTTGCATTAAATCTGAAATATATCAAAAACCATGTCCCGACAACCTGTACCATAAAATCACAACAACCTTCCAACCAGAAACCCCGGAACTGCGCATCTACTCCTTCTTCTGCACTAAATGTGAGAAAGACAATAAAATATAGGGGAAACTAAAGATTCCCTCGTTAACAAACAAATGATTTCAATACAAATACATCCCTGATAAGGAGAAAAGGCTTCCACAACCCCACTACAAATAACACAGTAATTAACAATGGAATAGAACAATCAGAATCAACAGAGACTAGAATACAAAACTCCACTTGGCAGAACAAAGAAAGAACAAAAGAAACAGAAACTTGGATTCAGTTGCTCAACACCAGAGTCTCTCTGCTCTGCTTTTGCTTCGCCTTTTTAATCTCCTTGAATCATTTTATTTACATTTTTTGTTTCTCCTTTAATCATTTTATTTACAAAACGAGGATTACTCCTTCTACACACTTCAGCTTTGTGGAATTTATCAACTTTAGTCATGTCGGGACGAAAGAGACGGAGAAGCGTCTGCGGCGGCTGTTGTGATTTGGAATATCAGCTCAAATCTCTTCAAACACGGATATCTATTGTGGAAACAGAAATGGGACTAAACCCGACTCTTCCAATGAGTGAAAATGGGTTGAATGGACAGACTGGAAATGTAAGTTATGACGTCATTTCTTTTCCCAAAATCAACAATGAGAATTATTGGAACAATTGTGGAGCTAAACCCAAAGTTGACAAAGCTAAGAATGACAATAGGAGTGAAATAAGGCCACAACTAAATGTTCTGAAGACTTCAAACCGCTTTTTACCCCTTTCTGAAACAACAAAGCCGCTAACAACTGCAGCGCCTCCACCAAGGACAAACTGTGTCCTTATCGGAGATGGTTCGGTGAAAAATGTAAACATGGAGTCCATGCTCACTATCTCAGTTCACTCTGCAAAAGTTGCTGAGATAAGAACTCTTCTGCCTAAAGTGTTATCTGAGAACAGTGGTGTGCGTACATTATTGATCCACACGGGGGCGGTAGATATCTATGAGAAGGCAAGCGAGAAGTTACGAATGGATTTAACGCTGTTACTGGATGACCTCAAGAAAATGGACATAACAATTTTTCTTAGTGGCCCACTTCCAAATATAGATGGAAAAATTGAGAAGTTTAGCCGTCTGTATCAGCTAAATACATTCCTACTCAATGAGTGTTCACGCAGAGGACTTGGCTTCATTGAAAACTTTAATCTGTTCTGGAATAGGCACGAGCTTTTTGAAGAAAAAGGTCCACATCTGAACAACTACGGAGTAAAAGTGTTGATGGATAACTTTGCATCTGCCCTAAGGCCTCAGCCTGCGCAGCGCGTGCAGCCGTCGAAAGGGAGAAAGAAGAAGCAAAGGGCACAGACATCACGACCATCTCCACCGACTCCCGAGGTCTCTGCACCCCCACCGCCTCAAAAGAACTCCACACCTTCACGATTCAAGAAGAACTCAACACCTCCAAGGTTCCAAAAGAACTCAACACCTCCACGGCTCCGAAAGAGCTCAACGCCTCCACCCCCAGCATCATCAGCAGCTGCCACATCTTCATCAGCGCCATCAGCATATACAGCACCACCAGCAGCAGTGGATACAGCAGCAGCAGTGGCTGCTCCATCATCTTCAGCAGCAGCAGTGGCTGCTCCGTCATCTTCAGAAGCACCTTCCCCACCTACAGCCCCCGTGAAGCTTCCCCCATTGCTCCAGGCTACAGACAGACCTGTACTGGGGGTTCCTCAACCACCTCTGTCTCCACCAAAGACTCCCTCATCACCTTCCATGGACCCGGCTTGGGTCCCCCCCGCTACATCCACTCCATCTAGGGAAAATGAGGACGACCTTTCCCTTTCCCGTTTTCTATCCCCGCCTTCACTACTGGATTTACCGGAACACTCGGCAGGCATGATAAGATCGGCGATGAAGACTATTCCTCTCACACCCACTGTAGCCAGATCAAGAGTCCTATCTAACATTCAAAACTACTCCCCATACGTACCTCCAAAGCCACCTAGGGCGTCCAACTCAAATTCTCCCACAAAATCCACCCGTCCCTCCTCTAACCCCATAAGTATTCCACCCCCCCCCTCCTGCTCATTTAGCCCACCTCCCCCCTAACTCAGCACCAAGAAACCCTCCACCTCCACTCCCCCTCGTCCACCACCCAACTCAGCCTGCCCCTCCCCTAACCCATCACCAAAAACCCATCCACCTTCAACCCCCCCCCCCCCCCCCGTCCAACTCCCAAGAACCACTCGCCTCTCCATCCTCTTCCCCCGCCTTCCCCTTCCCCTCTTTTCTCTAAACACTAGGATGCACAGGGTCTCTGCTTTGCAGCCACTGGCAGTCTAGTTAGAGGAGAAACCCGGCTGGGGCCCTGTCATGAAGCCACCTGTGCCATTCCCTTAGTGATAACACAAAGAATACATAACAGAAAAACATCTGAAGTTAATCAGTCTAATCAGGAAAATCTAATTCTTGTTCCGTGTAAGAATCAGCCGACCACAACCGCTGATCCTGAAACTTTGAAACTTGCTATGCTAAATGTCAGATCTCTTTGTAACAAGTCTTTTTTAATCAATAATTTTATTTGTTCTTATAATCTAGATCTTATGTTCATGGCTGAAACATGGCTTGACCAAAATACAGAAAATGCAGTTTTAATAGAAGCATCACCACCAAATTTCAAATTTGAATCTGAAATACGGGAAAACAAAAAAGGAGGAGGCTTAGCTGCCATTTTCAGAGACCACTTTGTCTCCCATAGAATGTCTCTTGGGAAGTTTCCGTCTTTTGAATATGTGTCTCTTAAAATACAACAAAAACAATCTCCTCCAATACTTTTTGTTGTCCTATACAAGCCACCGCAGTCATGTCACAGTTTTATTGATAATTTTACAGAGTTGCTTTCAGTTGTATGCACAAATTTTGATAGTTTAGTTATTACAGGTGATTTTAATATTCATGTGGATAATGTTAATGACAGAAATGCTAAAGAGCTGAGTTCTGTTCTTGAATCTTTTGGTCTCACTCAGCATGTGAGTGGCCCCACCCACAGCAGAGGGCACACTCTAGACCTGTTAGTTACAAAGGGGGTGAACATTTCTAATGTAAACGTGGTCGATGTTGCGCTTTCGGATCATTTTTGTATATTTTTTGACATGTGTTTCACTAACAAACCAGTGGACTCTGCAACTGTACGAAGAAGACACATAAATGAAAATACGGGTGAACTATTTATGGGAATGATAAACTTTGAGAATGCATCGTATTCTACTGTAGATGAACTGTTTAACTCTGTCACCTCTAGTGTTTTGAAAGTTCTGGACACCATCGCTCCTGTGAAGGTTAAAATAGTGAAAAATAAGCAGAAGGCGCCGTGGGCTAAAGCAGACTCGGTCAGGGCACAAAAGAGAGAATGCCGGAGGGCCGAGCGGAAGTGGCGCAAGTCCAACCTCCAGTTTGATTACAAGATCTTCAAAGATAAGTTGTGCGAGTTTAACCAGGTGCTACGTAGTACGAGAGAAAGGTATTTTTCTGAAATGATTGAAGGCTGCAGCAACAATCTGCGTGTTCTGTTTTCAACAGTTAATAGATTAACAAACCCCCCTGTTCAAATGCCATTAGAGCTAACTTCCAAACGTAAATGCAATAAGTTTGCACATTTTTTCAATGACAAGGTTCAAGGCATCAAAAACGCCATTGTCTCCAATCCACAGATAACAATCCAACAGCCAGAAAGGCTCTCTGAGCTAACTCACTTTGCACCTGTAAATGATAAAACTGTCCAAGAGATAATCTCCAGTTTGAGCTCCTCCACATGCAGCCTGGATGTACTACCCACTAGATTTCTAAAGTCTGTTCTGAGCAGTCTGTTACCTTCACTCGCACAGATAGTAAACATGTCCCTTAATTCTGGAATATTCCCAAGGGCCCTGAAAACTGCAGTCATCAGGCCCCTGCTAAAAAAGAGCAGTCTGGATGCTACGGTACTTAACAACTATCGTCCCATCTCAAATCTGCCATTTATGGGGAAAGTCCTTGAAAAAGTTGTCTACCAACAGCTAAATAGATTTCTTATAATCAACAACTCATTTGATATGTTTCAGTCCGGCTTTAGACCCCACCACAGCACTGAGACTGCTCTCGTCAAGGTTACAAATGATATCCGGCTGAACACTGACGCAGGCAAAGTCTCAATCTTAATCTTGTTAGATCTAAGTGCTGCCTTTGACACCGTCGACCATGAGATCCTCTTACAGAGACTAGAGGACTGGGTTGGCGTCGCTGGCACCGCCCTAAGTTGGTTTAGGTCTTACCTTGAAGACAGGAAGTACTTTGTGGAGATTGGAAACTGTGTCTCAGATCATATGGCCCTGACCTGTGGAGTCCCACAGGGGTCGATCCTGGGACCTCTTCTGTTCAATCTCTACATGCTGCCGTTAGGTCAGTTAATACGCAGAAACAAAGTGTCCTATCACAACTATGCAGACGACACTCAGATCTATGTCTCACTGACTGCAGGAGAACATGGACCAGTGGACTCACTCCTTCACTGTATCCAACAGATCAGTGAGTGGATGCAAAACAACTTCCTTCAGCTAAACGCAGACAAAACTGAAATGATTGTCTTTGGTCCCCAGAAACAAAGAGAGAGCGTCATCTGTCACCTCCAGTCTCTCTCCCTAAAACCTTCAAACAAGGTCAGAAATCTAGGGGTAATACTGGACTCAGACTTAAATTTTAATAGCCACATCAAATCAGTAACATCAGCAGCTTTTTACCATCTAAAAAACATTGCCAGGATCAAAAACATAGTGTCTAAAGCAGACCTGGAGATTCTTATCCATGCATTTGTCTCCAGTAGGTTAGACTACTGCAATGGCCTGCTCACAGGTCTGTCCAAACAGGCTGTAAAACAGCTGCAGTACATTCAAAATGCAGCAGCTCGAGTCCTGACTAGAACCAGGAAGTACGACCACATTAGTCCAGTCCTCAGGTCCCTGCACTGGCTTCCTGTGGCTCAGAGAATAGACTTTAAAACAGCTCTGCTTGTGTACAAATCTCTCCATGGCCTCGCACCAAAATATATTAGTGACATGTTAGTCCCATATGAACCAGCCCGGACTCTGAGGAGCACAGGGACTGGACTCCTGTTAGTGCCCAGAGTCAGAACTAAACATGGGGAGGCTGCTTTTCAGATTCATGCTGCTAAAATCTGGAACAATCTTCCTGAAGATGTGAGACAGGCCTCCTCTCTGACAATGTTTAAAGCCAAGTTAAAAACGGTTCTGTTTAGCTGTGCATACAACTGAGGGATTTTATATTTTTATCTTTCGTTTTAATGTTCTGTGATTATTTATGATTTTAATGCTATCTTGTTCAGCACTTTGAGTTGCCTTGTGTATGAATTGTGCTATACAAATAAACTTGCCTTGCCTTGCCTTGCCTTGCCATGGAGAAAAGAGGACTGTCAGTGAGGAATTTATTTTTAAATCAACTCGATTTGGAAACAAACTTAAAATCTTCCCTCCACATGCCTCAAAATTTCAGTATAAAAAATAAAGTCGTTCAGCTTGCATAATATTGGAAACCTGAAATTGTATATTACTTCCTGTTTGGATATGAGCATTTACATTCAATGTAATAAGAGATATGTTTTATGTTTGTTTTCTGTCTGACTTTTTAATTATTAATCACCTGTCAATACTGTGACATTGAAGCAATAAAAATAATTTTGTTTAAAATAACTGACCTAAAACAAGTGCGAAAAGAGTATTATAAACATGTTATTATATATTATGTAAGATTTCCATTTAAGCATAAGGTCCCACAAAGTAAACAAGGGCCAAAGAAATGTAGACAATACACACTGTCAGGAAAGATGAGGAAACCCCTATATTTTTATAAAAGTAATATTTAAACTGTCAGAAGTGTGTATGTGTGTGTGAGTGTGTGAGTGTGTTTAAAATGTGTATGAATAAAAAAAATATTTACAGTACTGCTGATTTTTAATACTGAATTAGAGCTTTTGAAATGTTGAGTTATGATCAGAAACGTGTGCTAAACAAAGTGAAAAAAGCTGCTGCAGACTTTGTCCACTGGGTGTCACTGTTCCTCACCTCGGTTCTCGCAGGCTCCGATCAGGTTGATGATGTTGGGGTGTTGGCCCAGTTTGCACAGAACCTCCAGCTCCCCGGCAAAGTCTCTGTGGTCGTTCTCTGTGGCGTATTCTGAAGAGGGCAGCAAACCAAAACATTACAGCCTCTCAGCAGAGTCTCAGCAGAGTCTCAGCAGAGTCTCAGCAGAGGCATGTCTCAAAGCATTCTACCCTCCACCAAATTGTGTGCAGATCAACAGGGCTGGACCATATTTACACAAGAAATAATAAATGTCGGTGGTATTATTATTTGACCAATACAATTAATTGTTATTTTTTTGCTCACTGTAATTGCTAACCACAGATTCTAAAGCAATCTGCAAAAAACAATTGTATGATATATTTTATGATATATTTGTATTATCGCCCGATTTTAAACTCTATTTGGTTAAAAAAAATATATATATACATATAAATATAAACATATAAAATAGTAGACAAATAGCTAGAAAAATGGCAATGTGACAGTTTATTTTGGCAAAATTGTAACTTTACATACCTCAGAATGAAGTTTATTTATACTATTTTCACTTTTATACTATACACGTTTTTTAAAATCATTATTGATAAAGTGAACATAAGCTACACATACCTTTAAGCATCTTTATGGCCGCACTCATCTTGCTGCCGTCTTTCTTGATCATTGCTTTGATGACCTAGGTATGAAATGTTAGTCAGTGGTGTAGTAGTAGGGAGCAATATGTACACATTGCACATTATATAAAAAATAACAATTGTCCAACACATTTGGTTGGAGCGCCTTTAGGTTTACATTTACTGTGACGTTTTATTGTCCATTATTTCAAAGATGTATTTACATTTGTGTGATGTAGATGGGAGACTGTAAATACTAAATCGTGGGGAATATACCAGTGGGGGTGGGTCCTGGCTCAAAAAGGTCCATGAGCACCTGCGCTGACAGGCTTGCGATCTCACTCCTAGCCGGTGGGGGTGTACCCAGAAAGAGAATTATTCAATGCTTTTGTATGGCGTCTTCTTTCCTCTTGAAAACGTCTTTACAGAATTGTCCAAAAGTCAGCTCTTGGCTTAAAGCTACATTCCAAATGCTGTCAATGCTGAGGGGAGTATGTTTTTGTGCCAGTCTAGTTTAGCTGCTGTGGACTTTTGAATGCACTTGTTAAATGAATGGGACTCATGCGTGAATAGGTCCGGTAATATTTATAATCTATGGTATATACACATAAACATATACAGTATGTTGTATGATAAGGCCTACGATAATAACGTTACCTGGCCAAAGTTTCCCTCTCCAATAACATCTTCAAACTTGATGTCCTCCCACTCCAGGATGGGGTAGGTCAGGGGCTCCGGTGTCGGCTTCGGTCTGCGCGTAAGTGTCAGAGTTCCGGAGTTAAACTGCAGAATGGTCTCCTCTCCCTAGGAAAAACACACACAATTATTAAGAAGAAATTGGGAGAGCTTCACTTGACAAACTGGTCAGGTGCTTGTTATACAGTAGGTGGTGTGTGATTCGTTCATTCAAAATAGAAGTCAATGTTGTGATGGAAAAAATGGAAAGCACTCCAAAGCACTGTGGCATTAAAACATGTTTATAATTTCCCATTCCATTGACTATATATAGGTATGGACAATACAAGCTCTATGAAGCCTAACTGGGAAGTGCTAATGGACGAAGTCTTGCTCCTACTCACTCCATTCAATGAATGCACTTACCCTGAAAAAAATGGCATCACACTCACCATTATGGTTATATTTTGATAATAAAAACATAATGGTGTACTATGAGTGGACTGACCAAGTGCTGAGTGCCAGTCTTTCCCTAGCTACTTTCTAGCTACAGCTGAATTCTGTGACAAGGATGCTCAATGGTCAGTTGATAGGCCACATATCTGGATTTACAAAGACAATATCATTATTGTATAAACAACAGGATCAAATAGAGAGCGCTACACCATGGAATTTTAAAGCCCAAAATGGTTTAGCTTCATTGAGCGAGAGGGTTAGCGATGTCTGACTATATACAGTCTATGGTGGTAGGTTGTCTCGGTTGCTATTACCCACACATTGGTTCCACATTTTAGCCCATGTAGCCCGTTGGAGTAACCCCTGATAGTCCACCCTTTCTACAATGCCTATGTAAAAAAAGTATTTTCAAAAAACCTTGGAATTCTTTGCCTTTTTCCATTGACTACTATAGCATTTCTTACTGATCCGGACTGGTAGGTGAAGGTGCGTCGTCGGTTGACCAGAGTTTTGCGGATGAAGAACAGAGCCAGCAGCACCAGCAGAATGGTCACAAAGGTCACTGTCACTGAGCCAACAATGGCCACCAGCAGTTGGTACCTGTCCCCCAGAGGCTTCCCTGCCACCCCCTGCGTGGTCGGGGTCAGGCTCTCAACACCTGCGCAAAGAATGGAAAAGTGCTAAAAATATTATTCTGAGGTCTGCAAACAGCACACTATTTGTATGTTTTCATTACATCAGCAATGGATGGGAAAACAACCTCAGGATCACAATGACCGTTTCAACCGTCTCTACTGTAATTACTGTAGGCCTTGCATTATTATTCAGTAAAAACACATAGATCAAAAACACTTCTTTTGTCATCCTTTCTTTTAATTTTAAAGGAAATGTATTGACCTACGGATGAAGCGGAAGAAAATGGATGGATGGATTTATTTGTTAAACCTTGTGGCAATAAAATACATGAAATAGTTAGATTTCACTTCAGTCCAACAACCCTGGATCTGCCCCGTGAATGACAAGGAATGGCAAGGAATTTGGATGCAGTCATGTGTGATTACTGATTGGTAAACATGGTTTTCTCAACAGAGTGGCATGTTTGAAGAGCTCTCACCATCCCCTTGAGTCATGGCTTGGACAATCTTGCTCCACTCTCCTGGCAGTTTGGAGAAAGCCCTGACTCTGAACTGGTAAAGTGTGCTGCCGTTAAGTGCAGTCACGTCTTTGATGGTCTTGTTCCCGTCGTCAGTGTCCACCCAGGGGTGAGGGCTGCCCTGGCCCACCGGCTGGTACTCAATCACATACTTGATTATGCCTCCGTTAGGGTCCTCGGGGGGCTGCCACTTCACCTGCACGGCTGATACAGACAGCGCCAGTGCCTGGACATTTCGTGGAGACGAGGGACCTGTTTATAACAAACAGATTTGACAATTTCATAATTGTTAGCTCTAAACAAGCGATTCAGCTGAAGACATAATTTCATCCTAAGCAGTGTTGCTTTCAGTGACTGAAATATTATTTGTCATATTTTTTTGTCATAATTTAGTTGCAAAAAGAAAATTAATGTTCACTTGTTCATACACAAAGAAGGAAATTAGAAACATCCAAGTTTTACTTCCAGAGCCCAGACCAGAACATAAACATATTCTCTCAATTCATGCCAATGAACACATCTGAAAATATCCCATGAAGCAATAACAAACAATCACATTTAGAATACAAATACTTATTCTTTGACCTTATAGTGATGCTACGATAAACTTTGTTAAACAGTGCAGTCACGTGTAATGTCTTCCCCCTTTACGCCAACATCACATCTGTCCACCCACCTTTAAGAAACTGTTCCATTACTTATCCCACAAGAGAAAATGTCTCCCTGATTGGTCCAAGATTATTATTCATATTTATGTATGAATAAGTCTACTAAATAATATCAACTTCATACAATTATTCAAACCTGTTCCAAACGCACTTGAACTTGCATTACACCAACTCTCAGCCCACAGTGTCACATAGTGACTCACACAGGTCTTTCTTACAAGTAGGCACAAGACAACACATTTGTGCTAAACTGAAAAATGTGGCCTGCATATACCCAAGCTGGAGAGGCGGAAGTGGTGTGGCTTGGAGGGGGGTCCCTGGCTGCTGCAGTTGATGAGGCGGACCACCACACTGTAGTCCTGCTGGTACCGCAGGTTGTGAAACTTGGTGGAAAGCACGTTGAGCAGAGTCTCCTCCTCCTGTAGTTTGTCGCTGTAGGGGGGAGGGCCAAAGAGCTGCACTAAGAAGCCACTGGCAGATGCAGCGTTGATCCCAGTGTTTCCCGGGAGACGCCAGTGCACAGTGACGTTCCGACCCTCCACTGAGCTGGGGTCTATCTCAGGCTGAACCGTGGGCTCTAAGGACACACAAAGCATGGTCACTTACACTGCACTGTATGCCTGTTCTATAGGATGTGTTCATGTGACATCACAGTGTTCAAAGACTGTCAAAGGTAGCAGAAAACTATTTCCTAACTAAGGTAAGTGCAAGTCACAGCACGCTGGCTGAGTGGTCACCAGTGTTGGGTGTAACGCGTTACTTTAACCGTTACACTAACAAAAGTACTTTTTAACATGTCAATAAAGTGTTGTAACGCTGTTTCTTTTTCAATTCGCATAATAACATTAACACAAAAGTAACGAAAAAGTAAAGTAAAGGAGTTACTTTCTTTAAATTAAAGTTCTCCGGCTCAAAGAGGTCTCTCAAAGTGCTGACAATATTAAAAAAACAACCTGATGTTGGCCAGTAGAAAGGACTTTCAGACAGAAGAATGATATGGCGGGTTGAAGAATCTATGTACTGTATATGATCAGTGAAAACACCTACTCTCTAACTGAAATAGAACATGAAGCTGTTCTTCCTTGTTTTGATGTCAGTAAAATGAAACACGTACCTGGACAGTCAGTCTCCATGATGGCCTCGGGGCCCAGTGCCCCCTCCCCTCCCTCACCAGGCCGACTCAGCTGCACACGCACACGGTACGGTGTGGTGGGCTTCAGGTTCATCAGGTTGATCGGTTCTTTGTCACTGTACACTGTGCAGCGACAACAATGCAGACAATATTATAATCACTGTGATTTACAGTTTAGTTGTCACTGCACTTCAGCATGTCGTACTTTTCATGTATTTACATGATTGTTGGAGCATTGTATTATTCTACTATTATTGGAATCCTGTTGTAAAGGATTTTGTTATTCTGCTCCTTGGGGATTGAATAAAGTAATCTAATCTCAGTGCAGATCTGCCACAGGTGCTAATTGCACTAAAGCTATTGATTTATCCAGCTATTCAGCAAAAAAAAACCCTACATATTGTGGGATGAAGTATACTTGTGGTCGCAGTTCACTCCCTTATTGAAGTCATTTCTTTGATGAATTCCAAACTCAGCAACTTGTTCGTTATCACTTATGATGTTACACATAGTAGCTAACAACTTTACATATTAACTTTAACTTTGTATCAAGCTTGTAAATTCATCAAAGATAATGTGGACTGTTTTCATCATTATGTCTCACCGATGATGGAGGACCAGGAGACTCCGTTTTCCACTGGTTTGTACAAAAGCCTAATGGACACAATGGGACCATCTCCTCTGTATGAGTCGACAGGCATCACCAGCAGCTGCTTACTCCACTTTTTCAACAGTTTGGGAGCTGTTATAGCCACGGGAGGCTCTGAAAATATACCAGAAGTAAATGTGGAAAACTTCATTATTATTATTATTATTGCCTGTTATAATATGTTATAATATTAATCACCCTCAGACACTGACACTTTGTCCCGAATATCCCACAGCTACTAAAACTTGATTCAGTCAAAATAATAGTCCATAAACAGCCCAACTCTACTTCAATAAAAATACACATATTAGCCACATTACTGTATAGGAGCCAAAGGGTTAATGAACTAGAAAACGTTGCATCATATAATCTGGAAATTAAGGTAATAGAAAAAAACCTGAATTCAATCATTCTAAAATCAATTCAGTTCAATTGATTCTTGTATAGCCCTAAATCACAACAGTAGACTTTACACCGTTGAATTCGCCAACACAGATCAGAGAATCAAACAGTTCAAACACAAGAAATAAAATAGAAAACACACTGGTATTTGTCCATAAAGAGCAGATGACCATAAGAGTTGATACATTTCCATAAATGTTGCTGAATGTTGAGTGTTGTAATGACAGTTTTTAGAGTAATTAAATTAGAACCAGTCGCAGCAAATACACGGACGACTGGGCCTTTAATCAATGCAGAGACGGCCGTCTGACGCCATGCTGAGTTTGCAAAGGCCTCTGCTGGCTGCTCCTTTCACACCTAAGACAAAGGCCTTCCTGTGTCTTGCGCTAAAACAAAAGGTGATGTTTGCATGATAATCTCAGCCCATGTGACGTCACGGTTTTGGGGCCCTGCTGTGCGCCTCCTGAGTATATGTATTGGTACAGTAGCTGTGCCCCGGCAGAGCTCACGATGCAAGACTGTATGTCGGCTCTCCGCATATATATGTGTAAAATAAATGTGTTTACATCTTTGATTTAAGACAAATACCTTTCCAGCTTTTTCCTTTATTGGGGTATGAAATTCCATAATAATTTGGCGTTGCTGGCATGTCTTGGCCTGGGTTTTTTTTCGGCGGGGACGAGCGGGTGCGTTCGGCCGACCTGGAACAAAACCAGCCTCCGCTCTATTTGGAGACGAAAGGAGGGCGCGCTCGTCCGGCGCATGAAAAGAATCTTTGGCCACACAAGACCAAAAAGAACCTGATTTGTGGTGAGTTTTGTCTTTTCAAACATGTAAAGCCCAGGGCAGCGCTTAAGTGTACACGGGTATTTGATTTATTTACGTATTTTGGGGTATTTTGTTCATTGCCATTTGTGTAGGGTATGAGATTTAAGCTAGCGGCTGCGTGTAAGTATTGCTCTGTAAGCAACCCTGAACTCTTTGTGCCTTCAGCCGGGCCCGGTCCGTTTCAAGAATGCGCGCCCGTTAGGTGTATTGAACTAACGGGGGGGGAACGGATCGCTCCAGAGTGAGGAAGAGCAGGGAGAGACTAAGCGGGCTAGATCCATTTGTTCTTTAAGAGAAAATGGAGGGAAGTACACTAGAAAGGGATTCAGACGTCCCGTAACAATGGCAATGGAAAAACGGTTGCAAATTATGTGCTGCTCATTCGGATCTTCCGGAGGGAGGTTTTTTTTTATGTCCTTCAATCGATTACGCGTCTTGCGTGAAAATTAGAAGAAGGAAGGGAAATATTACTTGGTTTTAAGAATATCACGGCAAAAGACGTTAGAGAAAGAAATATGTAAAAACAATAGCTCCCCCGCTTTTCACCGAAGCGGAGAACACACAGGCGAACGCGTAAGGCGATCAGCCCCGAGAAATATTCCCCAAACTCCCCTACTAACAATAAGTGCGCACCCAAACAAGGCGTTGGGTTTTTAAAAAAATGAGCAGACTACTGTTGTCCCCTTTTTCCTCTCCCTGTCCAGGTCTGTCGGCGCTTTCCTCCGCGCCCTGCCCTCCGCCTCAAAGCCCCAGCACCAGCCCCACGCCCCAACCACGGCGGCGACTCACAGAGTCTCTCGCACCAGCTGATACCCCGCGAGAAGTGGGCCCAAACCCGGGAGCAGAAGAAGAAGCGGCGGAAGCAGATACACGCTCAGGAAACCGAAGCTCACGACTCACTCCGTGGACACATTATGTGAGACACCGACAACTGCTTTGGACAAACTGCTCCAAATCCCGTGACTGTTGCCCCACGGAGGCGGCAGCGTGAAACACCAAACGCACCCGCTGAAACCCCGTTGAAAGTTGCCCCCGCACCGCAAACAGAAGAAGCCATTGGGACCGGCACGTTTGGTTATTAACCAACCCTCATGGACCACAGGCTAACGTTATTTGAACGCTTTGGGCTACCTGGGCCTCCTGCGGACTTTGAGAAACTTAAGCCATAGGTGCCAGAGCCAGGACTACGGTGCTGCGGAGCGCGCAGGAACATGTGTCACGGACTGGCGGCAGCTTTTCCACAGCCCGGCGGAAAGACTGTGTGCTCGACATGTGTCGAAGGACTGTTACCGGAGGAGGCGTTAAAGGCAGAGGACCTCTCAAGCTCACACGGGGCCAGAGGACGGCAGAGGCGGGCGTGGAGGAAACACGAGCGACTGATCAAACCCGGGTTCACATTCGTCACCAAAGCGACCGCTCATGTCACGTAAGTTTGAACAAGAACAAATTGCAATTGGCACTTTTTAGAGATAATTCATGCTGAATTCCCGTAATATACGCTAACAATCTGTGGTGTAAAAGTTAAAGTCTGGATGATTCAGGGACAACAAATCCTGTGTTAAAAACAAAACATAAGGTGACAGATTTTGGTCCTTTCTCAAATGAGTGGTCGCTTCACAAACCTCATGGCTTCAGTGTAGTGAAGATAGGCTAACGGAGTACGTTTATTGGGATAGGCACGACTCCGCGGTATTACCTAACGTGTTTATCGACCCACTGTGCTCCACTTTGCACACAGTTTTGTCCGAACCCACGTCTGCAGCGTGGAGGGAGGTCCCTGCATGTATTAATAAGTGTAGCAGTGCTGGAGGCTGGACACAGGTCCAAGATGGACACTCGTGGTTCTCCAGAAATGCAAACGCATGGAGAAGCCCTTTTTATTTTATTTTTTTTATGGTTCTCTGGCCGCAGGAAGAAATGTGTGTTCTGGCCCTGACAGCATCACTTCAGCCCCACGGGGGGCGGGGGTCATGCTGCCAGCGCCGTATGCAGCGACCACGCCGGGGCTGCACACGGTCCCACTGAAGGATTTTGAATAGGCCTGATAAAATTGGAGTGGCTTTTTGGATTTTTGCCACTTGTTTGGGTTGAATGAAACCGTACATTAAGGAGTTACATGCTGGTTTGAATCTTGTGTTTTAGTGCCTTTGACTCTCCACCAAGTTTGCATAAAAGCAAAAAACAAAAACAAAGAGATAACCCCTAACAAACGGTGTGAAGGGTTACAATTTTATCCCAACGGAGATCTGTTTCATAATCTGATGGACAGATGCCAAAATGCATACCTAAATTCAACATGATCAGAGGGTTGAAACAATTTATTTTCTAAATTGGCTGGCCAAAGCTGATCTTCTAAACTGAATTAAACAAAGAATGAACAATCAACATGGTGAAATCAAAATGGGACTTATTTCTATCACACTCTTGTGGGGCAAAAAGCCAATCACAATAGTGCATGACGTTGGTCACTCAGGTCCTTATTGTTTTAATGCTTTTGAATTTACTTTTTACGTAGTTTTGAGGGTGTGGTTTTTGACCTTTTGATTTATTTATTTTTCCTTTTTGCACTGCGGTGGTGTCTTATTTTTCTCCACTAGTGGAACGGATGGGTGAAAGACGATCACGCTTTCAAAATAAGAGCGCTCAACAAATTCTGGGCTGAAAGATATGAAAAGATATGAAATTTGATGGCCTGAACAAACATTTTTTTTTTTTACAATGACTTTCTGACCTGACCTGACAACTTACTGCGCAAGCGTTTTTTGTTTGTGTTGATGTCATTGTGTGTCCCAGTTGATCGTTGTGTGTGTGTGTATATTTGATGTGCGTTTCTGGTCATTTATTTACAGGCATATGACCACAAACACGACCCGCAGCGGACACAGGATAACTGTGTCCGCTGGATAAATTCTGGATAGATTCTTGCTTTTCCTTTTTTTCAACAGGCTGGGCAGTGCATTTAATGACAACTAACCACTAACAAACTGACACATAACACACCATTGTTTCATTTGAATAACTTGAAACTAACGAACCGTTGCTGTTTCTTTTGGAGCAGGATTCCACAGGTACAGACCGGCTGCTGGAAGTGTGAGAACATACGAGTGTCGACAATTTTACAACCGAGTCTGTTATGTTGTGTGTTCTGATTTTTATATTGTTTGCCCAAACACCATTCAGCACAAGCTGGTCGCGGTCGCTGGGGCTCGTGAGCAGGCAGCGGGCGAATGCAGACAAGGCAGACAAGGCATACCTGCCTCTGCCCATATGCAGGCACTGGCTACTCCAGACGAGATGGAGCTGTGGGCGAAAAATGGCCTTGGTGGGTTGCTGGGTAAACCTCAAACCGGGTTTGCCACAGCATTTCTTCAGAGACTTTGTGCCTTCAGCACATGGCCGAGACCATGCCTGAAAAGGAGGGATGTGTAACTTAAATTACACACAATTGAGGTTCTGCCAAACCTTTGGCACAGAACCCGGGTAAGTTCCAAATTATTCCTTAGGCTGCCCATGCCCCGCCACATCGCACCATGCCAAGGTAAGAAATACTGTCTGTCTGGTTCTGGTGGATCTCTGGTCCAAATGGACTGAAGTATGTGCATGTAAACACGCCACGAGCAACGCGGTGGTGAAAGCTCTGCTCACAGAAATTGTGCCACGATGGGGTGTCCCGGAAAGGAAAAAAATAAAATAAAAAAATAATAATAATAATATATAATTTCTAGTGACAATGGCAGTCACTTTGTAGCAAAATTATTGAGGAAGTAGGTCACTTTCTGGGCATTGATATAAGGAAACATTGCGAGCGAGAGAATGGCACTCTGAGGTCAAAACCTAAACCCATTCGAAACCCTCTTTGCCAGACCGCCCAACTTGGGAACGGGACCCCGACCTAGAGATCTGCCATGCACCTTTTGTGTGATGACGACATGCTGTCCTACTGTAAAGAAATGAATGCACTACTGTAATCTATTTCTGCCTAGGTCAGGAGCGCCCTGCCACAGGCGGTGCAGGCGGCTCTGCACGAGATCGAGCCATACGACTGGGTCCTGGTGAAGGAGACAAGACGGAAACATGGATCCCATCCTCATCCTCCTGGTGACGGACACGGCCGCTAAAGATCGCAGAGAGGACAGCTTGGATCCACGCCAACCACTATCGTGCAGCGCTGCCACCGAGGGCCATAGACGAGGACACCGAGGGTCGGGACGGAGCAGGCATATTCACGGCTCCGTAAGCATAAGGGGCCGGCCGGCGTGAGAACTCCGTCACTGGAGCAGGCCCACAACAACAACAACACCCAGAGAATCCCAGCGTTCCCGAGGCGCATCCCCAGGAACAACACGACGTCCCATCTCCCTTGCCCCCGGACCCCAAGGTCACACCCCGAAGTGCCGAGGCCAAAGCCCCAACGCGATTAGGGTCTTGCCGCCCCAAGACCGAACATCGCCATGACCACTAACGCTTCACACACGCTCAGAGGGAGCGGTGCCCCTGAACGCTCGTGAGCATTTCCGCGGAAAAGACTACAGAACCCCCGCGTAGCAGGCTAATACCGGCATAGGCCCGTGGCATATTATGTTGGACACACTGTCCGCACTCTTATCGCTGTCCGGATCCATTGTGTTATTATAATGTGCTCTTTCTTTTATTGACAAACATGTTTCTTTTCTTGTCCACTTTGGACAGCAATAATTTAAGTGTTTCAAGCTTGAAGGTGATGTGATTACGATGCCTCTGGTATTTAACTGATTAATGCAAAAATGGTTTTGAATTATCAAAAGAGGGGAGTGTAATGACAGTTTTTAGAGTAATTAAATTAGAACCAGTCGCAGCAAATACACGGACGACTGGGCCTTTAATCAATGCAGAGACGGCCGTCTGACGCCATGCTGAGTTTGCAAAGGCCTCTGCTGGCTGCTCCTTTCACACCTAAGACAAAGGCCTTCCTGTGTCTTGCGCTAAAACAAAAGGTGATGTTTGCATGATAATCTCAGCCCATGTGACGTCACGGTTTTGGGGCCCTGCTGTGCGCCTCCTGAGTATATGTATTGATACAGTAGCTGTGCCCCGGCAGAGCTCACGATGCAAGACTGTCGTCTCTCCGCATATGTGTAAAATAAATGTGTTTACATCTTTGATTTAAGACAAATACCTTTCCAGCTTTTTCCTTTATTGGGGTATGAAATTCCATAACAGTGTCCTTCAGGTGTAAGTTCAGTAATAGGTTTAAATCAGGTGTCGTCAACCTTTTTCACCCAGAGAGCTACTTTCCCCGAGACAATTAAGGCAAGGCAAGTTTATTTGTATAGCACAATTCACACACAAGGCAACTCAAAGTGCTGAACAAAACAAGATAGCATTAAAATCATAAATAATCACAGAACATTAAAAAGAAAGATAAAAATATAAAATCCCTCAGTTGTATGCACAGCTGAACAGAACGGTTTTTAACCTGGTTTTAAACCTTCAGAATCAGAATCAGAATCAGAATCAGAATCATTTTTATTGCCACGTAAGTAACGGGAGGTCACAGACTTGGAAATTGCTTTGGCTCAGTGCAACAGTCAAAAAGAGATAATAAAAATAAGAATAAAAAACACTTCTAAAGAATAAATTTAAATTTAAAATAGAGTTACAGTTACTATTTACAATATACAAGTGCACATGGTGCACACAATGTAAGGTGACAGCAGTACAGTGAAGTAAAGTGACGTATGATGGGCAGTAAGTGACTTTATAAAGGGCGGGGGACAGGTTAAGAAGTGTTCAAGAGTCCAACAGCAGAGGGGAAGAAACTGTTCTTGTGGCGGGAGGTTCTAGTCCTGATGGACCGCAGCCTCCTGCCTGAGGGGAGTGGTTGGAATAGTCCATGTGCAGGGTGAGAGGGGTCGGCTGTGATACGACCAGCCCGGCCTCGAGCTCGGGCGACGTACAGGTCCTGCAGCGATGGAAGGCTGCGGCCGATCACTTCCTCTGCAGAGCGCACAATGCGCTGTAGTCTCTGTTTGTCCCTGACTGTGGCTCCAGCGAACCACACGGTGATGGAGGAGGTGAGGATGGACTCGATGATGGCCGTGTAGAACTGCACCAACATCTGTGCAGGCAGCTTGGCTTTCCTGAGCTGCCGCAGGAAGTACATCCTCTGCTGGGCCTTCTTGATGAGGGAGCTGATGGTCGGCTCCCACTTGAGGTCCTGGGTGATGGTGGTGCCCAGGAAACGGAAGGACTCCACAGAGGTGATGGGGGAGTCCATCACGGAGGGTGGGGGCGGGGGGACAGTGCTCTTCCTGAAGTCCACAATCATCTCCACTGTCTTCTGGGCGTTCAGCTCCAGGTTGTTACCACTGCACCAGGACACCAGCCGGTCCACCTCCCTCCTGTAGGCGGACTCATCGTTGTTGGAGATGAGTCCAATGAGGGTGGTGTCGTCCGCGAACTTGAGCAGCTTCACGGAGTCGTGGCTGGAGGTGCAGTGGTTGGTGTACAGGGAGAAGAGCAGGGGAGAAAGAACACAGCCCTGTGGGGCTCCTGTATTTATAATCCGAGAGTCCGAGACATTCTTCCCCAGACGCACTCGCTGCTTCCTGTCCGTCAGGAAGTCAGTGATCCACCTGCAGGTGGAATCGGGCACGTTGAGCTGGGAGAGCTTGTCCTGGAGCAGGGATGGCAGGATTGTGTTGAAGGCAGAGCTGAAGTCCACGAACAGGACCCTGGCGTAGGTCCCCGGGGAGTCCAGGTGCTGTAGGATGTGGTGGAGGGCCAGGTTAATGGCGTCGTCTACAGATCTGTTGGCTCTGTAGGCGAACTGCAGGGGGTCCAGGAGGGGGGAGGTGAGGGACTTGAGATGGGAGAGAACCAGGCGTTCAAATGACTTCATGACGACAGACGTAAGTGCTACAGGTCTGTAGTCATTGAGTCCTGTGATCCTGGGCTTCTTCGGGACGGGGACAATGATGGAGGATTTGAAGCAGGCCGGGACATGGCAGGACTGCAGAGAGGAGTTGAAAATGTCCGTGAACACAGGAGTAAGCTCACTGGCGCAGTGTCTCAGAGTGGCCGGAGACACGTGGTCCGGGCCAGGAGCTTTCCTCTCTTAACCTTGTCAGAGAGGAGGCCTGTCTCACATCTTCAGGAAGACTGTTCCAGATTTTAGCAGCATGAATCTAAAAAGCAGCCTCCCCATGTTTAGTCCTGAGACTGGGCACCAGCAGGAGTCCAGTCCCTGTGCTCCTCAGAGTCCGGGCCGGTTCATATGGGACTAACATGTCACTAATATATTTTGGTGCGAGGCTATGGAGAGACTTGTACACAAGCAGAGCTGTTTTAAAGTCTATTCTCTGAGCCACAGGAAGCCAGTGCAGAGACCTGAGGACCGGACTAATATGGTCGTACTTCCTGGTTCTTGTCAGGACTCGAGCTGCTGCATTTTGAATGTACTGCAGCTGTTTTACAGCCTGTTTGGACAGACCTGTGAGCAGGCCATTGCAGTAATTAAGGCAGAGAGCTACTCCTTTAAGCGGCCCTGGGAAAAGTGTGCTCATATATTGGTGTGAACAAGCCTGATATTGGGTACAGTCATAATTTATCATTGTTACTAGTGCCTAAAGTAAGTGCATTTACAATAATATGTACAATCTAAATATCATTTGTTTTGTTTATCTCCAAATCTTTTGGCGCGGTTGGAGACCACTGGTTTAAATGATCGCCCATGGATATAAGAGGATACACCCTCATTTTTTGTGATATTTTAACAATAGAAAGTGTACCTTTGATGGTGAGATTGAATTTGCGAGAGTCATGTCCTCCTTTTGTGGACACGCGGCACTCCCACTGCCCAGCCTGCTCTGCTTTCACATGGGGGATCTCAAACAAGGCTGTGCTCTTCTTTGAGTCCTGAGTGGTGTGATTAGCCTGAAAAACATCCCACCAATACATTTCAATTGAAGTAATGTGGTGTATTTCACAATCTGCTCTTTGAAAGGGCATACAGGTTTCCCATGGTTGTTCAATTAGCAAGGAAATAGCTAGAACCTGCCGACTGCAGACTGATACGCCTTATCTCCCCAGACCATTGTGTTTTGGACTTCCTCTGGGAATGAGTAAGTCTACAGGGATGTTTTTAAAAGTGCAAAAGCTATTGGATGTTTTGAAAGTTGTTTAAGGATTGTAAAAGATTGGCCTGTCTCTGCACAAAACCTTTGCCAGAAGTCGACATACCTTTATCACTGTGCTGTCGAGTTTGCGTAGCTCAAAGCTGTCGTGGATGGGCAGCGGGTTCCCTGTGGCTGTGCACGTCACTGTTGGACTCGAGTTCAGATTCCAGTCTAAGTTTGTGTTTAAGTCCAAGATTTGTGGAATTCGGTCTGAAAAGGAAAATGTTTGGTAGAAATATGCACTTTTACTATTTATCATATTCATTTTATTATATTATGCATGTTTTAATATATTTTCCCGCCATGCAAGACACCATATATGCACTACCGTTCAAAAGTTTGGGGTCACCCAAGTGTTTTCTATGAAAAGTCACACTTATTCACCACCATACGTTGTGAAATGAATAGAAAATAGAGTCAAGACATTGACAAGCTTAGAAAATATGATTTGTACTTGAAATAAGATTTGTTTTACATCCAACTTTGCTTTCGTCAAAGAATCCTCCATTTGCAGCAATTACAACATTGCACCAAAAACCAGACATTTGCAGCTAGAATAGTCATTTACCACATAAGCAATGTATAGAGTGTATTTCTTTACAGTTAAGACTAGTTTAAAGTTATCTACAGTGCTTTTCCTTCAAAAATAAGGACATTTCAATGTGACCCCAAACTTTTGAACGGTAGCGTATTTCACTAACAATGGGCCCCAGCGATAATAGGAATAAGCCCCTGTATACTGACAACGGAACAAATAACCACAAAGATTATTTATCATTATCCTGAATAGAAGAGCTGTAGATTTATAAATACATTCTTGGTGGACTACAGGCATTCCTTGATTGATTAGGGAAATCCAGGAACGTATTAAATTACAAATGTTATACATCTGACCACAACTTGCTTCAATTATACACACCTCACAAAAAATACAAACAATATATAAATGGATTCATAAAAAACAGCCATGATGCATATTCACTGTTATTTGTAATTTTTGAATTTTGCTATTTGAACATCTGTCATTAAATTATGTAAATAAAATACAAAATAGACCCATTACACATGAATTGAGAGCTCTATTTGGCTAGATTAGAAAAGTGAATAACACAGTCTTCAGCCGATGCATGCAGTTTTCCCATATCTTTATAAATTCTCAAGAATAAAATATTCAATGAATTTTCTCGACTACGACAACATCAACCTATAACCGACTAAACAACAAAAGACCTCCAGCTCTACTGAACTCACTCACCTGATTTGTCACAGTGCTCCCCCCTCCAGCCTAACGGACACTGGCATCCCCCAAAGCGATGACAGACGCCTCCGTTCTGACAGGCGCACTGCAGCTTACAGTCCGGTCCGTACATATCCGTGTGGCACGCTGACATAGACACCACATTTCACTTCACAGATTTCACCTCTGCCTTTGGGGACTGACCGAAAGAATCTTACCCTGTTCACAGTGTTTGCCGAACCAGCCGCTGCCACAGGAGCAGCCGTACGGGTCGGGCAGGCAGAAGCGAAGGCCCTTACAGTTGTGGTCTGAGCCGCAGGACTCCTGGCAGTTTTGACCGAACATTCCTTCTCTGCAGGCTGGGATTAAACACACAAAGACAGACGTATGCATTTGTTTGTTTCAGTGATTTTTCATGCTTCCAAATGCCACAGAAATATTACACACAGTCAAAGTATCCCTATATTTAAAATAAGTTGTGTCTGTCTATTTGTGCCACTTTGAAAAGCAACAAAAACTAATGGAATCACAAATAAAAAAGAAGAAAAACAAAAAACACATCTGACTGTGAATAGAATCTGAGTTGTTCCTGAACTTCCCACAGGCACTGCTCTAGATTATTTAATTTGAAACAGGTTACAGTAGTTTATTGCATCCTAATACAATTTTACAAATCCAGAGCAGAAACTATTCCAGGGGCTGGCCATAGCAGCACATATCGTCTACTCTCCTCTACTTTATACCTATGATTAAAATAATGTATCAAACCTATTTCACAGTGCATTCCCATGAATCCTGGAGGGCAAATACAGTCTCCATCCGCATCGTGACACACTCCACCGTTCAGGCACTCCGGACACTGCCTGTCGCAGTATGAGCCCCACTTGTCTCTGGGGCAGTCTGAAACATTTATGTTATGTTTAGTTTACTAGTTTTATTTGATCATTAGTCAACAAAAACAATCAACGTTCACTGTACTGAGCTTGTGTCAATGTGTCAATTGACATTCAGCTTCTTTCAATATATAAGCAATACAAAACACATTCAATGCCGGAGAACCTACTTTTTTGTTTGTTTCATGTTTAAGAAACATTTTGTGAACAAATCTGCCCACAGCAATATATATTGAGAGCTGATTGGCTGAAGGACAGATAGTCCTGTCTGCAAAAGCTGAAGTACAGATGTGACGAAGATCAAAATTAATTCTATTCAATTCAATTCAATTTATTCTTGTACAGCCCTAAATCAGTAAACAGTAGTTATCTCAGAGCACTTAACAAATCAGTTGAAATCGCCAACACAGATCAGAGAATCGAACAGTCCAAACACAAAAGATATGGAAAACACAGGTATTGGTCCATAGGGAGTTTGACCAATGCCAATCTCCAGGACCTAAGCTACAGAACCAGGACCAATGCCAGGCAGCGAAAAGGACAGGTGAAAACTAGGACCGGTAATAGGACCAAACTGTATTGAGAGCAAAGAACTAGTTGCAAAGATTTTACTACAAAGTTAATGTTTGTATATGTGTCAAAGTAAGGTCTCCAGCTTTACATAAATAATGACGCCTTACTGACCTCTGACGATGAGCCTCATCCACGCTCCATTCACTGGACTGTCTCCCACGAAGCTGGCGCTGTAGATTCCTTGATTAGAAAAAGTAGCATTTTCCACGGTGAGGACAGCTGTGCTATTGACCACCTCGTTTGAGTGAGTCATGTAGTAGTAGTTTCCTGACAAATACAAACATAAAATGCAAGTTATCGAATGTTGCCAATTTAAGTAAATGTCTAAAAAGTGCTGGTTACCGTTGTACTTCCACATCACATCTCTCTTCTGTGGACTTAGCAGCTGCATGCTAATGTTGGCTGTTTCTCCTCTATTTATTGTCAAAGTGAGTTGGGCCGGGTGGAAACTGGCTGTGATGACCAAAGAGAAAGAAAAAGGCAAAACAAACTCAGTCAAACTACAATTTTCAACCACAAACCCAGTGATTACAAACTCACTTTTCAGATACGAGTTTATATAATTATTTCCACCAAGATGTAATTCATATCTTTAGCATATAGTGTTTGTTATTTGTATAGATTCAACTTTCTTCACTTTCCATTTAATCTCCCCCATAGTGTATTTCATCATGCTTTAGAAAACCAAGGACTTCAGACTATTGTATGTTCAGTGACATGATAAATCAATGTTATCGTGATGTGAACTCTGCGCCTGCTTTTTACCAAAGCCATTAAAATAAAGGCTCATAATCCATCTTCATGGTTCTGATATTGTGGCTTTCTAAAAGCCTACCACCACCATTTCCTGTTATGACAGTTATCGTCCCATCTCTCCCAGCCTTTCATTTTTTTCTGAAAATGGATTTAATGATGGTCAGATACACTGCAAAAACAAAAAATTAAAATAAGCAAATTGTTTGTGTGACGTTTGAACTATTTATTTTGATTCTAGTACAGTATAAAGCTCTCACAGAAAGATTTGACAAAAGTAGTGTTCACCAGGGTCTGTCAGCCATGTGCAGAGCGTGTTGTCTTTTATCGTTTCAACTGCAATGGCATTCTTTTGTTTTTCAATTAAAACAAGACATTTTATGCTTGTGTTCTAAATATACAGTGCTACTTCACTAGAATACGTGTTTAATTTTGCATGTTTTTTACAGAGTGCCTCTCTTGCACCACAAGTATACTCGAACAACATTACATGCATTGTTATATAATGCTAGTATATGACATTGTTTATAAACTACTGTGGCTTCTGTGCACCGCTGTGATTAGTTCAGAGGACTATGTTTAGAATTTTAGCAGGTGTTTTACAGCCTTGAATGATAAAGCTGCTAATTTGCATATTTTGCTTAATGCAGATTATTTTTAAGGACGTGACCCCTGGGATAAGCGACGGACCACTGAACTCAATGAACATTTTTAACTGACTATGTTCAAATCCAGGTTAAAAAAAGTACTGTTTAGCAGTGCGTACAACAGAGGGATTTCTTTTTAATGTACTGTGATTATTTAGGACTTTTATCTTGTTTTTTCAGCACTTTGAGTGGCCTTGTGTATGAATTGTGCCATACAAATAAACTTGCCTTGCCTTGTCTTTCCTACTATCTGCTCTGTAGGGTGCACACTGAGGTATTCTTGCACAGCTATTCCAATGTGGTGTTATTGCAAATGGCCAATAAACAGAACCTGAATCTGACACGTATGACTTGTGTCTTTCTCCCACACTGACCGCTGTTGAAGTTGCTGATCATGGTGACTTTCTCAGGCGGCGTTCCCTGGTGAGTGGCTTCACAGTAGAAAATGCCAATATTCTCCAGCTCCTTGAAGTCGCGGGCCACCACCTCTTTGTGCCGAGGCTTCACCACCATAAAGTTCCGGTGCGGAAATTTGAAGATGTGGTTGTCCCTGCGGATGTCCAGGTTGCTGTGCACGAGGCTGCGTTCTCCGTTCACACAGGACATGGAGAAGTGGCTGATGCCCGGAACCTCTGCTGTGGAGGTCATGGTCAGGTCCAGGACGGCATCTGTGGGGCGGGCACGGTGAGAGTGAGGAGTTATCAACAGCTGTATTTATGATTGAATGATTTATACATAAAGATACCCTTAGCTCACAAACATGCAGTGAATGACGTTACTTGCAGAGAATGTTTTAGTTTAGTGCTGTCATGATAATTAATATACCAACGTGCTTATTTTGTTGGTATAAGGAAGTTTCTACATTATAATTTATTGCTACTGCATTTCACTTTCCAAAATATTGAGGTGACCATGTGCAACTGGAAAACTGAAACAGTGAATGTGTGTATTTTCTGTTGTTTTCCTGTTGTTATTATGATGATGATGATTATTAGCAGCAGAAGTAGTAGTAGTAGTGGTGGTAGCAGTAGTAGTTGTAGTAGCAGCAGTAGTAGTAGTAGTAGCAATAGTAGTGTCATTATACATGTTGTTGTAGTAGGAGTAGTCGTAGCAGTTGTAGCAGTATAATTATACATGCTGTTCTCGCAGTAGTAGTAGCAGTAGTAGTAGTAACAGTAGTAGCAGTAGTAGTAGTAGTAGCAGCAGCAGTAGCAGTACAAGTAGTAAAAGTATCATCATACAAGTTTAAAAAACACATTTAAAACAGAACTAAGCAATTTCAAAATAACTCTGTCATGGTGGATTTATAGAGAAAGTCAATTGAGTGCAACAACATAGTTACTCTTAAAGGTAAACAGGAGGATTTTCTACTTCGGGGTGGATCATCAAGACTATTGGTCCTCCCAATTGTCAATCATTCTGGTGATATGTGCTCCTCAAAAAAGACCAGAGAGTTTTGTTCAAAAGGTGGAGAGGGCGGTTCTTTCCTAAAGTTTGGGAAAATCCTCCTATCTACCTTTAATTGACTCACTAATCTTAGAGTGATGATTGTATGACGTTTTGGAGATATCTCTGGAAAGGTGTCTATGCATTTGTTGTATTTGGCAACAACATTTGTCTTCACCCCGCCCCTTTTCAAACTATGTCCGTGTCTGTTATGTTGATGTATGCAGAAATGTGATGTGCAGCTTTGAAATAACACAATACGACATCTATGATATTGTGCATATGTCGAAAGAAACCATCAATCCTCATATCAAACTCCAAATGTGACATTAAACTTGGCAATACTCTATAGGCCTTATACCGGTGCTGCTGCAGGTGGACTGGACCCCCGCCACCCTCAATAAACACATCAGAGCCGTCCTTGAGCAATGCTTTCGTCTCATTTTATGACTTGATGTGAAGTTGGACATGCTTGCCTAATGCATTTTTCATTCCCCATGTCGTGTCCATATATCAACTATTTGGCACATGTGTCCAAATGTCAATGAAGTTACTCAAGACCCTTAAGCGTGATAGATTTTTTCCTTAGGATGCTTTGTCAAACCGTAGAAAAGCTGAGCACACAAAAAACTATCGTGAGTGGGTTGGGTCTGCCCTGTCCTGTTATTTCGCCTGGGATGCGCAAGGACAATGGCAGGAAACGTGGATGCGCTCCTGCTCCCAAAAGGCCACACAGGTCGCCAGACTTTAATATGACTTCAACACAAGCTCAACAATATAGGTCTACACATACATGGGTGAAATATAACTATGAATAAATACAATTAATAAAAGGTGTCCACAGGCTTCTGCGAGACTGAGTCCTCTGGCTTGCTTTAGTGGACATTTTATTTATAATATTCCACAGTATATGGCACAACATGATATAGTCTGAGCTTACTGTCTCCCTAGGGAGAAATGTGTCTTGGGACCTGGGTTCACATGCTTTACACCACACACATTTGCATACATCACAATAGACATTAAACTTTAAACATAAAACTATACAGGTGACATACCGGGGACATCATACCTCCAAAACGTACCACAATGTTGCCTTAAAATAACCTACATTCAGTGTTGGGTAGAATACTTTGAAAATGTATTCCATTCCAGAATACTGAATACATGACCTAAAATGTATTTGTAAAGTATTCTGTTGCTTTCGAAAATGTAGTACCTGTATCCCTGAATACATAATACTTTTATTTTTACTTTTGTATTATTTATACTTTTTGTAAATTACATTTTATTTACACAATGTATAAAGGTAAATTTCAAAATATCTAAAACCATAACCTCAATAAATGTAATTAAATATATAATGTAGAAAGTATGTGAAGTGTAGAACGTATGTATTGCCGTGATTTTCTGAAAGTAACTGTATTCTAAATACTAGACTTAAAAGTAGTAACTGTAATGGAATGAAAGAGTATTCTGAATACATAATGGGATTACATGTATTCTGTTACTCCCTAACACTGTCTAAATATGAATAGTTAATTTACAAAAATTACTTATTATTACTAGATCTGCGGCTAAACTGGCTAAACACTGAATCTCGAATAGTGCCTATGATAGCAAGTCCTTTCAAATGCACAGCCAACAAACAGATATATCTATGTTTTTGCAAATTTACTTGTCATGTGTTTTACCTGACAACTTCACAAAGCACAGCAAACTCAGCCACAGCATCCTCGCGATTCCAAAAACACTGATAATCCAGAATTAACAAGGTCCCAGCGACGGGAGCGCAGCTTTTTGGTGCATAACTTTACTCCCTTGAAGTCCGATCGCAGTTGGTTTATTTGTTTGTTAGTTGAAAAGTGCAGTGTTATTATCAGGCTGGTGGCTGTTCTCTTGAGCGTACAGCGTGAATTGACGGCGCGATGTGACTGATGGTAAAGTTTGGCGCAGTGGGTGGAAAGGAAGGAAGAGCGTCTGTTTGGAGCAGACCGCTGGCTCCCCGCACCTCCTTCAACAAATCACAGCTACAGAACTGGGGTGCGTCGAGATTCAACTCTGGCCACTTGTGTACGCATCTTCTCTTTTAACACGTGTGCCGAGAATTTATTTCAATTCGTGTTGTTGAAAATGTCAGTGAAAAATAAGGCGGGGCAGTGGCGGAGTAACCAAACTGAGGGACCAAGGTGAATTCTAGTTAGCGACCCCCGTTTATCAAACCTTTATTATTATGATGATGATGATGATGATTGTGATCCGGCATGTGGGAGAGGACATGTTTTGTTTTAGTTTGCAGTGGTGTTTTTATATGCATGAGTGTTTTAACATTTTAGTCCTGCTCCAGCTGGAGACATGCCGCAGAGCCCCATGGACGCTGTTGCCCAATCCTGTGCACCACACAATTAGAAGCACCTGCGCTTGATTAGAGAGCAGCAAATAAAAGGGCAAGTGAAACGGACAGAGGGAGCGCAGGGCAACGGAACAGAACGGAAAACGGAACAGTAAACAAGAGCCACTGAGGACAACGCGTTGGAGACCACGGCTCTACAAGACCGGACCGAGCAGTGACCCAGGCTGCACCAGCGAGCCCTATCCACGCAGCGGCAGAGCGAGAAAGCTCTGCCTTGTCTGTGAGTAACGTTCTGTGGATAAGCTGGTGCAACCAGGAGAGCCTCAGGCCCCAGCAGCTGGTGAAGCTTGTTGTACTGTGTACTGGCTCTGCTCTTGTGTCTAGAGCGTGGTGGAGAGGGAAGCGGCGGTCCGAGGAGGCACCTGACCCGGGGAAGAGCACCGTGACGTTGACTACACGCAGCGGCAGGGTGAATCCCTGCCGTGCCTGTAAGTACCTCTAGTCGTTGTAGCGGTGCTATAAGATCATTTTGTGGGGTCTCTTGCTTGTGTGTTCGGCTGTGTGGTGCTGCCGTTTCGTCCTTGTGCCCAGGGGCAGAGCTGGACCGCAAGCAGGAGACGGTGCCTGACTCTCGAGGGACGCAGCGGCAGGGTGGATCCCTGCCGTGTGTGTAAGTGCCCGCCCGTTGTCCCTCGTTAAAATTCAAAACGTGGAGGATTGTTCCTGCCGGCTTTTGTTTTTGTGCACAGGTCTCCCTGAAGAGGGCCCCCCCCCCTGCGCTCGGGACCTTTTTATCACCTTTTAAAGACTTTTTATCCCTGTTTTAATTTATTGTAATAAATTATTTGTTTTTAACAGTTTGCTCTGTCCTCTTTTGGTCACACCACTGCTCTGCCATAACTGTTTTAATTCGGTCCACCACTCAATCGTTTCCCTTGCCTCCAATAATCAAAACCCCCCTCATTACATAATCTGGCGTTGCTGGCAGGATTCACCATTCTTTTTGAGCTGGTGTTTCCGATAAAGGGCAAAAATGATGGCTGTACCCTAAGGTGTTCTGGCTTTTAAATGGTGACAGGATTTTGGGACACTCAGGACCTAATGACGGCAAGAACTGTGTATATACAATGTTTAACAGAGACTGGAGTCGTCTGCGCTTGCAAAAAGGATTGGCCTGTGGATGGGTTTCTCGTTTGGATCTGTTTGGGTCTCACCGTATGTTGACAATGCCTGGTCGTGTACTTCCGGTCACCACCAAACCGATAGACATGGAACATGTGTACAGTTGCAGGGACTGGCAACTATAAAGTGTAGGGGGGTGTAATCCGGTGGACTGGGATGGCATGTGTTTTGTTTGCATGTTTTTTTGGTTTGCTGTGCGTTTTCTTTCATGCCTCCCAGTAGCCATGGTTACCGGCACACCTGCCTGCACCTGAGTGCAAATCAAGACACCTGTGTCTGGGGTGACTGTATAAAGAGGCCATGCAGGAGATCGGGACGGGGCAGACAGGAGACGCGACACCGGGGAGCGGACGCGCAGCGAGGGGAGGCGAGCCCGGAAGGAGAGACCAGCACGCACCGGGCCAGCACCATGGCACCCACGCTCTGGACCCCCGCACCACGACGAGAACTACACAGAGGCAGGGCATTTGGACCCTGCCCTGCCGGTGAGTTTTGCTCTTGTGTAGACGTGGTGTATGGAAGCCTTGGGCTGAAGGGGGGATCCTGGGTGCTGTGTGTGGCTGGCCCGTGTGTGTGCTGTGCGACAGGGCTGGAGCTCGCCGCTGGACCCGGGCGCCCCGTAGGAGGGGAGTGAGGCGGCGCAGCGTTCAGGCCGGGAAGAGACGCGAGGGACCGGAGGCAGCGAGCACCACCAGCGAACAAGTCAGAGGATGCAGCGGGAGAGCGGGGAGCTCTCCCTGTCCGTGAGTACCGCTCAACCGCTCTAGCTCCCGCTGCATCAAGCGGCCTCAGGCCTGGGCTTCCTGGTGGGTGTGAGCGGGAGAGCTGGCCCTCTGCCTCTCTGTTGCAGGTACGACGCCAGCAGCTGCGCGCGCGGAACCCCCCCCTGATGCCGTGGGAGTGCTGCCCTTCGTCCATCTTCCGGGCGAGAGGACCAGGCCCTTTGGACCGCCATCATTTTATCATTTTATCGTTTTAATTCTTTTTTAATGACTATTATCTATTTTATATTGGATTAAACATGATTTTAATTCATTTTAACTTCTGGTTTTATTGGAAACACCCAGCTCTTTTAATCCATAAATTATTTTATTCGGCACCTTTTCTGGCAGTTTTTAATCTACCTTTTTTAATGACAATCCCTCAAAAACCCCCCACATCACATGATGATGATGATGATGATGATGATTATTATTATTATTATTTTAAATGCTTGAAAATGCTCTATTGCTTGGCACGCTGGGGTAGTCCCAGGGTTAGGGTTAAATGGCAAAAGTGTTGCTATTAAGTTTTCTACTTATTTGTTTTAGAATTGTTTTGTAAATCGCATTATTATTAAGAAGTTTGTTTTATCTAAAAGAGAGTAGAACGTTTTTACACTTGTATACATTGGTTTAATTTTCATTTCATTATCGCAAGTCTTTGTGAGGACACGGGGAAAGGTATTTATTTTGTATATGTGTAACTATTGTATTGTGTTTTTATGTTTTGTTTTGATTGTATTATATGTTGTGTGTGCGGACTGGGTCGTCGAGGTCTCCGCCTTCGACTGCTGCCCAGTCCTCTCTGCACCATGCCACCACGGACCCCTCTGCAGGTGGTGGGCCCACAGGAGGGACTGCCCACGTCGTCCATTCGGGCTGAGCCCGGCCGGGCCCCGTGGGCTAAGGCCCGGCCACCAGGCGCTCGCCTACGAGCCCCGACCCCAGGCCTGGCTCCAGGGTGGGGCCCCGGCTGCGCCATGCCGGGCGACGTCACTGTTTTTGTATGGGTGCTGTCCATGGTGTCTTCTGGACTGCGCTTTGTCTGACTCGTCACCTGAGACCTGTCTGCCATGGGAGGCCCTACCAGGGGCATGAAGCCCCAGACAGCATAGCTCCCAGGATCATCCGAGATCCAGTACCTCCTCTCCTGGTACTGGAGAGGAGGCTACGGCCGATGGTCGAATCTCGGATCCAGGAGGAGCAGTGTGGTTTTCGTCCCGGTCGCGGAACACTGGACCAGCTCTATACTCTCCATCGGATACTCGAGGGTTCATGGGAGTTCGCCCAACCTGTCCACATGTGCTTTGTGGATTTGGAGAAGGCGTTCGACTGTGTTCCCCGGGGTGTCCTTTGGGGGGTTCTCCGGGAGTACGGGGTCGGGGGTCCTCTGCTGAGGGCCATCCGGTCCCTGTATGACCAGAGCCAGAGCTGTGTTCGCATTGCCGGCAGTAAGTCAGACCTGTTCCCGGTAAATGTTGGCCTCCGACAGGGCTGCCCTTTGTCACCGGTTCTGTTCACTGTATTTATGGACAGAATATCTAGGCGCAGCCAGGGGTCGGAGGGGGTCCGGTTCGGGGACCACAGGATCTCATCTCTGCTGTTTGCGGACGATGTTGTCCTGTTGGCTCCAACGAACCAGGACCTGCAGCATGCACTGGGACGGTTTGCAGCCGAGTGTGAAGCGGCTAGGATGAGAATCAGCACCTCCAAATCTGAGGCCATGGTGCTCGACCGGAAAAAGGTGCCCTGCCCTCTTCAGGTGGGTGGAGAGGTCCTTCCTCAAGTGGAGGAGTTCAAGTATCTCGGGGTCTTGTTCACGAGTGAGGGAAGAATGGAGCGTGAGATTGACAGGCGGATCGGTGCAGCGTGCGCAGTGATGCGGTCGCTGTATCGGACCGTTGTGGTAAAGAGGGAGCTGAGCCGAAAGGCAAAGCTCTCGATTTACCGGTCAATCTTCGTTCCCTCCCTCACCTATGGTCATGAGCTTTGGGTAATGACCGAAAGAACGAGATCGCGGATACAAGCGGTCGAAATGAGCTTCCTCCGCAGAGTGGCTGGGCGCTCCCTTAGAGATAGGGTGAGGAGCTCAGTCACACGGGAGGAGCTCGGAGTAGAGCCGCTGCTTCTCCACGTCGAGAGGAACCAGTTGAGGTGGCTCGGGCATCTGTTCCGGATGCCTCCTGGACGCCTCCCTGGGGAGGTGTTTCGGGCACGTCCCACCGGGAGGAGGCCCCGCGGAAGACCTAGGACACGCTGGAGGGACTATGTCTCGCAGCTGGCCTGGGAACGCCTTGGGGTCCCCCCGGACGAGCTGGAGGAAGTGTGTGTGGATAGGGAAGTCTGGGCGTCTCTGCTTAGACTGCTGCCCCCGCGACCCGGCAACGGATAAAGCGGAAGAAAATGGATGGATGGATGGATGTATTATATGTTGTGTACAGCTGAAACGTGCACACATTGCTTAAAGTTATAATGACCACGATTCTAGCTAATTTTAAGTTTTGTACTCAAGAGAAGTCGTTGGGTTTAATCACATATTTTTTTGTCCTGTAGTTTTCACTGCATCAAAAGGACATTTATGACAATTGTTAAGGTCAAGAAACCGTGTGCACCGTTGTCAACGAGGAGCTACATAAGCTGAATCTTGAAATCTCAATGTGCAATTACTTTCTCTATCAAGCAATTTTATTAGATTTTCCGTTTATCATCTGGACCTCTATTGTTTCAAGGAGAGCCTTGTCATGTCTTGCCAAAAACAACCATTTGTTCTTCCACTTCTTCCACACACATTGCAGTTCCTCTTTGAGTGCTGCTTATCAGGATTTCTGCAAAGATGAACAATATGCTTGTTTTGTCTATTCCCACAATCTTTTATACGTGTGCTATCATCTCTCCGTTAGTGCAGAAAGCTCTGTTATTTATTGGAGGATTTTTCCCTGTGTGGCTGAACACAATTGCCCTGGAGTTGACTCAAGTCCTTATTGTTTAAGATTTCCTGTTTTCCTCTTCAGAACATTTCATGCTTTTTCAACCTTCATGGGTGAGGGAAAACAATTGATGGCAATGTCAAAGCTTCACTGTAGTGTTAAATAAACCAGTCTATGTTGATATTAGAGAATCATATGAACTTTCTATCATTAATGGTCAATAAGGATGGTTGTAAATAACAAATCTAAAAGCGAGAACATGAAGCACTACAGCTGAAAAAACATACAGCAAGGTGGAAAAGCCTGGCTCAAGCAACAAATGTGTAAATAGAAATATATTTAGTCCACAAATAAGTACAATGTCCACAATACTACAGTGCATATATAATGCCCATGTACAGAACATACAACTCAATGTTTTGTCTGCCAACTCATGTTTCCTTTTCAACTTCATTTCAACAAGCGACTCTGGCACCCTTGCTTCCGCAGAGCTGTGCCCTGCTGTCAAACCCTACGTCAACAATAACTTCCCTTTTCCTCATCCCATACACACACTTTACAAACACACAAAAATGATTCCCCTTAATGCGCAAGTTTTACTCAGAATGTTGGATGCAGCTCAAGAGATGACTGAAAAATGCATCAATAAACACCACTCAGACAGGCATTCTGTTGTAATTGAAAGTTATTCTGCAATGTTGATGAAGCAAAATCCAAAGATGCTCTTGTCTGTGTCTGCAGTGAAGCAACCGGGAGCCAAAGCCCAGTAGAATTGTGTGGTGCTATAGGAAACGGCTCCACTCATGCGGACCTCGGGGTGATAGGGTGGAGGGCTTAATGTGCTTGTCAGAAAAACCATTGTGTCCATTAGTCTTTGTTGTCCTACAGTCGTTATTACTGCACTGTGTTCCTTCTGAGACTGCCCGCCGCCTCTCGTACTTTACAAGCACGCAACTGTGAAGCCGTACCAGGCCTGTGTTTTAGGAGCATGGCACCATATAACAGAAGTATTGATTTATGTATCTTTGCAAGAATGCTACACTGCTTTCATGTCAATATTGTGTGTGTGGGTGTGGGTGTGTGTGTGTGTGTGTGTGTGTGTCTATGTACTGCACTGTAAATATGGAAACTTCCCAATGCATGCTGTGGCCATATAAGTTCCACCTACACATGTTGTACCAGCAAATTCTATACAATAATATAAAGATTAAAAAGAATTACAAGATTTGAGATTAGTAAAAAAAAAAAAAAAAAAGGCATGTGCACATACTGTATATGTGCTTCATTCTAGGATAACTATTTATTCATTCTCATATTGATCTTAACAAACTACTTTTAGCCAAGGACTTTTAAGGCATTTAATACAGTATGGTTGCTGTTGTACCATAACTAAAATAAAACAGTGGTACTTCTTATCCCTGCTTCCTTAAGCTTAGTGTGCACGTGCATACATTTCTACAAGCAGAGGTGCAGTGTGAAAAACTAAAATCAGCTGTGATCCTAAAGTCTCATGATACGCATGGCTTGTTGTGTCTTTGATTAAAGACACACACAAACGTATAAAAAATGTAATGCAGGATTGAAATCAAAGAACAGGACCAAAGAAAATGATGTTTTTCGGTGAAAAAAATCTATGGTTTTCTGCAGTTCTTTGATGGCCTATGGATTGCTGGACCAACATCAAAGTGCAAAGCTGAAACTGGTTGTGTATTTCAAACCTGTACATTAATTTCCTTGCTTATCAAATGGTGTTAAGTAAGACCCATTTTTCCTTTTCCTCATTGCAGGATTTTAGTTGCTGCACATGAATCATGAAGTTCAACCATATCTTAGCGTCGAACATTCTCAGACACAGTGATTTAAAAGTCGAACATAATTTAACTCCATACAATATTGAGCCTAAACACGGCCCTGGCTGAGGCCCTGTTAGCTCACGGAAATGCCATGTAAATTGTGTCAAGTGGAGCATGTACATGATATCGACTTGCTCCCGACGTGTTTTAGTGGTCTGACATTTTGTTGTGGTCTGGGGCGGAGGAGGTGCCTATGACCACCCCGGGCTGCTGTGGAAGTACTGAGGCCTGGGAGACTTTGTGAGAAAGTTTGTATTAAATTCCCATTTCCTCTCATTGTGTTGTGCACAACTTTCTTGGCTCCACATGTGCTAATCCCGCTGGGCCAAAGTATGGGCATGACTGTCAATCACACCATGGCAGCTTTGAAATCTATCTCATTGTGTGCCATTTTTCTTCTGCTCTTAAAGAATGACCACCAGTATCACTGTTGACGCCGATTCACGTTATTACAAGTCGTACTTTGTGTGAAAGCGTCCATTAAGATCAGCATCTGAAGAAGTGGAATTTTAAAAGCACTTCTCACAATGCCAGACTTCCCTTTAGTTCTGATAAGGGGAGGCAATAATATTTCAATAGACATGACGCTGAATGAGAAAAAAATACACATGGCAAGATATCTTATTTGTTGCTTTTCAAATGTGTTGGTAAAAAGTATATCTAGAATCTATAAGCAATGATCTTTAGGTGTATGGTGGATCAGAATGCACGCTTCTCATGTGTGAGGGTAATTGGTAGATTTAGAGACTATTCTGGGTAAGTTTACAGACAATCACGTGGCAGGAGCTTGGAGTTGAGTCGCTGCTCACTGCAATAACAAGTATCAACCAACCCATGTTTAACCTAGAGTCAGGACTAAACATGGGGAGGCAGAATTTCAGGTTAATGAGGCTAAAATCTGGAAGAGTCTTTCTGAAAATGCCAGAAAGACTACTACGCCAAAAAAACCCAATAATTCTATTTGCTTACAACTGAAAGATCACACTCACTCTGGTATACATTTTTATTTTCTTGTTTTGTGAAGCACGTTGAGTTGCCTTGTGACTAAACTAGGCATTTATTTGTGGTTTCCCATTGCTTTTCTATCTTTATACAGTTTTGACAAGACAAAAGGGGCCGGGTCACTGCTTCTTTTGGTCATCATTCAATACTTCCCATCACTTTCACCGCCTACAGTGAGATAATGCACGGACTAGAAGCTGAAATAACAGAGCATCTCTTGACAAAAGCAGATGAGATGACCACAGCCTGTTTCAGCAGGAGGAAGGTCTACGGATAAGATACAAAAAGCTGAGATTGGATTTTCCATAGGACACCAGTTGTAAACTCAAACTATTGGTCTGGTCTGCACTAGGTCACCTTGCTCTAGTGAACACTTTTTAGTACACATCCTGGAAAACATAGAAACAGCCAAAAGTTTTTGCAATCTTCTTACACTGTGTTACAATCTTTAATCTGATTGAAAAACCTGAGTCTGACGAGCTATAAAAAAGCAGCGGTGGCTTTTCAGTCTATTCAATCACAAAATATCCAACACATTTCTAAATAACTGAAATTTGTGATTACAGTTTAACTTCAATGTGCCTTTATAGCCTCATATCCATTAACTCAGGGGTGTCCAAACTTTTAAGTAGGAGGGCCATGTTAGTTCACCAGACTTGTCCAGGGTCCGACAACATGCTACAACTGCTTTTCAGGCTTTGGGCTGTAAAATTGGGTATGATATGCTCATAATTATCAACACAACATCTAAATTGGTGCCATTTTGGGACACAATTGAAAACCAATGACAGAATATACAAATAAAGTGAATGGCTGAATTCCGAAGGTGCAGAGCTTTACTGTACAACGAGGGGCAGCATGAATAAATTGGTGGAGCTGAAGTTGGCTGGATGACTCTGTGAAAACACCTCAATGGATAGTTTGTATTATCAAGTCAGAGGGCCATGTAAAATGAAACAGTGGGCCGCGTTTTGCTCACGGGCCTTGGTTTGGTCACGCATTGCCTGCCTTAACTCTTCCTCTCTGCTCTAACATTTTTGCACTGAAAAAATAACACAATTTAGATGGACTCTCGCTCAGCTGACCTTTCACAGAGCTGGGGTCCTGTGGGTTCTGCGGGTGCTGGGATAGGGCTGATGGGTGACACAGGTCCATCAGCACATTGCGCACAAGCCTGACCCACTTAGCAAAGTAGCATATTGTAGGAAGTGACTTTGATTCCCTTTGGTGCCCCAGACAGGTAAGTACAGCACATTGTGAACCCAGACAGGCACCTCATTAACAGTGTTTTGGAAAGTGTCTGTATCGGAAAGGCTAATCATAACAGTAGTGCAGGGCCTTAACGTGCACAATAGAGAGGAGACATGGAGGATACAGAGAAAGTCAACAGCAAAAGACTGCTCTGTACATATCCCTATACAATAAAGGCAGTACATACATTGGACCATTTGTTTGTAGGTCTTATCTTTTTATAAACTATGAGGCCAAATGATAATATTTGAGAATAAAGCTGGGATTCTTCACTGTTTTCCTCTGCTAAATTCTTTCATTGTATTTGCCCTATCGGATAGCACATACAATTTTATAGCCAGTAACTAGTAATGTGGATTTCATAAACTTTCAAACCACTTATTTTATACTTAGATGAATATCAATCAATCTATTTTTATTTGTAGAGGCACAAAATGATCAACATATGTAATTAAAACATTAAAATCACACAAGTATTAAAACTCATGCAGTCACTATTTGAGAGGAGGTCTTTCTGTCGGAAGAGAAATTAACTAGTTAGATGATTTTTTTTCTGTTTTGAAAGTTAGATATCCTGGTGTTAGTATTAGATAGCAATATGGCCTACGTGCAGGACTCTACAAGGACTCCATGTTATGACTATGATTTGACTGTCTCTTTGTGACACGTATGTCTTTCGATGTGTGACGTGACAATGACTATATAAACTGTGTACTGCCTTTATTCTGTCTGAGAGAAAGAAACAGAGTAAACCAGTGGAACTTGAGAGAAACTTAAATAAACTTCCAGAGTTTGGCGCACCACGATCCGTCTCTGTCTGCTGAATCCTGACACTAGCTCTAAGTTATTCTATTCACTTGTATTTAATAGGAATCTGATTGCTTCGTGCTAACGCTGTCCCATACTCGGAGATAATAATTAATTACTTTGTTAGCACGTTTGTTCAGAAAAACATTGTGATGACAATACAAGTCGAACATTTTTGTAAATTCTTGGTGTTATTGATGTTAATGAAATACGACAGCTTAATGAAGGAAACTGGAAAAGGCGTGACAGACATTTAAAAAGAAAAGTATTATTACACCATGTACAGTAAGTGAAATTCAAAGCGTTCAGTGCACCTCCTTGTCTCTGAGTCAGTGTGTGTTGGCCTGAGATAATATATTAGTAAGACTTGAAGTATGCAGAGAGAAGCAGGGAGAGATGGATGAGCTGCAGCACTGTCCGCACCAGCTCCAGGAAAAGCACGACTGCTGCTGCGCCGGCCTGATACGTGAGAGGAGGAAGTATAGGGAGCCGGGACTGGACTCAAGCTCGGGCAGGAAAAGGCCTGCGGAGGGGAAGGGGGAGTGCCGGGGGTCCCATCAACACATGCTCACAAAGCACAGCAGCATCGAGATTTAGTTCCCATGAGAGGAACCGGTTTAAATGGATGAGATTTTTAATCCACGTACAAAACTTAATGTTCAATAATTGATAAACGAAGCAACATAGCTCCAATGAATGAACTGTAGGAATTTAACTGTAGAAGGTAGAAGGAACTGTAGAAGGAATAACATTGTGTTATTTTCTTAATTTTATTTGGTGCAGCTCAGGCCCGTGGATGCACTAAAATGGATTTCTTGGACCACCATACTGTATATAATGCATTTTGTTTACCACAACATACAGTAAGTCTTGTAACAGCAAAACATTGAACAAACCAGATCACAACATGCTAGGTTCATCTTACTAGAAAACAATGCAAAAATAGGCAAAAGATAACACATTTACATGCAAGAAAGAGCCCAATGAGCACTGGTAATTATTTGAAATTAAGGACTTTGAGATCAATTGGCGGAGAGTGGGTCTCTCTTTTTCACTTTTCTGTCTGTAAAATCTGATCTAAAGATATGTCAGAGGCCAGAAAATACATTTCTGTGGAAAAAATGGGATAGTACCAAACAATCTTAGAGCCAGTAACTAGTATTGTGGATTTCATAAACTTTCAAAACACATTTTTTGTGATTTGAAAGTTAGGTACCCCAGCTCATGTGAAAGCCTGATCTTCTTGTCAAACCAGTGGCTAAACAGGGAAGCGCCTGGATTGTACTGTGATGGGAGACCCCAAGAACTCCGGGTGCAATAGAAGGGGCAAAAGGGGATGTTTTGGTTAGAATCAATGGCATTATGACCAATATACCTGTAGCTTGATTGAAAACACAACTATTTAAAGATTAGTTGTTTTAGACTAAACATTGGTCGGACAAAAAACTACAACAGGAAAAATCAGTTTTTACCATCAACGGTTAATCTTTCTGAACGTACGAATATGTACAGGTAGTCCAACATACTGCAATAAGCAGAGTTTGATTTCATTAACATATATACAAATATGAATATACTGTTCTAGGAGCACGCTCAATTCTACAGTCCAGGCTGTGAGTCCATAATTGGCCATAAAACAACATTTATGATGCATTGAACTGATACATTATTTGACCATCTTACAAGCTTTTACAAAATCAGATACAAACATTTCAAAATATGTATTTTATTCACCACGCCCTGAATGTGGTATTTCCTCAGATGACTGATGCCTGAACAGACATTATGCAATAACCTTTTTATATTGTATTACTCAGTACTCTGCTGAAGAATGTGCACTTGGGTGGTTGCCTTTTTTGGTGAATTCTGTTGGATAATATCGGACTGCGCCAAAATAGTAAAATATCTGCAGTTCCCTTATTGCATTAGTGTAATACAGGCCTCTCCAAACTATGGCCAAATGCACCCCGCTGTGTGATTGTAAGAGGACCTTTGCCTTGCTAAATCCAAAGCAGTATTTGAGATCAGAAACACAAGTTCACAGAATCATCCAGCCAACTTCAGCACCAACAATGCAGGCATGCTATACCTTGTTGTGCAGCTCAGAACTTTATTTGCATTTACAGGCATTTGTTTTTGATTGTGTCACAAATTTCCATCTCTGGCATTGATGTAGCTTTGGTGAGAAACTTCAGTTCTGTCAAATACTGTAGGATTGAGTATAGATATATCAGATATCATGCCATTATAATGCCCAGAACAGTTCCAATCCAGTCAAACAGTTTTACAATCCGGTTTGTCAGCCACTGGATCAAGATTTGTATCTCTCTGCCTGCTATTTGAAGAAACGACCTTACTTTTTATGTATAATAATGAGATAATGCTGAAATATTAACCATAAACCATAAACAATCAGATAATTTGACCGCTGAAAACTGATTTTTCCCCAATTTTAGACTGCAGTTATGTTCAAGAATGTTCTATTACATGACCTCAACCTATTATGTATATTTTGGGTATAATGCAATCAGAGTTGAATGAATAGTTGGTATTCCCATGATAGTTCACAAATGTATTTTTATGCACGTGTCCAAACCATTTCATTATGCTCAGTGAAAGCCCTCTTTTCTTTAACCAGAAATCTCACATAGTCCAAGAAGCGAGATGAAACTTCACCAAACTGTGGGAAACTGGGTCACCACTGCTGGAGAGCAAAGTTCTGTTGAAGAAAGAGAGAAAGCAGAAATTTACTTTCAGTCGGTTCAATATAATTTAATATGCATATCCAGAGGAAATTACTGTAAAGTCCTTTGAAATAAATAACGTATTTAGAGTCATTCATTTGATTACTCATTCATTACTGATATTGTTGAAAGTTAAACAGGTGAGAAAAGTTTTGTTTTTTGCCGGTGTGCAGTGCAATTATTTGTTTTAAAGAATTGTATCATCTTTGTAATTGACTGTATACACCACAATCACTGCAAGAAACATGGACTTTAGATATTATTAAGTATGCTAAATGGTTGGCTAACAAACGGTAGTTGTTATGTTTATATTTTGTATAACAACCATGGTAGTCTCCACTGTGAGACTAATAAAGGTTTATCTTATCTTATAATGTCACAGGTGATCTTGTATGTGATGGGTGCCTTGTCCTCTCCAGGTGGAGAGGTTCTTCCTCGGGTGGAGGAGTTCAAGTATCTCGAGGTCTTATTCACGAGTGAGTGAAGGAATGGAGAGTGACATTGACAGAGGGATTTGTGCAGCGTGTGCAGCGTGTGCAGCGTGTGCAGTGCGGTTGCAATCAGATTGTTGTGGTGAAGTGGGAGCTGAGCAGAAAGGAAAAGTTCTGGACCAGTTGATCTACGTTCCCCCTCTCACTTATGGTCATGGGCTTTGGATAATGATCGAAAGGACAAGAATGTGGAAATAAGGGGTTGAAGAGAGTTTCCTCTGTATGTGGCTTTGTGAGATATGTTAAGGATTAAGTAAGGAGCTCAGTCCCTTGAGAGGATCTCAGGGTAGAGCTTCTTCTTAAGGGAAAAGACTATATCTCAACCCCAAGGTGTACATTCATCTACGACTGCATATGACTAACAAAGTTGTAAAACTATACAAATAAAGTGAAAAGTTCAAATAATCCTAGTGATTTAAAGCTGATATGTTACAATACTAATTATACTTGTAGTACAAGACAAATTAAATATATTTAATGCACCTTGTTTGTCTACTATAGTGTTTTAATAAAATTCTGAGAAATGAAATTATCTATATCCTGAGATTCATTCACAGTTTGACAAATTAAAACCAGATGGTCTGAATTGTGGACACTGTGGCCCTCTCAGATTTCCAGATGTGGAGGCTCAGACATGTTTCACCTTGTAAAATAAATGACATATTACTGCAGGCGTCCACAATGGCTGCAGAGACTCTGTCCCTGATGCCGCCGGTCTGATGGAGCTTTATAAAAGTGTTTGTGTAATTGTCCTTCCTGAGTCATTGTGCTGCACAGTGCCGCACGTGTTGTTATTTCCCCTGGCTCTTAAGGACTTTCCACGGCCGGCCCGTCTTTCTTCAGAAAGGACCTATGAGCCCACTCTGCTCTGAGGAGACAAACCGTAAACACAAATGTGGGGAAAGCCCCTTCGGCCAGAACAAGAGAAAGAGCTGATGACTGATGATAACCCGAATAAATTCGAGCTATTATTTAGATGACAAGTCAACATTTATTAGCTCTTTAATTTATTTTGGGGAATTTAATTTAGCAGCATAGTTTGTGGATGTCTATGAACATAAACAAGATAAACAGTTGTGTTTAACATAATAGATATAGTTTATGTTTGTATTACTCATTATCAGCATACTTATGAGGTAGACCATGCTGTCATCAAACTGAATGATGACAGCAGGATTGTCTACCTATGAGGTAGACAATCCTGCGGTGGAGGCTTTGAGGTCCAATATGTTTGTTTCTTCTTGTCTCTGGGAGGATTCTTCTGGTTTGACACATCGTCTCAAATTCCCAAAAACTAGGGATGTACCATTACTACAAAGAGGGTATTGGGCTTGGACACTCAAAGCTCATCTCATGTGGATCATGCAGACTCCACAAACTGGCAGCTTTGCTGCCCAGCCATAGTCATGTCATAGTCAATAAAAACTAACAGTTTTTTTTAGGTAAAAAAAAAGGAGAAAGGAATAAATGCACAGTGGCACAGTGGTTAGCACTTAACAGCAAGAAAATACTGGGTTTGATTCCACCCCATGCCTTTTGATTTGAGTTTGCTTGACACTCCCTGCGTAGGTTGCCTCCGGGTGCTCCGGTTTCACCTAAATTATGAATAAAGATGACTTACTCGCCGACAAAGTATACTTTAACAGTGACCACATATAGACTTTGCAGAGCTCCGTAATACCTCAACCACCATGCCAGTCATGAACTTTACATCCAAAAACAACAGTAAGTATTATCCATGCTTTTGGTTTTTGCTGTTTTTGCACTCTGCTGCCCCCTTCCTCGGCCAGCAGAGTGCGCTGGACCTGTGTCTCAGACCTTTGCCTCCTGCACAGGGATGGAGGGAGGAGGCAGAGCTCAGGAAGTGAACCTATTGTTTATAGAGTCAGGGAGATTTAAAGCTGGACGTCTTAAGTAAACACTGGTCCTTGTCGCCACCAACTTCTGTTTTCATGTCACAGGAAAACTGGTCAGGCTCTGGTAAACAACTACTACTACAACTACTTCTACTACTACATGAAAATAGTATATGGTTAAAGAAACAAATATATTTTGTCTCCCTCATTCAAGAACTAAATCAGTTCTTAATCATATATACTTTACATAATAGTTTTGCTTTAATTAGACATACAGTATGATTTGATGGTCTTATCTTTTGTTGCATTAAATAACTGCCCAGAATAATGTATAATTGTTTTTTGTTATTAAAGAAAGGTAGTTTTTTTCTTCCTTTTTTTCTAAGCACTTTATTTTAACCTATAAATAACCAAAAGTGGTACTGCAATCACAGTCAATATTCTGTAGTCCTCTCCCACTCTCTCTGACTCAGGTTGCCAGATATGCAGACAAATCCAGCTGGGACCATAATAGCTGAATAGACAAGAGTTTTGTCAACAACAACAAATCTACAACCAACACCTTTTTCGCAAAGGTCCGCATAGAAATCCTTATTTTAATCCTTGTTTTGTCATGAATGATTGTAGAATTATTATGAGACCTTTTTTTTTAGTTCTGAGCCACATGTTACTTTACCAGTGACATTGGCAACACGGATCACAGACTTTGTGACCGGTGAAATGGTGGAGGGCGGCACTATCGAAATTAAAACAATAACAAGTTTCAGGGGCAGTAAATATAACCTTGATATTCAAATATCCCAGCTGAAGTACTCTTAGCAGTTAAATAAGTATTTGAAAAGATTAAGATTAAGATTAAGGGATCCATTCGTCCCACAGTGGGGAAATTTCAGTGTTGCATCACAAGTTATAGGACAGTAGGAAAGAGAAGCACACGGAACAAGTTAAGTGAACAATAGCTATACTAATTAAAATAAAACTAAAACTCTAACTCTGAGTACTGAGCATGTAATGTACTGAGCATGTAAAGTACTGAGCACGTAAAGTACTGAGCATGTAAAGTACTGAGCATGTAAAGTACTGAGTATGTAAAGTACTGAGCATGTAATGTACTGAGCATGTAAAGTACTGAGCATGTAAAGTACTGAGTATGTAAAGTACTGAGCATGTAATGTACTGAGCATGTAAAATACTGAGCATGTAAAGTACTGAGCATGTAAAGTACTGAGCATGTAAAGTACTGAGCATGTAAAGTACTGAGTATGTAAAGTACTGAGCATGTAATGTACTGAGCATGTAAAATACTGAGCATGTAAAGTACTGAGCATGTAAAGTACTGAGCATGTAAAGTACTGAGCATGTAATGTACTGAGCATGTAAAGTACTGAGCATGTAAAGTAACGACCATGTAATGTACTGAGCATGTAAAGTACTGAACATGTAAAGTAACGACCATGTAATGTACTGAGCATGTAAAATACTGAGCATGTAAAGTACTGAGAGTAAAAGAGCATGATTTATTATTGCCTTTTGACATATTAGTCATTTGATGCTGACTAATCTTACATAGATACAATAAACTTTAATTATATATTTATATATTTAGTAACTTTAATTTTATCTTTTTTTCTGTTGGATGTGTATTACAGATAACTGAAAAAAGAAATATAATTTTCTGCAAGTGGCCCATGTTTTAGACCTCTAACCACAAACACATGCACTCTGGGACTGGTCAGACTGGTCTCTTCACCTGTCCATATTATAAACACATGCTCTTGTTTTGGCTTTTCCTGGTTGGCCTGCATCGCCTCAGCAGGTCTGTCCTCTGATTGGTCAGAAAGCAGAAACAGGCAAATGAGGGCACACCTTAGTTACAGAGGTTATCCATTAACTCCGGACCCGGGGGAGGCAGGGCAGCCTCACCAACCTTTACTTATTTCTACTTATTCTAGCGTACGTTATGGGAAAGGTGAGACGGCACAAGCCGATGTACAGGTACGTCTATGTGGGAATAGCAGGTGTAATGTGGTAATGTACAGCTAACATTTAAGCATTAGAGAATATATGCCACACAGGTTGCAAAACGTTGTGTTTGCTTGTGTTACTCACTGCTAATATTGACATTTGACTGAACTAGTAAAGTGTGCATGATGAATCCAACGGCTGATTGTGTATTACAAGCACAGTCATAATAGTAGGTCTTTAAGTATTTGGTTGTTCTACTATCGTCTGGTATAGAAGAACAAAATACTTTTAATTCTACAAATAAGACCAGATTAATCTTCCTTAACTAGCCAATGACAATATTCCAGAATAAAATGAGAACAAAAGTCTAATTTGATTACATCTCCAACCATTTGACTACCAAGTACGCTCAAACAAAGCGTTTTTCAGTCTCATGTCTAAATATACATACACTTTCATATATAAATGTACATTCCAAATTATACATTCACTGTGAGATATTATTATAGTAATTGCATTATACTTATGAAGATTTATACTTTGAAATCATTATTTTATAGTTCATAGTAATTATGTTTCAGGTTGGACAAAGCAAAATTGTCAAATTAATAATCACAACTATCATATCCAATTAAAGTAGATTCCAAATGTGTGCCAAAAACAGCTAAACCTTGAATGATAATCCCTGAATTAAGAAAATAATTACATGATAGAGTTGCATTGTCTTAAAATGGGCCTGCAGAATACATTTAAACCCTTTTTTTAAGACAGCTTAATTTTGTGCTAGATATAAGACTTACATGTGTATTTATTTCAAAAAAGAGTATTCCAAGTTTTAATGTAATACATGACTTATAAAGCATGCAACAATGTCCAGTCTCCCTGTTCATTTTCCTGCTCAAAGACACAGAGCTTTGGAGGAGAGGAATTGCGATGTTTTATTCAGTTTGATGACAGAATGAAGGTTCCACATCGCTCCTGGCCATCATTAGTGAATAAAAACTGACATCACATCAAAATTAACCGTGTTAGAAGTTTAAAAATGATCTCCCAAAGTTGGTGTATGGAAATGTATGCTAATGGTGTGTTAGTTTTGCTGCGAGGCGTCTTTGGGATGGCCTCCAGTGCGGAGCGTGCATGCTGGGTGTGTTTTGTTTTGCCTTTTGTAGCTGCTGTGAAGTGAGAACAGGAAGACTTGTGAGTGCAGAGGGTGGCTGCAAAGGAAAGAGGAAAAGGGCCAAACAGCTGGACTGAGACATTTTGTAGCAGAGACTACAAGTGCTAATGTGTGTGATTCCAAACAACATGGAATCCAATAACTAGAAATTCTTGATGCAACCTTTGTGGAGGGTCTGCTCGTATTCATAGATATTTATAGAACATCTTTACTGCAAATGGCAAATAAATGAATCTGAATCTAGAACATGAAGCCAATATAAAGGGATGGGAGATCTTTAGGGATGTGACCACAGACAGGACTGGAGGGTTTGCAATGCATTTCTTTCAACAAAACAACTTATTGTATACACCAGACAGATACAAGCTATCAGCAATACACAACATGCAGAAAATTAGAATCAGAATAATCTGTATTGCCATGTCCGTAACAGGAAGTCACAAACTAGAAAATTGATTTGGCTCTTGGTGCAAAAAGTCAAAAGTATAAAAAGAATTAGGTAAAATGTTGTGTATAATAAAATTTGAGAAATAGTAAAGTCACATGGAAAAAAAGCAAATGTTTTACATGTTTCCATTCCAGAAAGTTAAAAAATACCTTTTAGGAGGTTAATAATAAAACGTTCAGTGTAATTGTCAGCAAATGTACAAACTAACAAACTATTGATTGAATAGACATAAGCATTAGAACACTCCTTTATAGACTGTAAGTTGTGACGAGGACCAGGTATTTCCATATTGTACTGTATTTGCATGCCCTATACACAATACACTACAAGGAAGCATATGAAAGAATAAAAATATCGCAAAAACAGTCTTAATTTAGTCCCTTTTGACCTTTGCTTTTTTTGTCTTTTTGGAAATAAAATTTTTGTAAACTAAAACAAATGATTTGTGTAAAGTAGTTTGTAAATTAAAAAAGTAGGGTTAAAAATACAACATTAGATACTTACAACACAAACAGCTTAAAAGTAACAGCCAATTTATTTTTAATTGTATAATATTGCAAGTTGTTTATCCTTGTTGACAATGAGTAAAAGTACTGCTGCCAGTGTGTTGTAAGGATACATTATTATTAGTATTTGAGCCCATTCTACATGACACATGGATAACATTCTGAAGAAGCAGTTTCTTGGCATGAGAAGTTTCTTATTCTAAAAAGTTAGGTTGAAATATAATCACAATAAAACCATCGCTTCACAAATTATAGCATTTTCTTAACATTTACATAAAACAAATTCCTTTAAAAACATATTTCTGGTCTGTAACGTCAAAAAGCCTTATCTGTTCAGTCAAAATAGACACAGTGTCCCTATCATCAATCTCTGAACCAGGAAGCTTTAGCAGTCTATAAAATGACTTCCTGTTTGTGTCTTTATGGGCCCCTGTCACTTTATCCCTTTGTTCAAGCCTAAATAATAGTGAATCGTCGTTTTGAAAGCCACTACAAACAAACATTTTTAGGTCTCTCTATTGTCGTTTTCATTTGTGGGGCTGCCCTGGATGTTTAAATATTCATTCTCTCATCCAAACAGATTTCAAAGCCACACAACACACCAGGGTGATTGAACGGCCTGAGCTGAGGTCTAAAAATGCTCTTTGATTTTGACAGATTTGATTGACTATACGTTGATAACTCTGTATGTTCTCTTTTTACTGTGCAGCTCAGCAAGACAAATCTGGATCAAATTTCAAGCTAAGCATTAGATGGGAATGGCACTGCCCTTCACTTATTTATGAACCAGGGAGACCAGCCAATGTTGCCATCTTGTGGGCAATTCCAGCACCAGGAGGCCCACTCATCTGAGCTTGTCAAATGTCACTGGCTTCAGATTCAGAGTAATTGGATTCAGCGTGCAAGACAATAACAGACTCTGGAATGAGTAAAGGGAAGATCGCATGTATGACCTCTTTTAAAATGCACATCAATAAACAATAGCTGTAAAACAAAAGGCCCCACTCAAAAAATACAGTCAGACGTGACAAATGGAAGCACTGACAAGAGGACCGCTCACAGCTGCTATCAACACAACACAGAACTGTAAGTAGTCACTCGATAGATAGATAGATAGATAGATAGATAGATAGATAGATAGATTCTTTCTCCTCGTAGGTGAAATTCAGGTGTTCAGGAGCAGAAAACACATCCACATAAACACATACAGTAAGTACATTAATTATAAACATTTCTAACTAACTAACTAACAACAGTGCACATTTTTAACTCAGACAGGTTTGTTGTAAAGTCTGACAGCCGAAGGAACAAAGGATCTCTTAAAACGCTCCGTTCGGCAGCGCAGTGATATAAGCCTGTTGCTACAATTACTCCTCTGAGCGGCCATAGTGTCACACAGAGGGTGTCTGGAGTTACCCAGGATGCCTCGCATAATTCATTTATTCAGAAAAAAATCTCTGCTTTTTCCTTGACCTCTCACTATTAAAGATTACATTTTATAAAGAGAATGGAGGATGGACACTTTAGAAAAAAAATAGAAAGTGCATGTGACAAGTTATGAATACTAAATATGTAAGCAAACAAATAATTCCTATTTTGCTGAAAACTTGAACAAATATACAGTTTTGTTTTAAAATGTATGATTTTACACAGACAGTAAATTATAATGTGAGAAAACACTTAGATTTAGTCCATCATCAAAATGTCAAAAACGTGAAGTCAACAGTTCTAGATTTCTCAATGGCCACTCTTTATATAAAAATTATTGTGTTTTAAAATAAAAAAATGTCAAAGGCACGTAAGAAAAGAGCTTTCTAAACAATGCACTTGCTGCAATGTACCTAAGTCTATTTGTGTTATTTGCTATTATTTTTTATCTACAATATACATACAACAACATAATTTTACATTTTAAAAAAAAAGTCTGTGTAATGGAATACTTCAGTCATACAACATCCAACCATAATATTTAAATAAAGGATACTTTAACCTCATAACTTAAATTCAGTGTTTCTCAGGATATACAGAACTCTAAGACCGAGACCGGGATCAAGCAGGGACAAAAACACAATGGACAAACAACACAGGGAGAGGAGCGCAGGGTTTAAATACACACAGGGGCACATAGGGACACACATTAGGGCGGGTCAGGCTATCAACTGAACAGATAGTATCCCTGAAAAGAATAAAAGCAGGTAAAAGTAATCAAAAACTCTTTGAAAGCTGCAGAGCTGATTCCCTTCAGTGTGTGAAAAGCTGCCAAAAATAATGTTAATATCACGACTTCAGAATAAAACCACTATTTTCTGTCCTCATTCTACAGACTTTCTTTCTCACTTTCTTTCTTTCTCACAGCTACAATCCCAGAACCAGACCGGCCTGAATCTCAGAAGTGGGAGTTCCTTGTGGTGGTCTTAGTGATAGTGGTCTCCGTTCTTGCTCTCGTTGCCATTTTGGCCAAATGGCAGGTGGTGCGACGCTATTTGGCCAGCTACAGACACACGAGGCTGCGGGAAACAGAAGCAGTTAGCCAACCATCAGGTGCCCCTCTTCAGCTCCTGTCCTAATCAAAACGACAACTCAATATTTCAATGATTCTGTGTGTGTGTGTGTGTGTGTGTGTGTGTGTGTGTGTGTGTGTGTGTGTGTGTGTGTGCGTGCGTGTGTGTGTGTGTGTGTGTGTGTTTGTGTGGGTGTGTTTGTGTGTCAGGTCTGGACGTGGAATTCACCCTGCACCACGCTGGACAGTGCAGGCCTCCAGTGCACGAGGAGGATGATGATGGCTTCATTGAGGATAACTACATCCAGCCCATTGACCAGGAGCGCGCCCGGAGAGCAGCCGAGGTCTTCCGCGACTCTGAGGACGAGATGGACGACATAGACTTTAGTATTGCATAGATTGAGACTGAAACCACTCCTTTTTTTGATTGTATTCATTGTACGAGAAAGCGGTTACAATGAATTATTAGTCACAGATGTTGCTGCATTTTTTTTTACTGTTCAGTTTTTAAAGGCAAGGGAAGTTTATTTGTAGAGCACAATTCATACACACAACAACTCAAAGTGCTGAACAAAACAACAAGGCACACACAAGGCATATAAATCATAAAAGATCACAGCACATTAAAAAGAAAAATATATATTAAAAGTATAGAATTAGTTGTATGCACAGCTAAACACAACTGTTTTTAACCTATATGTAAACGGCAACGGATGAAGAGGAAGAAAGTGGATGGATAGATTGAAACATTGTCAGAGAGATCGAGAGAGTACAAGTTTTAAAAAGGCAATGATATATTGTAGAGCAGGGGTCTCCAACCTGCAACCTGGGGGAGCTACTTTTATACAAAAGAAGAAGCAGAGAGCTACTCCTTTTTGCAGTCCTAGTAAAAAAAATTCTAATAATTACAACAAAACATGGAGAACACATGTCAAATTTACCATAACACTGTATTTATACTTATATAGATTGACTCAAAATGTATTCAGTCAAGATCATCTGTTGAATATTAAATCCTTTGGCGAGCCACCTGAAAGGGGCAGGCGAGCTGCTGGTAGCTCCCGAGCCCCATGTTGGAGACCCCTGTTGTAGAGTTAGCTGTTAGTGTTAGAATGTGTTTTTGTGTGTATATTTTTGGCTCTCTATGATGTCATTACCCACCATATATACCATATATCCATATATATATATATAAATTGTTGTTTTATATAAATTGACCGGTGCTGACCCTTTTAGCTCGTTCAGTAACCCACCTCCTCCCCATCACCGCCTCTACATCCCTCTTCATCTCCTCGTTTCATCACTTCAGCTTCCAGCACCACCAGTGTTTAGACCCAAGGGGTATTTCACTTTCTCATATATTCAAATCTTTCTTGCATACGTCATGCCAAAGCCATGTCCAACTAATGTTGACATACCACAAGTCAAGAAATGTAGTTCTATGCCATACTATACTACTGCCGGGTGTGTGAGGGTCTAATCATGAGTATGTAACTTTTTTTGTTTCATCAATACATTGTGTTTGTCACAACTGATTCTGCTTCTTTAAGTAACATTTTGTGAATAAATAAGAACACATGTTGTTTAGAAAACATGTTATATTTTACATACAGTGTGACAACAGGTACTTTCTTTTTCACTGAAATCTAAATATGTGACAGAGGCCAAACCTGCATGAGAAAACTAGAACCACACTATTTGAGAGCTAAGATTTATACATGGATTTTACCACATTTTCTTTTTGCATGACTCACTTCATGACTTACTTTTACAAGATCATTTTTTTAAATCGATAATTTTAGTTAAGTACACTAGTCCTTAAGACCCCTCTGATGTATTGCATCACTTTATAAACTACAGACACAAAGTGTAATGTCAAACACTCTCAAGAGGAGTATTGCACATATGTGTGGTTAAGATGCCAAAGATATCCAAAATAGTGTAGCCTGCTTTATCATGAAATGCATTTCCCTATTATTTAAGAACTTACTTTGTAATATTCTACATATTGTTTTAGTATTCTTAGCTATCTATGGTGTATTATATACCAAATGCACTTTAACTGTATTACTGCAATACCATAATTGCTATTAATCATTTTAAAAAAACATGAATATTTGCAGCTCATTGTTTCTTTAAGTGCATATGATTCTGTAAAAGTAATTCATGATTCCAGTAATTCAGGATCCGAAGACTGAGAAAGTGGTCTGACAGGTCTGAGCTGTCAAGGAAATACTCACTGTCAAGTCCACACAGGTCTGGGGACACAGGAAACTGGGGAAAAGTCTCCTTCATAATAAAATAATAGTTTACATACGGCCCATTAATATTGATAACTCTCTTTACAGTTGGGTTCTATCTCTAGATTTCACATGCAATTATTTTCTGTCAGATCTTTGGATCAGCTTTGTCAGATATAGAAGTGAAAGAGAGAGAACCACATCACTCAGCCAAGCAGCTACCGTTTTAGTTTTTAACTACTTTTATCAAAATCAAACAATGTTTTAAACCCTCTTTAATATATGCTAAGACAGGCTCATATAACTTGAAAGACAGCTGAAAACAGTTTGCTGAAAGGCTACAAAATGCTATGCTGTTCCAAACTGAGATGGCTTAAAGCAGTAATCTGAAGGATTTTAAGTGTGCTTAGTGCCCATGTATATGGTTGTATTTTTAAGAAAAGTTATGTAGTTATTATTTTTTAATTATTATTTTTTCTATTTTTCCTCGCATGTTTGCACCGAGAAAGTAGTTGAGAAACCAAAACATCTAAGACACACAAATAAATAAAGTGGATTTGTGTGCTTTGTCGGCTGTATCTGTAAAGAGGTAACTCATGAGAGCTTTTGTTCACGAGCCTCTTCTGTGGTTTTGTAGAGGTACTATTTTTACTGTATGTTTTTAATTGTGAACCGCTCTGTGATCCTGGTCTGTGAAAGGAGTTACTGTATATAAATAAATGCAGGGGCTTTAGGTCCAGCAACTGAACCCAATTATGGCTTTTACCGTTTCGACGCGCCTCCTTGGTTTGACAGTTTTAGTGGATCTGTAGTGGATACTTAGGCGATAACCATGGATCTATGGCGATAACAAGCGACAGTACACATCATGCATCAATATTTCTATATAAACTTCACTTACTTAGTGCATACAACTGATGATTATATCTTTTAATGCACTATGACTATTTATGATTTTAATCCCATGTGTGATTTTGATATATCAGGGTTTTTTTTAACTACTTGTATGATTTTATTTTGTATGTTTTTTTATTTATTTTGCTTTTCTTGTGTTTTTTTATACATTTTATTTTTATGTAGATTTTTATGTTTATGATTTATGCATGATTTGATGTGGGTTGTGAGGCGCTTTGTGTTGCCTTGTGTAGGAAAGGCACTCTACAAATTAAAGTTGATCTCACTGGTTTTAACAGAAGGGAGCACATCACCCCTGTTTTAGCGTCTCTCCACTGGCTCCCTGTGCGTTTTAGAAATGATTTTAAGATTTTACTGATTACTTTTAAAGCTTGTTTAGGTCTGGCACCCAGTTATATTTATGAACTTTTAACCCCCTACGAGCCCCTATGAGCCTTAGATCCTCGGGCAGGTCCCTGTTGACCGTTCCAAGGCCGAGGCTCCGGACGTAAGGTGACCGAGCCTTCTCTGTCCGGGCTCCTCGACTTTGGAACGACCTGCCCGAAGAGATAAGGCTAGCACCATCAGTCTCCTCTTTTAAAGACCTTATGACGGGTTTAAAAAAAAAAAAATAGTGGATTTCAAAATTGCATGACAATGTCAATCTGAAAGAGATTCCGGCAAAAAAAATCCTATATTTTATAAAAAGAACGTGTTTTTCATGAATTTAAGTTGTCTATGCTCTAACCTGTGTGTGACGTCACAGCGGGTAACGCCCATGCATTGAAAACCATGGATCTATGCCACAGGACTGCCTTTTCTCTCTTCTCTCCACTGATGCCCAACACAATACTGCCCTCTACAGGTGACAATTGCTCACTACACATAAATTGACGTTTTGAGTGTGAAAAAGTGTCCGCGGTGGGATTTGAACCCCAGAATCTGGATTGGCAGTCCATCAATACAACCACTGGACTATCTCAGTGACAACGAAATGTTACATTCTAGTAGTTATCTCATACTCGCTGTACACGGCCTTGTCATCTTGAATATCCGCGAAAAAAGAACGAATACCAAATTGTAAACAACTTACAGCGTTGAAATGTACCCACTCTGACGTCACCAATGGCTGTGAAGTTTTTTCGTTTCTAAGGGCGTTGCTATGGGGTTATTTCGATTTGGGGGGATCAGACAAAAAAAACAACAACTGATTTTGAAACCTTTAGTAGTTCTCTTCTAATATAAAATGGTATTAAAACTGTATTTCTAAATAAATCAAACCCGTCATAAGGTCTTTAAATCACTTCTAAAAACCCATTTTAAAAAACAGCTTTTAACTGCTAGTTTTAAACTTCACATGCTGTATTTTAACATCTGTTTTGTCTTTGTTGTGTCTCCCTTCTTGTGTTTGTTTTCCTGTATCTGATGTATCTAATTATTTTGACTTTGCACTATATTATTATTGTTTATTATACTGCCTGTGGAGCGCTTTGTAAACATTGTTTTTAAAAGTGCTATACAAATAAAGATTATTATTATCGATTACTTAGTTTTATTGTCTTGTGCCACCCGCCAATAATACTGCAACAAGAAGAAGAAGAAGGTGGAGTTTTATTGTCTTACTAACCGGAAGCAGCCTCGGCGCGTCTTACGGTGACGCCCTTACGCTTGACACTTGATGAAGCAGCGAGGTGCAGCAGCAAAAACACCGCCCGGGCACGAGTGGAGGATGGATGAGGATGGAAAAGCACATTATCCCGCTTAAGTGACCCATTTCTGCCGCGGATCCACTCTTTCTCCCACCACGTGTGTTTTTATTGTGGATTTATTGCCCCACCATGTCGGCTTCGGCTATTTTCATCCTCGACTTGAAGGGGAAGGTAAGTTTGAAGGCGACTTGTTTGCGGGGAAGTTGATACAAGTGGCAAACACGCTGCTACAACGCGAGTCACTCAAATGGGCTGTACTTTTATTGGATTTTGTTTATGATTAATCCACTTGTTGTCTTCTTCTGCCAGGAGATTAGCGCGGTTGATTTATTTGCACGCGTTGACAGGCAGGCTTAGCACCAGTGGCGTGGCGAGAGACTTTATGGGCCCCAGGCATTAATTCATAGGGGACCCCCACAGGCAATTTGAGTAAATCAAGTATGACTCTAATGAGCTTGGAGATAGGGTAAAAAAAACAAGCTGACTCATGGAGATGCTTGTTCATTTTCATATTTCTCATGGTAATCTGCAGTCAATTTCCAGATCACCCCAGATGACTGAAGACTTTAATGAATTAATGTAATTGAAACTTGGTAAGATCGAAACAACATCGAGTTGTTGAAAGTCTATTTTACAATTTACATACCCTTTAAGAACATATTCAGGCTATATAATGTTTTACTCATTTTCCTCCCATAAATATGGTTATAATGGCAATATGTTTTTGATTTTTACTGGAACCCTATGTACGATTTTGCTTCTTACTTGCATATTGATCGTTTGTGTGTGCCCCCGAAAAAACAAAATATGTCCCTTTCTGATCCACAAAATTATTGTATCTGTGTTGAAAAAGTAAACCACTGTTGCCATATTTGTAATGTTACATTTGTGACGTTAGCATTTCTCAAGCAACTACAAATGACACTGTTGCTGGCAAAAAAAAACAACAACAACACACTTGCTGTTGTGATAAGCTTCACTTGTTTGTTTTGTGGTATCCCTTACAAACTACAAACTGCCTACTTTTCCGATCTGTACGTGTCCTATTACTATGGAAAGATAGAGAGATGAGTCAGCAGACGTTCAGCAGACGTTCAACTAGACTAACTTGTTTCACTGGAGCACACTACTGTTCTTGTTTTAAGGCACTGATGCAGGTTTGTTGCATACAATCTCGTCTCTACTCTTCTGGAGCTCAGGTTTCCCCTTTTTAAATTGCATTCATTATTACCCTGGCAGTCACTGAATGAATGGGTTACTTTAATTAGTAGTTCAGGAAGTAGGCTACCATATGCCGGAAAGTAGCCTGAAATAGCTCAAATGCCATCGGCTATTTATAGATGCTATGATTGACACACTTTCTAACTTGCTTGACCTCTCATCATCTCAATCGGTACAGTGCTAGACAGGCCAATTAATATATTTTAGACAGTGCTGAGGTATTGATGCAATCCTGTGTTGAGCCAAAGTCTTAAAGAATAATTTTGCAGGAAGGGCACATGTGTTTCAAAAAGATCATTCCAATTTAGTGCAAGAACTTCCATTTCCCATGATTGATGGATGGTAATCTCCCTGTCAGTCTCTACCTCGAACTCTTAACACATTTGAACTGGTTGGATTGTCTTGGGACACAATGATCTGGGGATTAGAGGGCTGAACATTTGGTACCGGATATGCTTGTTCTTTTAAATTTCTATCTCAAACATAAAAATATAACACTTTTTAACACTCAGCAAAAATGAGATGAATCAAAAGTAAAACTGCTGCTGAATCACATTATTCTTCATCATTTCCCATCATCACACTATGCATCTTGCTCTCTGTGGAATAATATATTCGAAAGCGAGAAACAGAATTGCTGAAAAGGCCCTCACTGTATAAGCCTGCGCCTGACAATACCCTTATGGGAAAAGGATCCTTTCCACCCAGCTCCAGTCTCTGATTGTGTAGATTAAAGATGTTCCTGCTTTTCCCCTTTTTATATCCACCCTCCCTCCTTTCCCACCCGCAGGCAGTTAGGAGGCGCTTAACTTTCACCATGACCCTGCCAAATGGGGCACCTTCGTTAGTAGGTTCCCACACACATAAAGAGATTTTTTTCACGTTTGTTCAAATGTTCTATAGATCATTCAATTCAATGTAATTTCGTATTGAGCTAAATTACAACAGCAGTAATCTTAGAGGACATTACAACAGTGTCAATTAGCCAAGAACAGATCGTGGAATCAAACATTTTAAACACAGAAATGCAATAACAATAAACACATAGGAGCAATTGGTCCATAGGAATTGGCCCATTCCTGTTAATAAATGCCCATAAATGTACTTAAAAGTCCCGGATCGTCACTGTCCGGCTTAGACCCTCCTGGACCGACAAGGAACAACTCAAAAACCCAGTGAGAAAAAAAGTCAGAAACCTTGGAGAAAATCAAAATTATAATAGTTGACTGGACTGTTATTGAAGATTCTGCAAAATACCACAAGAAAACTGAAATTAATTGCCAGTTTTGTTCTGATATTTGTCTGGTTTGCTAAAAGAATGACGTGTCTAACGGCATCTTAACCTTGACTGTTGGGTTTTAACAGTGACTTAAATGCATGCAATGTATCTCTTCTCTCTCTAGTCAATGGCATCGTTCATTTTCTTGCAGCTCTGACAAGTAAAGTAGTGTGAAGTCACTCCGCTGAGCTGCCCTCATTGTACGGTCCCACACTGGGCTGTATGTGATTGGCCGTGATTAGTTGTGAAGGATGGAGGACAACCTGACAGCAGCTCTTTCTCTTTCATTCACACTGCAGCGTCTCCATGTTGTTTGATTCCACACTGATTGAGACCATGGGTTGTGTTACACGAGAAGCATGTCAATCTTTACTTTTGATATCTGAAGCTAAACTGTCATAATTCCTGACGGCATTAAACAACCTTCAAGGAGACGAGCTAGTTACATTTACGCCTGTCATAATAATTACTTTATCGTTCAATCATTGTTGAAAGAAACTATACATTTTGGGGCTAGTTTTTATTGTTTTTTTCCTGTAATACTTATTTTAGATGTAATGGATGGATGGTTCACTTTATGGAAAATGATTAGCCATTTCCACAATTTATTTTCACAGCCAGTTCTTTAAATTCTCTTGCGATAATGCTGCACTATTTTAAAAGATTGAGGGGCATAAACAAAATTATTGTTTTTTCCATTTCTAAAGCAATACATCCTCCATAAAAATGTGTTATCATGACAGCCCTGCTAATAATAATATAAATTTGTCATCGATCAGTTAAGTAAAAAAAAAAATATATGGACCAGCTAATCTCTTCACGTTAGACTTTGCATTGAGAGACTGTTGAGTTAATCACGGGCTTTTAAAATAAATGTATACTGGTCCTGGTCAAGTTTCCATTATATCCTCATGATTTGACAGTAAAGGGAATTTCCGACTGTAATGCACTTACTTGATTTCCTCTTGACATTTAAAAGGATGCATCTGGTTTGTTCACGAGAAAGATGGAAAGACTTTAAAGGAAGAAGGCGATTCGTCTTGACATCCCCACGAAAACAGCTGAAAGGTGATAATTTGCATAATGCTTGTTTTTATCACTTCTCTCTGTTATGCAATCAGATGACAGCAATTATATTTTTAACCATCATGTTAGATTGCGCTACTAAAACGGGATCTGTGTAGAAGAATGCGATTTTGGCTGTTATATCGTGGATTTCCTTCCTCTTCACAATTTACACTGCACACAATGCTGCTACATGCCACGCACAAAAGTATCCAGTTGATACCGTTGTTGAGGCATGTGAGAGGGGAGGGGATGAAGCTGAGTAAAGGGGGCTGGTGGCTGCTTTCTCGTACTGAAGCAATAGAAATGGTCTGATCCTTAGTGAGTCCAATACCGAGGAGATGCTCATTAACTTTCACAGGAGCCCTTCAGATCAACCGGTCACACCAAATGGTTAGGATGTTGAAGTGGTATAGACCTGGGATGCCGTCTGGACAACAAAATAGATCCGTCCGCACAGGCTAATGCTGTGTATAAGAAAGGTCCATTCAATTCAAAACAGTAGTTATCTTGAAGGACTTACACAACCGTTGAATTTACCAATACAGATCAGAGAATCAAACAGTTCAAACCCAAGAAATGGAACAGAAGGGGACCAATAGGGCATACTTTTTAGCTGAATGAGTTCTTCCATAATGCCCTTTTCAAAGGAAACTTTTATCTTTTTTCTCTCACATTGCAGAGGCTTAGATGCTTGTCTAGTCAGCAATTAGATTAATTCTGCAAACACGGAATAAGGCGATGTTTGATCAGGTTTCCATCCAGTTTTAGTTTTTTTTGTATTTCAATATTGGACAAATGGTATTGCATCATTATGTGTGTTTGTCAGGGTTGCAGTGCTATGGCTAAACTTGGAAAGGAAGAAGTAACATAGTCCCAGTTGAATTGGATGAGACCTGGATTATTAAATAGCTGTGCGCTGCTTTGGGGCATGAAATATGCTAACGGATTGTGTGAGGTGTTCTGTTTGAAGTCCTTTGCCTTTTGCACAACGCGTCGTCGCTGTTTTCCTTGTTAATCTGCCTTCAATTGCCACCACTCTGACTTCTGAGCACTGTGCTGCTACTGAGATGTGTTGACGCTGGAAAATCCTGAAGCTGGGGGAATAACAACTCCTCACTTTCATTTCTGTGAATGCACGGAATTTTACTAGTGTAAGTCCTGCTGTTGGGTATCTTATGTTGAGATGTTGCGTCTATTTTAAAGCAAGATTGTTATTGTTGTTATAAATGCTTTCAAACACCAAATTGGAAATAGTTTACATTTGAATATTTTTTTATTGTACAGAATATGCACATGTAATTGCCCCCATTTGTTTGGAGATATTTAAGCAAATTGGGGAATTGTGAAATTAGGGAACTGATGGGAGCTGCTGGTATCAAAGTTATTTAATGTGGTGGTCATGAACAAAAAGTGTTCAAAGATCCATAAAGAAGAAACATATTCCTGGACTTGCCTGATTTTAATAAACAACCTTTATTAGCGGTGGCTTCCACTTGGACATGTGCATTTTTTTCCAATTTTTGTTTTTAATAAAAAGTATTGATAGTTTTGTGTGGTGAAATTTGTGAATTCGATGGTCTGCCCTGATGAAGACCTAAGTGGTTGAAACGTGTTGGTGTCCCGTAAAATTGTAGGATTTTTACTTTAAAGTCAGTTGTGCCTTGGACTGTCTCTTTCCTTTTTTCTTTTTTTCATAATTGAGATTTTTGCATTTTGGATCCTGAAGAGCACCTGACTCGCATACCCAACCCACAGCAGCGCTCACTCTCCCTTTTACATCAATCAATTTGCCAAATAGTGAGACACAAATGTCTCTGCCCCGTTTTAACAACTTAATAATACATTTCCTTTTTAATGCGTTGGAACTGTTCTTCACCCCAAGAACAAAGTAGTTTAGTTTGGACAAATGTTCCAAGGATCTTTAAAAACCACATTACAAAAGAACATTTTTCATTTGATCGCCTGTGTTGTTGCTGCACCACAATTTGCCTGCAGCTCATTTCTGCTATATTTAAAGAAAAAGAAGTTGGTATGACTGAGCTGACGTAAGTGTCTTCTTTTATAAATAGAGATTTGATTAGAGCGTCATCTCGCAGCTGAAAGCCTCTTCCAAAGCAAGACCGATAATCACAGCTTGCATCAGTCTGACCATTTTATTTACCTTGACCATATCCGTACCCTTCACGCTCTGCAGACAATCTTATCGTTTCTGAATCTGCCTTGGCCTGTTTACGCCCCCCTCTCTTCTTCAGCTGACTACTTTACCGTCTCAGAATTGTTTTTTTATTTCTTATATCCGGCTGCTTTTGTTATGCGGGCCCCTGTTTGACCTTTGTCACACACATTTCTCTATTCCAGCTTTGAATCAGTCGTGTGTGTGTATGATCGCGAGCCTTCAAGCATGCAGCTTTCATCTCTTTCTTTGCACTTTTGTCTAGGGTTCAAAAAGACGGCTGACTCATCTCGACCAGTGAGTTTCTTAAATCGAGGGTGTGGTGTTGTGAGGACTTTTTGGAGAGAAACTTTTTTTTGACGGCTGGAGTTGTCACTGAGGTTTTTGCCGGGTCGCAGTTGATTAATTTTACCATATCTGTAGATGTCACTGATAGTAGACAATGAATTTTTAAAATAAATGTTAGTTGCTTTTAAGACTCACATGTAATATTTGAGTGTTGACATTCCACTGACCTGATCAATATCTTTTGAATGAATAATGCAATTTAATATTATATGGACTAAATTCATTCATCCGACATTCACCCATGTCTGAAATGTTATCATTTATTTGTTGGGCATTATTAACAAGATTACCTAAAAACGAGCTATATCTGTTTTTGTAAAAATCCTTGCATCAAATACTTGTGTCAATGACTACAATCATATGCAATTGTTGCTCAATGATCCTGCAAAACCTGCTGCACCTAGTTTATTTGTTGGCAATCCTTAAGTTGCAGGCCACAGAATTTCTTGCCCAATCATGTCCACTCTTTCGAACGCTATTGGCTAAAACTATAGTTGTTACAAGTGATTCAGTAGTTCACATGTAATTTAGGCTTGGTGTACTGTTTTTTTGAGTGGACTCTACTGCACTTGGGGCTGAATCATTTTCATGGAATTTTTGGCCCCATAAATGTCATAGATTTGAACTATAAAGCATAAAGTTTGACTTTACAGTCACTTGTAGAATTTACACATTGTTACAGAGAGAGCAGTACATTTACAGCTGAAAGAAAGACTGAAAAGGAGTAGGCTGAAGCTAATGCTTATTTTGCCTTCTCTTTTTACAAGTGCAATTAGTTTAAGTAAGTGATAACTGTTCTCTGATTCTGCCATATCTGAATTACTGCACTAAGATTTGGGGAAACACTTATAAAAACACAGTAAAACCATTAGTGATGCTGCAAAAAAGAGCCACTCGAATAATTCATAAAGTGGGATTTCGAGATCATAAAAACCCATTATTTTTAAATTTTAAGATTATGAAGTTTATAATCTTGTTGAGTTCCAGACTGTGCAGTTGACATATAAAGCAAGATATAAACAAATTACCAAAACAAATACAGAAAAGGTTTCAAGAGCGAAATAGTTGTTACGAACTACGAGAAGAACTAAACTCTGATACAGAAACACAGCTCGACTCTGAAATGTTTTTGCCCCACAGCAAATGGGGTTCAACTGTGGAATAATTTGGAGCGGGAGATGAAACAAAGTCCAAACATTAATTTGTTCAAATTTAAAAACAAACAAAAGACTTTTGATAAGTACAAAGAGGATGAAATTAAATGTCACTGGGGGAGCAACATGGCTAAACTAAATTTGTCTGTTTGTTTTTATTATTTATTTCTATTTGATTTACTTTATTTACTTCGTTTTGTTGCTTATTATTGTTATTGTCTTCTTACTATAGTCATTATGATCATTGTTGACCTTGAAGAGTGATGTTGCTCTAAACAGTTATTTACTGTTGTTGTTATCGTCTGTTCTTTTCTTGTTGCTGTTCTATGTAAAATGTTTAAATGTGTATCTGTTAATGTAGTGTTTTGGGGGTGGGCACCAATAAGCTCTTGCTTTGGCCCACTCCTTTGAGCAGTACTTGTCTGCTCAAATAAACAAATAAATAAATAATGTATATAGGAAAATAAGTACCTTCAGGGCGAAAGCAGACCCCTCCTGCTTCCGCCTCGGGGGCTGCTTCGCCCTGTCGGTACTTATTTACCGATAATGACCTGAATACTGTACATTATCCCGCTTATTATACAGCTTTGTAACAACAGAACACACAAAATAAACTTAGGACCACTTTTAAGAATGCCGAAAGGTTTATTTAATGACAGAAAATAAAATAGTTCCCAAAGGCTTTCCCGTGGCTATGCGAGTAACAGTTAGGCTGGCAACTTCCAAACTAGAACTCTCTGGAACTGCATGAAAACTGAAAAAAGAATTCTGAACATTAGCGGTGAGTGACCCAAACATAAACCTAACCTAAATCCATAATTTAATCCTCTGCAAATGTGTCGTAAAATTTTCCGCGATCGCTTTTTCTCGCATTTCTCGCATTATAACAGTATTTTTGTCATGAACACCTTAACAGATACTTCTGAAAACCTCTGTGCACGTGTATTAAAGAAGCAGTATGTAATATTTGCATGTCAAGTCATCATTAAATGGCCCCATATTTCAAAAGGCGTTATTAAATCATACTCTTTTCGAATTCATCTTTAACTGATAACAGTAGTTCAGCCGAGATATTTGATTATCAAAATTAGTTTTACGACCCGTAAAAGTTGTTATTGTTTTGATTTTGATGTCCTACCCTCCGCCGTTTCGCCAATCAGGAAGTCCCATGTAAGTCCGTGATCGGGTTGCCAGAACTCCGTGCGGCTCATTAATCTCAGAGGTAAAATAACATGTGGCGCAGAACTAAAAAAAGATCTTGTTATGACTCTCAAATCCTTAATGACAAAACAAAGACTAAAACGAGGATTTATATCGGGACGCCTTTGAACAATTGAGACGGCTGATAAGTTTACGTGTGATGCAAAATTTGCTGCTTTGAGTCCATTCTTCAGAGTGGTGTTTTCAGTGCGAATCGATGGTTTTATTTTGTTTTTTGTTTTTTATCTCAAATGTCCAAACAAAAAAAAAATAAAAAACATTGATTCAACATTAGCATGCCTCATGGCAATGTGAATGGAGACAGACAAGCAACTGATAAAATAATTCCCTGTGTTTGCTGCTGGATTTGGTGTGTATCTGGCAACCTGAGTCAGGGAGAGTGGGAGAGGACTACAAAATATTGACTGTGACTGCAGTACCACTTTTGGCCAGATTTTTACATATTCTTCCTTTAAGAATGTGTATGTATAATGTATTCTCCGATTAACATTTAACTGTGTTGATTGATTGGTATTTGCGTTTATTGAGCGTGGCTGGAAACGAAGTGGCCGGAACTACTTGCGGAGTAATCTACACATCTGAATTATAAGCACGGAGTGCGCAACGCACTCTATGGGCAGCGTTTTGAGAGGTCCGTTATTGAGAAATAATGACCGGTAGAACGTTTTGAAATAACATTCAAATCAATGGAGCGTTCTCCTGCTGCTGTGAGGAGCTGTGTAATAACTGAATGCATACAATAGGCTTTACATACCAACTGTATAAATATCACATTTTTGAGCTCATAAAGCCATCCAAAATGATAGTTTTAAAAGTGGAAAAGTGAATTGCATGATTTTCCGATAAACGACCGATAAACGACATTAGATTTTTAGTTGGTAATATTACATTAGTTCTAAGTTTCTGCTTTACGCTTTTTTGCTCCTCTCAAGCAGACACAAAACATCTATATTTTTTCTTCTGGGTTTACATTGTGCAAACACTGCACTCATAATAACCCCAGCTGCTTCCCATTGTGCTGCTTCAGGTGCTGATCTGCCGCAACTACATGGGCAACGTGGACATGAACGAGATCGACCACTTCATGCCGATGCTGATGAAGAGGGAGGAGGACGCTGAGATGACTCCTCTGATCACTCACGGATCCACTCACCTCCTGTGGGTCAAGCACAACAACATCTACTGTATCCGCAACCAGATTCTTTTTTTTCCATTTTGTCATCTCTTCGTCTAATGTATTTGGTTTTATTAAATTGGAAAGTACTGTTTAGACCTCCCATCGAAGTGTTTTAGTTAAAACAGTAAGTGAGAAATATTTTTCAAATGTTATTAATGTTATATTTTTCCATGTACCATTGGGAAATTATTTTTATAGCAGTCAATGTAGTGAACTCAAGATAGTTTTTTACCGTTCCTATTTCAACTAATTATAAATATATTTGTTTAATTTTGTTTGCCGTGCAGTAATACAAAGAGCCAGAATGCTGTGTCCCAATTGGTGCTTAGATTTTTACTAAAGGTTCAGAGAAAGAACTGAATTTCTCATGCTTATTGGATATATTTATTAAATCGCCAAGTACATGAAGATAAACACACATTTCTTGTATAGATCCATAACAATTATTGGCTAAAAACCCTATGTGTTTTTTTTATTTAAAAAAAATATATTTTCTATATATTTATATCATATTCAATTACTACGACACTGTCTAACTCCCAATATTCTGAAATACAGATGAAAACATCCTGCTGTGTAGAAAAATCTGACTGAGACACTTGCAAATTATTAAAGCTTTTGAAAAGCAGAAAAAAAACAAGGCCAAATACAAAGTCAAAAATCTTGTATCTTTATCAGAGGCCTTCGAAGTTCATCTCAGGGTGAAAAAGGGTGGAGGCCGCGCTGTACAATCTTACCCTCATTGTGAAACCCCTCTCACATTATTAATTTAACATGATGTTGCAGATGTGAGTAAGTGGTATTCCCAGTGCGCCGCCTGAGACAACTGAGCTCTCTTACCGCCCTCTGGCCATGTGCTGTAATGCGGGCGTGATACAGTAACTTTTAATTCAGTTTTGCATTCATCTCCAGGACTAAAAATATTCATGATACCACGCACCATTTAATAATTCAGTGTCTCTCGCTTTCACATATTTCTGTTGGCCCTTAACCCTCTCTTTTCTCAGTGGTGGCGATGACCAAGAAAAATGCCAATGCAGCGCTAGTGTACTCTTTCCTGTATAAAATAGTTCAGGTGAGTAAAGGCTTTGGTGCATTTGAGAATCTTTTATACAACTGGTGGGTGCTAAACATATGATCTCTGATGAACTATAGTAATCACCATGTTCAATTGTTTATTCACCAAAAGTAAAATGAAAATGTTGAATCGGCATGTGCGAGTGAGAAACTGTAACCACCTTTTTGACGCAACACTCAAATCTTGGTATTTTGTCAAAGGCAGAAAGAAATGTGTATATGACACGCAATCGTGTTCAATTTTTTTGTTTTACAATTCTTTTACATTCTGAGAGCTGGTTGGTTGAGTGAGTGCTGATTCAAGCTGATCAGAGATCTAAAGATGTGAGAGATTCCAGAAATACATGTATGTGAAATCTATTGATGGCAACATTCTATCGTGCACAGACACAGTCCTGTTCAGCAGAGTCTGTGGGAGCAGATCCCTCTCTGAATATAGGCCTTACTGAGGTTTCTCACGTTTTTTCCCACTTACAGTATATTTTTCATTCATTTGTTCCTTGCCAATGCAGGAGGGTGTGAGATGATCCGAGACATTTATGCACATTTATGTTTTTGTCATCACGCTATAGACCAATGGCTCCTATGTGTTTATTATTGCATTTCTAGTGCAATAACTAGAACTTGTTCTGTGTATTTTTTTATTTTTTTTGGCTTGTCAACAACTTAGTCCTCTAAACAACGTCCATTGTGCATTAGGGCTATACAAAAATAATTGGAAATAAATAAATGAGCAGTTACTACTTGCAATACATGTTTTTTATTCCAATGTTTATTTTTATTTATTTCTGTGTTTGCAAAGTTAGTTACTCCGGCTTAAGGCTTAAGATGTAGTTTAGGTTCAGAAACTGTACTAAGATTTTAGAGAGTCCTGTTATGGATTGAATAATGCTGTAATAACATGGTAAAACATGGGTCTCCACTGAGATCTATTTTTCTTCCATCTTATTTTTCACCACTGGGTTTGATCATGCATATACTTAGTGGTACAACATTCATAATTTCATAATAATAATTTGAGTACTACTGCATATTCCTGGAGTCGTACTGTGAGCCCCTGCAATTTTGGTTTCTTGTACACAGCCCCTGGAAAGATGAAGACAAATTTATTTGAATAAGTGGCATACAAGCAGCTATCCTCACACGCTTCCCATTTTGAGTTATAGCATTTTCTTCTCTGCTTTCTTTGTCGGTAGGTTTTTAAAGAATATTTCAAGGAGGTGGAGGAGGAAAGTATCCGGGACAACTTTGTGACGGTGTATGAGCTGATGGATGAGGTCATGGACTTTGGGTTTCCACAGACGACAGACAGCAAGATCCTACAAGAGTAAGTAACGTGCTGTCCTATATAAAGAGCTGGCCATTCATTATTCACGCTTATCGCTTACTTCAGGTTCAACAAATAATCCATCTCTGTGCTTTAGTGCATCTGTCAATATCTGCCATCATCAACCACTATACGGACTCTAAACTGCAATGAAAAAGGCCATTCAGAAATATAAAACTATGAATTGGCAAGCCATTGTTATTGGTGACACGTTGGTTTATTTTGTGACAAATTAAGTTCATTTTTACACATGTTAAAGCTAATATACTATAATAAAATAACATACTTTTCAATGTCGGTTATGTAGGTGAAATTTGCAATACTATGGATATTAGAGATTTTAAAGACTGTTTAAACAAATAAGGAGGTATGACGCCCAATGTCTCCTGTATTTAAAAATAATAAAAATTTGCTCAATTTGTTTCTAACTCCAAGTTCAGAGCTGTGTGTTTTGCTTTTGCTTCTGCCCAGATAATAAATGAACTGAACTGAAATATTCAAAGATTTCAACCCAAAGTTTAAACTGCTGTTTTTCTATCTGTGAAATGAGCTGAAGACTGAGAACTCCTGTAGAGTGGATTTTTGCCATCTCAATACAGTTTTACTTTTTCTCTTTTCAACGTCTCATTCTTTGCTTGACGATGACTCACTAGAAATCACATTTTTGTATGAAACAGAATCCTTCTATACTAACCACCATAAAGCATAGAGTGCTATCCACTCAGCACGGTGGCTGAGTGGATAGCACTCTCGCCTCTCAGCAAGAAGGTCCTGGGTTCGAATCCTGGCCGGACCAGGGCCTTTCTGAGTGGAGTTTGCAGGTTCTCCCCGTGTCTGCGTAGGTTTCCTCCGGGTACTCCGGTTTCCCCTACCACTAAAAATATGTACAATAGGTCTGGCATGCGCCTCCTGTTCGGCGACCCCGCTCCCATCTCTGTGTGGAGTGAGAGACAAATGCCCAAAAATAACCATTGTAAACCGCTTTGTGACTCTGGTCTGTGAAAGGCGGTATATAAATAAAGCTTACTTACTTACTTACTTACTCTTGGCTTTGCTTTCCCTTTTTATTATCTTTTTTATTATTATTTTCTTGGCAGTCAGATAATCACTTTTTTGTAATTTACAACACAATCACAATCGTCGCTCTTTTAGCAATGGGTTTTCAGTTTTAATTAGTTGTGTTTAATTTGAGCTTTGCGTGGATAGATTTTTGAAACTGCACAGGGCTTCAATAATTACATAGCGTCCCATTGGATCTCACTGTATTAAAAAGCATCTAATAAACACGCTTCTGAAGATTTATCCTTATTTACTTGAAATGACAATTTAAATAGTTTCAATTTGAGAAAAGTGAAATGTTATTTTTACTGAGCATCTGTTATGCTTTTGGCCATAGATTAGGATATTTTCTTTTCCCACTCTTTAGTGGTTGTGTGAGCCATGTATTGTCAAATAAATATAGTTTATATTTTCAAATTATGGCATAATTGAGCCAATCTGGGGAGATCTCAAACATGTACTGTAGTACATGCGTGGCTGCCCAGGAATTTACAGGAACTGTAGCCTTTTGGCCATCAGAGGATAAAGAACTCAGCTCCACAGCTACCACAAAGACTCCAAACTGTCCCAGACCCTCGTGAGAACTGGGGGATGGAAACTTCTAATTAGGCTAATTAGAGTAGATTTTGTTTTCATTATATTATAATGATCACAAAATCTACTCTATTAATATATTATTATATTATATTATAATCGTAATTATAATCTATTATGATGAGCTTCCTCCGCAGAGTGGCTGGGCGCTCCCTTAGAGATAGGGTGAGGAGCTCAGTCACACGGGAGGAGCTCGGAGTAGAGCCGCTGCTTCTCCACGTCGAGAGGAACCAGTTGAGGTGGCTCAGGCATCTGTTCCGGATGCCTCCTGGACGCCTCCCTGGGGAGGAGGCCCCGGGGAAGACCTAGGACACGCTGCAGGAACTATGTCTCTCAGCTGGCCTGGGAACGCCTTGGGGTCCCCCCGGACGAGCTGGAGGAAGTGTGTGTGGATAGGGAAGTCTGGCCGTTTTCTTAGACTGCTGCCCCCGCAACCCGGCAATGGATGTAGCGAAAGAAAATGGAATGGAATGGAATATTATAATATTGAAATATATTTATCGGTAACTGGCTTCACACAACCACTACCAACGAATGAAAAAATTGCCCAAAAGCACAACAGTTGTGTGTGAGTGTGTATGAGCATTCAAAACAGTGCATTAATAACGGTTGTGTTTAGGGCTGCACAATATTGGAAATTTGAGCGATAATTGATATGGGTGTTTAAATCGATAATATTTTTGCATTATCTCTAACAAAACTTAAGCACAACAATAATTACATTCAAATGCAGTATGGCACACACACATATTAACCTCAAATCTTGCCTAGAGCCAATTCCACACACCGCCATGCTGTTTTGTTTCTTTGCGTGCTCCACTCTAGCTTGTATTGGTGTTGGCCAATGGTGAGGCTGCACAAGGTCGCAGCAGATTTGTCAAAGTGTGAATACAAAAAATGTACACAGTACATGAATATTTCTAAATTATTGACCATCTTTTAGATATGGATATTGCACATACCAATATTGCAATGACTGCTTGCACTGCTTACTGCATATTGTGTACACTTGTATATTGTATATAGTAATTGTAATCATTTTATTTTGTTTGTAAGTGTATGCTGATTTTTATTATGCCTCACTCTGTTCTTAACTTCTCTTCTTTGACTGTTGCACCGAGCCAAAGCAATTTCCTAGTCTGTGACTTCCTGTTAATGGCCATAATTCTAATTACAATATTTTTCTATATCTCTATATGATGCAGTAGAACCAGCTTTATATAATACAAAAAAACAAATCTAACCCTCGGGGGAGCAGGATAGCCCTAGGTGTTCAAGGTTTCATATTGTTTGATCCATTAAAAGTGTTCTTACTATGTCGCCGTATCATTCATAATTTCCAATATATGACCAACATTTCTACCTGGGTGTGTAAACCTTCAAGCACAACCGTAGTTTGTCATTACGAGTGATGCATCGTTTTTTATTTCCTTATTTAAAGAAAAACACAACATTTTGAAGCTTCTTTTTGGCTGAGTTTATTTTAATACAGTCACAATCTTCTCTCATCAAAATACGTTTTTTCCATTTTGAGATTGTGCAGCTCTTCTCCAGTAAAACAGTGGAGCTCTTCTCTGAGATGTTTTGTCCTGGGGCTGTTCTTCTTCTGCTGACCCACCCCCCCTGCCCCCTGGTACAAAGGCTCTTTTCTATTTTACTTTGCAGCACAGCACCTGGCAGGGGCTCAGCTCATGAGTGAGTGGGCTGGTGTGAATCTGTAAAACCACACATGGGAAGTCAACAGAGCAACAGTGTTACTACTGTGAACTAGCACTATTGTTGATGCGACTGTTTTTCTGTTTGGTTTTATTATTCCCCTTTTTTATTTACATTTATTTCAACCATACAGTTTAACTATTTTGGTGTTCTCAGTGTTGTTTTTGCTCCTCTGCCTTTCTTCTGAACAAACAACTTAGATTAAAGATTCAAGAATTTATTTGCCATATGCAGTAAAACCACATTGAAAAAACTGCAAGACTTCCCCAGTGTGGACCAGTGTGTATTATAACTTTGTATGATATGCAGTTTTTTATGTTTTTAATTTATTTATTTCAGGAAAACACAGGAGCATCACAGTCTCCATTATAAAAAACATAACTAAATCAAAAATAATTTGCCTGAAAAGGAGTGAGAAGAACAATATTTATAATAGGAAAATAACTATGAACCAATTAGACCTTTTTATTAATGAGAAAAATTAGTGAGTGGTTTATTGTAGCCAGCAGTGGCAACTCACCTGTTTCATTAGTCTCATAAAAGGTTTCAAAATCGTATACATTTATTTTTGTAGCGCCAACAATCACAACGGCAACCTTTAAGGGCGTCACAGAATTGTTGATTTGCCAACAGCTGAGTAGAAAATCAACAAAACCAATAGAACAGTCAATTGTTCATTGATACAGATTGACTACAAGTATTAGTAGGAGAAAATTGATACATGTCAATGGGTCAATTCAATTCAATAAATATTTTTCTGTGGACCTGGACTTTATTCAAATTGTCAATTGTCCAACAACAGATTAGAGACTCAAACAATTAGAAGTGCATTGATAAATCCCATTACAACCCGTCTTTGTTGTGTTTGCTCGCTGCTTTGTTTTTGTGATAAACCCAAGAATACAAGAGGAGAATGTTCAGATTCGCTGTTATGCTAATTTGTCAATTTGCCGCCAACAACTCCTGAGTTTGAATTAACATTTGTGAGGGGAACGGGGGCCAAAAACAGAACAAACACAGGAGACAACCCCGAGCCAGCTCCACTCGGCTTTCATCTCCCGGTGCGATGCTGACAGCCCGTAGGTGGCGGAGTCTGGGGTGCAAAACCAGAGGGTGCTGCCTCAATCTGTCACTCAATCAATCGCCTAGTTTGTGTGGTGTATTTGTTGTATGTTGTTAATTTTAATCATCTTGCTCCTACATTGATTGGGTAAAAGTACAATTTCAGAGTTGTAACTTCTTAAGTTTAAGTGTCATTTATTAAGGACAATGTGGAAAAAAGACGACGGCACCAGATTTAGCACCTACTGCTTTCCATCTGTAGTCCTTACAGTACATTCATATAACATACACCAGGTCACACTGTCTCAGGGATGACCTCAACCTGTATTAGAAATAAAACAAAATACATGGAGAGGGTTTCTGAGGTGCAATTGCATTTTGCACTTGTTTGAAATAATCTCTAAAAATCCACAGCGGTGCCAGTGGTTGTAAATCTGAGGAAGGCCCCAGTCTATTGCACTGATGGGATGTAACTACAGATCGTGTTGACTGCAGGAATAGCTCTTCATGAACTTGTTTGTGTATTTATTTGATCTATGTATGGATCTATGTACATATTTGTCATATATTTGTGACATGGATCGTATATTAGGAGTGAATGGGATAGCAACAGAATAAAAAAATTAAAGCCGCAAGCGGCGTCGAACTGCCCTCGCCACACCGCGCAAAGGAGGGGGCATTATTATAATATAACTTTGGCTCAGTCTGTAGGGGGTGCTAAAGAGCCAATTTAATATTTCACACCTTCAGGTGACCTGGGCCCAGGAGTAGAAGAGTCAAGTTTAGTACAAATCTATATGCGTAAACAGGAGCACATGTATAATCTGTGAATGTGTCCATATATATACAGTCTCCATTGGATGACCATGTTGAGATGATGTGGAGCAATTTCAGGAAAATGAATGAAACGGCAGAGGCTGGTTTGATGTTTGTGCGAGGTGTACATTTGCCATTGACACAGAATGGGGAGAGTTTGTTGTCGCCACGGCAACAGGGTAAAAAACAAGTCTTGGGTGACATTGACTTTTTGAATCAAGAGGGTAAAACAGAATTATGTGCAAAATTTCAAACATAAAAAAAAAAACTAAAAGTGATTATCCCCTTTAAAACTGTGACGGCGCTAATGGGCCAATTTGAATTATGTCATTTTCAAATGACCCAGACCCAAGAGTTGAACAATTGATTAGTTTTGTGTAAATTTTATTTTGTATGTGCAAATTGTGCCGCTCCGCTGCTAAAACATGTTTCCATTTTCCAATGAAATTGGTAAATTCTTTGCCGGTTCTGACTTTTGGGCAAAATTTGGCAACTTTTCATGCATGTTCAGGGGGTCAAATTAACGTTTAATGTGCAGAATAATTTTACTCCGAGCAAAAACAATATAGGTTTCAATGGCACCCGATACATAATTGTAAAGCGTTTGAGTTTATGCACGCAACCGTCACGTTTTGGTGACTGTCAGTGCCCGTCATTATGAGTGACTGGCACGGATGCGGACGCGACCCCTTGCATTCACTATTGTGAAAGCAACAGGCCCTTACCCCAGTCGGGGCTCGGGCCTTAAAAACAGCAGCACAGTTTTACTGTTACACCATACAGTTACACATACATGCGTACATACAGTATGTACGTACATACAGTATGTATGTATGTATACGAGTAGTACCACTATGACGTAGTCGTAGGGGACTATATGAGCAGGTGTTGGGAGAGAAAACAAAACGAGTCACATGATGTTTATCTAAACACAACTGTCTCCTATTCTCAAAGCCATTGTGAAGAATGCCCTGGAGAGCAGCTAGCTAAGTGGCCTCAAGCACAATAGTGCAGACACAAAGGAGGATCAGCATTCTCAAAACTACTTTGTAACTACTACCTGTTTAAAGACATCAATGACTCTTATGTGACAAATGAAAAGACCATTCATAGGAAATTCTTCAACTAAAGCTAGGAGCAACTTAAAACATTTGTGTGATGGTTAATTCTAGGTGAAATCAAGGCTTCAACGGTTATCAAACTAATGAGTAAACAACTTTTAAAATAAATCTGTTCTACAATCTTATACACTTTAACCCTGGGGCTGTTTGTGCTTCAGTAGCAGAGATGTGAAAACACCAAACAAGTAGCACTGGACCGGTGGTTCTCTGGACCAGGTGTGGGTGAGGAGGTGGGCAGCAAACATATCCTTTTAATGAAACGTTAAACATAAAATTAAGATTAGAGTCCTCAATCTTTTATCAGTTTGATTAGCCATGATCTCATTAGATATGTTATACAATGAATTATTGTGGGTGTGGGTAAGGATGTGGGTAAGGAAAGCGGATAATCTTTTCTATTTTTGTGCCTGAAAACAATTAGACAATCAGGGCTGGGTTTATGAAATTAAATCAGGCAAACAAACAATATAAATGTCTTCTGTTGTGTGACCTTAGTCAATGGGTATGTAAATCTTCTGTATCCAATTACATCCATGAGCAATCTCCAAACAAAAGAAGGCGCAGGATCCAGTAATAGATTCATACTTTGTTTTATGAGGTGTGCTTACAGGGAGTAAACATCTCACTGTGTAAAGTATGACCTGTTATTAATACTATTACCATAAAGCAATACTTTAATGATAACTTTTCATGATAACATGACTCTTAATATCTCGACTTGATATCTGGGGTGTTGGGGGTAATGAAATACATGCATTGCCATTACGTAATCAGAATATTCTTTCTCAGTTACTATTCCCTTCCAGTTACTACTTTAAAGTCTAATATTTAGAATACATTCTGAAAATCACAGGAATACATACTTCCTTTCATCACGTTTTATGGTAAAAAAGAAGAAGAAAAGAAAACATTGGGTATTCCTAAAGTGGAGGTTCTAATTTTTTCTGGTTAAATGTTGCTGTTGAAGCATTTTGACTTGTTTTACAAAAATTGTGGTTGTGATTTTAAATGTATAAAAGTTTTGTAAATAAACATGAATTTACAATAAATATAAATAATACAATAATAATAATCAAAAGTATAAATACAAGTATTGGGAATACAAGTACAGCTTTTTCCAAAGTAAAAGAATACTATACAAAATACAGGTCATGTTCTGTATTCAGTGGCGTTCCAAGGGTACATTAATATAAATTAAATGTACATAATTTCTTATTTTTAACAATAAATGGATAGGCCTGGGGCCTGTCTGGCAGACTGTACAGTCTACCATAGAAAATTGTGAGTACTTCAGTACTTATCGTGACACAAAGCAATGAGAAATAATTTAGCATGTCTTTTTATAAGCTTGTTCACTACACTCATCATGTTACTGTATAAGTGATTACAAAAACTACGTATCAAAGTGTATCAATCCTACAAAATCTTAGCTCTTAGCTTTAATCTGCAAAAAACGGCTTGTTTTTACCTTCTACCGTTCTTGAGCAATCTGTCATAGAATAAATACATAGTGTAGTCCCTCCTGGATTCGAACCCAGGCCGTCATATCACTTAACCACTAGACCACCAATACATTCAATGGATAATTCGCTCCAGGCAGGGTTTTTAACTGTTCATGAAGAACGTGGCAAGTTTTGCATCAGACGAAAAGATTTTATCCGCCAACTGGTCACTGCAGGAAGCTGTTGTAACCTGTACAAGTCTACCGCTTGTGTCAAATCAGTCGGCCCTCGGGGGCCCCCTGCCGGTTTGGGGGCCCCAGGCAGCTGCCTGCCTTGCCTGTTGGCAAGGAACGCCTCTAAAAATGTATCCCGTTCCAGAATACTGAATACAGTCAAAGTATTGTACCCAACAATGATTATTTCTTTCTGTACTTTCTTGTAGGTACATAACTCAGCAGGGCCATAAGCTGGAGGTGGGCGCCCCCAGACCCCCGGCCACAGTCACCAACGCGGTGTCCTGGCGCTCCGAGGGAATCAAGTACCGCAAGAATGAGGTCTTCATGGACGTCATTGAGTCTGTGAACCTACTGGTAGGAGAAGTCAAAAACCTGTGCCACACAATCTCACAGAACTGAACAACAGAATCATGGACAGTTTTTGAAAAGTGTCATTACAAAAGTCAGAAAATGCTCACTATTTGCCTTCTTACGTATAATTGTGGGAGGGGCATGTTTTTGGGTGGATTTTCACTAAATATTCTTCATCAAAACACCTTCAAAAGAAACCAGATACATCTCGATTGTATGAAATCCAAGTCAAAGCGAGGAAGGGACATCTCACATGCGTGTTTCCTGTCTCAGCCTTAAAAATGTAATTTCATACTGCAGCACATTCCAACGGACGTTCTTTTCAATAGTTATTGAACCAGACGAGCAACAATAGCTGAAAAGATTAATTTGATAAATAAAAAATAAATCATTACATTACAACTTATCTGGGTTTCACTATTTTAGCAATTAATTAATTGTTTGTTCTTGACAAACCTCTTGACTTGAATACGCTAAGAAATTTAATTTTAAGACTCAAGCAGAGCAATATTGCCGTAATGAAATGGGAACTGTGTAAATGTCTCATTTTTAGTGATGAAACCGTTTTTTCTGTATATGGAGCTACTACAATGTCCTGAAGCTGCTCCATTTCCGCTTTATCTGCTTCCCTGTCTCTTCTGTTGTATCCAGATTGTAAACTCGCATCACATTCAAATAGTCCATTAACTTTTATTCAGCCATGAGTGAGTCTTTTCTGCCTCCAGGTAGTCCTGTGATGTCGCATTACATGGGCTGTTAAGGGATTGAATTACTGATTCAAACTTTAAGGTACTGTATTTATTGCTCTTTTAAAAAGGAAATTTGCTTCAAAAGGAATTGTGACGTAATCCAAATTCAGCAAACAACTGCTGCACATACAGTGAGAGTGTATACAACTAGAGCAGAGCGATAAGATGAGATAAACCTTTATTCGTCTCGCAGTGGAGAAATTTCAGTGTCATCGTTGCGCACATTACAGCAGAGAAAGAAGGAAATAAGAGCACTCAGATTGCACACATCAAATTGAGTCTATTATTTAAGATAATAGACAATATAATTTGAAATAAGATAAAGAATAAAATAAACTAAAAAGGTATGTTAATTAGTGCTGTCCAAAATATCGCGTTATTAACGCGTTAACGCAAATCAATATTAACGGCGTCATTTTTTTTATCGCCATTAATTTTTTTTATAATTATTAAAAAAAAAAATTTTTTTTTTTTTTTTTTTTTTTTTTTTTTACTTTTTATTGCAGACAAACACATATACAGAAAAAAATAGACACAAAGAAAAGGACTAGTTAAGATACATTGTAGACAGAGATTACAAACAATATGTAGTTGGAGATACAGGGGGCCAAAGAAGAAACCCAGAAGGGCACATAGGAGGGGGGGGACATGAAGTGGGAGATGGGGGGGAGGGGTTAATAAAAAAGGCAATACAAGCAAACAGTATACAGTCATAGATATACCGAAAGTAAACAGAGAAACAGCATAGAGTATTTACATGAACAAATTTACAAAAAAATTGTTTATCATCATCATAATGACACCATGATGTTTCTATACAGTCTATGGTCTATACCCACACATACACACACACACCCACACCCATAAACACACACACTCCACACACAGATTGAAGGGGCTTTTTGTTACCAATTATTTATTTTGTCATCCATTTATTGATGATTTTGCATCAAATGTTAGTGTGTAATATAACACTACACATTGTTTTCAATAAAAAAAGCAATTGCACACAGCACGCAAATGGGTGACTAATTTGTGATTAATCGCGAGTTAACTATGAAATTCATGCGATTAATCGCGATTAAATATTTTAATCGTTGGACAGCACTAATGTTAATACATGAATATGCACAAGTAACTAAGTTTTTTCAATGTTTTTATTTAGGTTTCATGTCAAATGAAATGCATGTGATGCAATGCTTTTAAATTTCCCTTAACAAAATGGCAAATGACAAAAAGTTTAAGTTCTAACTATTGAATGACCTCATCAGTTGCTGAGTTGAGTAGTTCGTGGAGAGAGTTAAGGTGACATATTTCCTGAGGCACTGACTTTTCCTGCAGAAAAGACATTTGTCACATTTGAGTGTGAGCCGCGTTTGAAAAGTAAGCGAAGATGCGGTTTGTCCTTGAAGACAAAAACACAGCCACAAACACTGAGGAGCAGATAAGATTCAGGGACTTCATCATAAATACTTAACAAATGTTCTGTCTAATGTTCTCATCAACTTCTATCCAACCTTGTTTATGGTTAGACCCCACGGCCTTTTTTAATATTCTTTCCTACTTTTTATAACATATTGAACATTCAGTACTCCGAAATCTATCAATTATTTATTGCTTAATCAATCAATGATTCCACAACTGGCTTTGACCTTTTTGGTTTGTTGTTCAGGAGATGTTACTTAGAAGATGTTTCCGTAACATGGAACGTAACTTTTGTAACTTTTGTCCAGGTCTCCCTTGAAAAAGGAGACCTGGGACTCTCAATGGGACTTTCTTGGTTAATTTAAGGTTAAATAAAAAAAGAACATTTATTTAGATGTTTTTATGGCACATATAAAATTAATATAACAATGTGAATTCTCAATTTCAGCCAATACCTGGTTTTGTCATGATGTAACTAATTTGTCACATTTTTTTTTTTGTCTCTTCAGGTGAGTGCAAACGGAAGTGTTCTTTGCAGTGAGATCGTGGGAAGCATTAAGCTCAAAGTGGTGTTGTCTGGGATGCCTGAGCTCAGACTGGGCCTCAACGACAAGGTGCTTTTCGAGATCACAGGCAGTAAGTAACAATGTGTTCCTCTGTAATCTTTATCTAAGCCCAGCCAGTACCCACTAGGGTTTAATCCCGGGACACGGGATTCCCGGGAAATCTGATCAAAACTATTTCCCGATTCCCAGGAAATGTTATGACATATGACATGGGAAACGGGAAATGAAAGTTTAAAAAAAATTCCAGTGCACTCCTATTATAGAGCACGTTTATTGTTGTTCAAAGTTCAAACATATTTCATTTACAATCAACATGTCTACAGCTGAGAGGATGGCTCATGAATTGTGTATTTGACAACAAATATGGGTCTTAATCGCGCTAAACCACAATTTGTAATGAGGCCAGCCTCAGGGTACGGGGCACATGTGAGCCCAGAATTCGGCTACATCCAATTCTATCAGAAAGCTCCTTTCTTTTTTTCCATCTGCTAAGGGCAGCAACAGGTTTGGCTAACATACATATAACACATTTTAAGATAATATAAAATGCATTTAGGGTAATGTTCTGCTTCCAATGACGATAGGAATGATAAGGAAGAGAGGAGAAGGGTAAGAAGGTTGATATTAGAAATTGGATGCGCCCGAGAGCCGGCTGCAGCGAAAACACAGATGAGTTTATGGAGGTGGCACCCGTTTTGTTTTACGCTTTAAAACTCTTTGGGCTTATTTCCAAATGGGGGATTACATATCAGCGCTCAAACTATTATATGGACTTAAACATGAAACTGGTCTGAACTGAAGTGGTCTGTGCTGTTTATTAATAACTAAGGTAAGACCCATAACACAATTGGAAATGTGCCTTTTACGAACTTTTGCGTTTTGTTTGAGCAAACAATGCGGGCCATGGAAAACATTCTGCTGTAGCCAAACTAATTGTGAATAAGCCGCTCTGTAGGTTCTGTTGATTTATATGATATATGTTCATCTGACAGGGCTGAAGTCAGTGCCTCCAAACCACACACACGTCACTGGTCGACAAGTGGATTGCGCAGACATTTAGAATCTCATAATAGTGAAATTCCTGAAGAAAGCCCATCAAGAAAACGTCTGAAAACGCTATGGCTACTTTAGCAAAGCTAGCAAGTCGCTTGGTGAAACACTAGTGGAGATGGCAGCTTTTGTTGGATTATATATTTGAGTGATATCATACATTACTTGGGCTAAAAACAACAACTACAAACAAAGGCCTCGTCTTTTCCCGGGATTTGATACGTCTCATTTTCGGGAAAAATATTAAACCCTAGCACCCACCATACAATAAAAATAAATGTACACAATAGTGGAAGAGGAGGTCTGTGGTTTTTTATCAAGTTGTAGTTTTCTCATAGTCCTGTAGATGTCGACAAAATACTAGACTGTTCATCTGTAATCTTTATCTAAGCCCAGCCAATATCCACCTTCTACAGTGGAAATGTAAGTGAGAAATGGTGGGAGAGGATGTCTGTGGTAATGTATCAAGTTGTAGTTTTCTTATTGTCCTGTAGATGTCGACAAAATACTAGTCTTTGTTCCTTGGTGTGTGCTGTGTGTGCAAAGGCTGACTGCAAACTGATCATGTCTATGTCTTATTCTTACGCCATATATCCTTGTCTCTTTGCTTTTTATACGAACCTCATCATAATTGAAACGTTAAAGGACATTTTTGTGCCCCAGCTATAAATTAGGCCCTTTAAAAAGTATTAGGGCTATAATTAACTATGATTTTGATGTTAAATTTGTTTGTAGATTTATTCCAACAATAATAAGTTGCCAGTTATCCTGAAAGGTTCATGGATATATTTTTCTATTCATCAAAACAAAGCTCATGTGATGCCTTTGGAGAACATCTTCATTGAGACTTGAGACTTGTTACACATTGGGTTGTTTAATATAACAAACTTTGTAAACACATTGTAGTTTCATTTTAGAGTCATAAAACCTTTTCTTCTTATGTTCAGGTCTATGTAAAGTTAGTATTAGTATTAGTGAATGATAAAACAGTTTCACAACTATTTCAATCTTAGTTGCAATTGATCAATTTAAAGGTATATAGGAGGATTTCCTGCTTCTGGGTGGATCATCAAAACTATTGGTCCTCCCAGCTGTCAATCATTCTGGTGATACGTGCTCGTCATTTAAGACCAGAGAGTTTTGTTCAAAAAGTGGAGAGGGCTCTTTCCTAAAATTTGGGAAAATCCTCATATACCTTTTAACATGTTTACTGCCCTAAAAAGTATTAAATCTTCATTTCAAATCTATCACTATCATTTTTGAGCCAAAGAGATTTGAGCTTATCAGGGCTTTTCTGTCTCTAGCTGTTTGTGTTCGTTTAATGTTGTAGTTTCCAACTTCAAACTGACCTTTTACACTTCACCTTGGCTTAGTTTTTTTTTCCTCTGGGCTTTGTACAATTCAAGTCTTGGCTTTTAATCTCTCCCCCTCCTTCAGTGGCTCTCAGATACTTCCACTAAAGCCTCACCGTGACACGTTTCGTCGGACACTCTCCATTTCCCTCTCACTGATTTGCACGAAAGGGGAAAGGCTCTGCTGTCTGGGCGCTAATCCTCGCCCGTGGCTACAGGCCTGCCAGATAAAAGGTGTGGCGCGGTGGATATATTTTATACGCAGCCCTGTATCCCCCCCGCCGCGTCTGAGCCTCCTCGGGAATAATGATCGGGAATAATGATCAAAAACAAGAGTGCAAGTGCGAACGTGAGCGGAATCTCTCCACAGATATTTACATGTCTTAACGCTCACATTTCTAAAACAACTTTGCTCCTCATTTTGCAGTCATTCTCGCTTCATCACCAGGCATGAGTTGCACTTTTTATCTCAGTTGGATGCTGCTGAAAACGGCACATTTGTCCGCAGCTGCTTTACTGCCCTCTAGTGGCTTCTAATCAGATGACACATATTTTGAAACAGCTTTTGGTGATGAATTTGGCATGCGTGTTATGCTCATGTTTAGATTTGTTCTAACATACAAACTATTTTGGAGCATTATTTATGATGTTAAAAATGTAACTCAGTGGTTTGAATTTTTTCAGTTTTATTTATTTGAACTGAATTTAGTATATTTTTTCAACCTGCGCAGGACTTGAAAAATAATATTCACATAAAACGAATGTATATGGTTTGAACAGGGATTGGAGGAAAGGCGCTCTACAAATAAAAGTTGGTTGATTGATTGACACACCATTAAAGTCAGACTAGACACACACACACACACACACACAAACTTGCCACACTGTAGGCTAAGCAAAAGCAAGGCAAGGTGTGCAGATGTGCAGGTGGCAGACCCTCCACCAGAAATGTTGCATAGTGCTCCTTTTGTATTTTGTGAAGAGATGGGACTCGCATTATCTATGTGTTTATTCAGCTCAATACATCCTCAAACATTTACTTATACCTGGTGCAGACTCTGGTGACCATGGAGACAGCCTTCTCCACCATCAATGAATAAGATCTTTCCTAATAACAGCTGTGAGTGGGCAACTGGGAACAACTGAACAAACTTAATGCAAACTTAACCGAGATAATTAGACAAAAAAAAAAAGTTTGTTACCTTCTGCTTCATCTGAAATCTCCCATTGTTGGGTTCACAGTTCTTACACTCACTATTTAACTATTTAACGTCAAAAATAATTATTACATATTGTAAGCAACTTTGGGCTTTGAAAGTGTGGTCACAATTTTGAAGAATGTGAACAGAAGATGATTCCTTTTCTTACTTTCTTTTTCCATTTTTCTTTGAACTTAGAATTTTGAACTGGTTGATGTACCCATTTTCCAAAACACACTGGTTGATATGGTCTTTTGGGCATGTCTTTCCGCTATACCATCTCGTTATCAAATGATTTAGGAATAATATGAACCATAATTCATTCTGAGGCCGACAGAAAGCAGATTAGGTACATCCTGTGTATTAGCAGTGAAGAAAGCAGAACAGCCAACGGGTTTGCCTCGGGGGACAGCTCCTGCATTTTCAATAGGGCTTTGACATGTGCACAACACCGCACCTGTCTTTGTGTCTGCGCCCTAAGGTTGTTGCGTTGGCAGGACGTCCCAAATGACCTTTTCTGTAGCAATAACACGGCGCTGGCAGTGCAAAAGTCTGCGACAATAACACAGAACCAAACGGGGAAAAGAGAGAAAATGAATAATTCCGTGTAATAGCTTTGCTGTCTTGTTATTGCTCAGTCCTTGCTCTCATTGGACCTCACCTGAGCAAGTCTCACACACGAGCAATAAAGTGAAATCAATAACGCACAATGAGCAGGTTAACCACATCTACTAGATAGATAGATAGATATATATCTGTGTGACACTTTTCACTTGAGGGTACATTTCTCATCAACATCACACAGAAGCCATGTATGCAGAAAGTGAAAGCTTAGGGCTGGATATGGGATGTATTACATTTGTTATATTGCATTTTGATGAAGTTAAAAATGGTTAAAGACAACGGAATCTACTGTGATGAATGTCATGGTTGATTATTGCTATGTCCCTACTGTATATTATGTTTTTGCGACAACAAAAATAGCATATAAGATAAAATAAGATAAGAGATCCTTTATTCGTCCCACAGTGGTGAAATTTCAATGTTGCAGCACACATACAGGACAGAGCACACAGGGAGCACACAAAATGACATACAAAATAAGTAGCTGCAATGTTTCTGAGCTTTAAATGATTCAATATAAATCTTTTCATAAAAATCTATTCAGACAGTGCAAAGTTATGTTCAAAAATATTTTACTATGTAGCTGATGATGACTTCTATTTTAAAGCTGAAAATGTCCTTATTAGTCACATGTAAGAAAGAAAACATAATTCACATTTGACATTATTTTATATTTATTCACATGCAGTGATAGTTTAGTTTAGCTGCTGACCGAAGGTGGTTCCTGCAGGTTTTCCTCCCTGCACCTTCAGCAGTTATAATATTGTAATCGGTGTGGGACAGGATCAAGCCAGGTGCGTTCGGGACAGTGGAAGATGGACTGGCTGTTTGTCAATCATCATTTCCTTGACCTTGATTTTTCCTCAAATAGACTGCCAGCTCCCCCTCTGCGAATACCCAGAAAGCTTTCAATCACTCAGTGTGCTTGTGTTTTCTGTGCTTTCAGGGGAGAAGAGTAAGACGGTGGAGCTGGAGGACGTGAAGTTTCATCAGTGCGTCCGTCTGTCACGCTTTGAGAACGACCGCACCATCTCTTTCATTCCACCGGATGGCGAGAGCGAACTCATGTCCTACCGCCTCAACACAACAGTGAGTGGAACGGACACACACGAGACTGGATCTGCTCACACACATTTTAATCAGACGGTTGCATTTCATTTCAAATTTCAAGCTTCATACATATTTTAGGTCTATATCACTTTGAATATTTCATTTAATTTCACACGCTGGATTTTTACGGGTGTAAAGGGGCCAAAACCAATGGAAAAACTGTGCAAGACTCTCCTAGTGTGAATTGAGAACTTCTGTTATGAAAAGCAAGGGATCCAGAAAAGCGGTTTATAGTAAGGTGCAGCTTTATATTATTTTTTTTTCTTATTTTTTTCTGTGGAGCCAAAAATACTTTGCCAAGTAACAGTTGACCAACAGAATTGATGAGTAGTTCACAGAGGTCCAATTAAATTGTAATATTTGGAAATCAAGCAGATTAAATAAAGTCCTCTCTTACAATATATTTGTGTAAATACTTCATATGATAAATCGTTTTTTGGTTCTTTGTATAGACCTGAAAGTGAAAACAGATCAGTAGATGTTGCGCCTTTTCTTTCTGCTCGACACTGGAAGATTAAAATCAGTCAGTGACTCGCTTCTTAATCTTATCACTCACAGTAAAAAGAAGACATGATGAACGTTTCGCGTGGCGTAAAGATGGCGCCGTGGCAAGAGCTCTGGTGTGTGCCGTCCTGGTGCACACTGCGGTAGTCTTGCACAGTTTTTCCAATGTGGTTTTACTGCGAATAGCAAATAAATGAATCTGATCTGAATCGGTTTTTGTGCTACATTTTCAATATTACAACGTGGGACAGGTGCAGCTTGAACACATACAAAATTAAAATTCCTTCTAAAAAATATGGCCTGCGTTTTATAATCAGGTGCCGCTTATGTCCGGAAAATAAGGTATGTGGAAGCAAAAAGTTAGTCATAAGTAAAACAGTCCACAGAAGGCGGCGGCACATTAGTTTCAACGGCGGATAGGTGTGACTAGATTTGTTAATATTTAGTCCGTGCTAAAGGCAGAACATTTGCAATATAATTTTCAGCACAGACACAGAATAAGGTTTATAAGGAATTCATAAAGAATACATTGCTCTTTCATTCCATAATGATTGTTGATAACAAATAGCTTTTCATCTGGTGTAGGGTAGAAGAAATGGTTTGTGGTTTTGCGCCTGTGCTGCCCCGGGATCTGTAGAAGTGTTCTGTGCCTGTCCCTGTGCTCCTCTCTGACCTCACCCATCTGTGCCTTTGCTCTGTGTGACAGGTAAAGCCGCTGATATGGATTGAGAGTGTGATTGAGAAGTTCTCTCACAGTCGTGTGGAGATCAAGGTCAAGGTAATAAGTGACTGACAAGACAGCCACACAAACACAAATACACTGCAGGCTCTCTATGTACATTTGATTTTGAATGTTCTCTGGGTTTAAGTAACGTTTATAATGTACAGTAGATGTTTGTATATTTTTTACAGTGGGTAAAATATTGATATTATTCCATCCAACGGTCTAACTTAAACAGGTGAATTGAGAGTTTGATCTGGCTTGAGTGTAAAGGTCAACAAAAACTTGACTGCCCTCCAGCTGTTATAATGACCTGTGAATACAACGCATTGGTCAAACATATCTCTGGTGACTATGTGACTTGGGAGACTGACACCACACACACACACAAACACAAACACACACACACAGATAGATTCCCTGTTGTCTCTCTGCACTCAGCAGACCTCCCAGTTTGTCCCTGAGACTTATTTAGTATTTATGACACATGCGTCTCAGGTGGATTATAGCTCCCACCATCTGTTCTGACACAGCAAACTCCAAAACAACCAGTGCAAAACAGAATGCATAAGCAAAATGAATCCCTGCATGTTTTCGGTCTCAATCTGACTCTCTGATCTTTTGACCCACTGTTCCTCTGTCATCCTCCCTCAGGCCAGAAGTCAGTTCAAAAGTCGATCAACTGCCAACAATGTCTCCATCCTGGTGCCAGTGCCCAGTGACGCTGACTCGCCCAAATTCAAGACGAGCATGGGCAACGCCAAATGGCTCCCTGAGAAGAGTGCGGTGCAGTGGAATATCAAGTCCTTCCCTGTAAGTGTAACATCAACAAACGTATTCCATTTGATTATTAATAATGATAATAATAATAGATTTTATTAATAACACACCTTACATATGCGATGCACATGTCAAGGTGATTATGATCATATTTGTCACCTGTGAATACACTTCTCTTTTGTATGTTGTAGACATTGTTTACTATGACCAGTGTTGGGGAAGTTAAAAGTAACTTTACTCAACTCTTGTTACTGACCTGGAACCTTTTACTTTACTTACTTGTTACTTTTTCGTTACTTTTGTGTCACTGTTATGATGCTCGACTTTGAGCTGAACTGTTCTTAAATGTGTTGTGGAAGATCAACAGATATTTCTTTCATCTCTTTATGATCAAAAACACCAGAGCCTGAAACATGGGGTTGTTTTAGTTCATGAACACAGCTCTCACTTGGGAGAATCGCTTTAGGGTCTAACCCCATGATGAAGAGCAGCTAAGAATAAACAAAGACAAGTTGCCGCTCACAGGAGCGTCAGTGAGGCAGACGGGGGGAGGACGCTACGTCCTTTAGCGCAGACTCTGAGGGACTTACAGGAGATCAGGCTCAGAGTTTAAAGTGCGACACTCCGTGATAAGCAGCTCCACCACTGACGGCCACAGCCTCTTGCTTCACATACTGTGGACTGAGAACTTGCGAGCAAGTCGTGACTGATGTGCAAGCGCCAGCACATGAGTGGTCTTGGTAAATAAAAAGTACTGTAACATCACAACGACTCAAAAAACAAGCAGCTTTTTCTTACTTAATTGTCGAAAGTTGACGCATTACTTTACTTTTCTCCGGAAAAAAAGTAGTTTTGTTGTTGCACCCAACACTGGGGGTAACAACAAAACATTATGATAATAACTGGGTCTTGTGAAAGTAGTGTCAAAGAATAAACTCTGAGTTAGGTTCAATTTCAATTAAATTAAATTCAATTAATTTTTTTAGCCCAAAATCACAACAGTAGTCATCTCGTAGGACCTAACAAAACGTTGAAATCATCAACACAGATCAGAGAATCAACAGTTAAGACACAAAAAAATATAGATCACATACAAGTCAAACGTGTCTCTTACTACTGTCCTGTATGTGCGCTGCAACATTGAAATTTCCCCACTGTGTCACAAATAAAGGATCTCTTATCTCATCTTCAGTCAGTTGCGTTTTTCACTATTTTCCTCTTCGTCAATATGTATCATGTTTGGCTGTAGACAGAAAAGCCACAGAAAAGTGGACTATTGCTAATGCGCTCATGTGGGGTGAATTCGGGGAAAAATTAGACATTTAATTTAATCGATAAAATTGACTGGGGGAGAAGGTATGGGTCAACATCCATCCTTAACTTCTCCAAATCAGAATCAGAATCATTTTTATTGCCATGTAAGTAACAGGAAGTCACAGACTTGGAAATTGCTTTGGCTCAGTGCAACAGTCAGAAAGAGATAATAAAAATAAAGAATACAAAACACTTCTAAGGAATAAATTTAAATTGAAAATAGAGTTACAGTGTCAGGGAGGAAGCAGAAAGAGACGGATCGTGGTGCGCTAAACTCTGGAAGTTTATTTAAGTTTCTCTCAAGTTCCAGTGGTTTCAATTGTTTCTTTCTCTCAGACAGAATAAAGGCAGTACACAGTTTATATAGTCATTGTCACGTCACACATGGAAAGACATACGTGTCACACAGAGACAGTCACATCATAGTCAAAACATGAAGTCATCTTCAGAGTCCTTGTACAGTCCTGCACGTAGGCCATATTGCTATCTAATACTAACCACAGTTACTATTTACAATATAAAAGTGCACATGGTGCACACAATGTAAGGTGACAGCAGTACAGTGAAGTAAAGTGACGCATGATGGGCAGTAAAGTGACTTATAAAGGGCGGGGGGACAGGTTAAGAAGTGTTCAAGAGTCCAACAGCAGAGGGGAAGAAACTGTTCTTGTGGCGGGAGGTTCTAGTCCTGTTGGAATAGTCCATGTGGTTGGAATAGTCCATGTGCAGGGTGAGAGGGGTCGGCTGTGATACGACCAGCCCGGCCTCGAGCTCGGGCGACGTACAGGTCCTGCAGCGATGGAAGGCTGCGGCCGATCACTTCCTCTGCAGAGCGCACAATGCGCTGTAGTCTCTGTTTGTCCCTGACTGTGGCTCCAGCGAACCACACGGTGACGGAGGAGGTGAGGATGGACTCGATGATGGCCGTGTAGAACTGCACCAACATCTGTGCAGGCAGGAAGTACATCCTCTGCTGGGCCTTCTTGATGAGGGAGCTGATGGTCGGCTCCCACTTGAGGTCCTGGGTGATGGTGGTGCCCAGGAAACGGAAGGACTCCACAGAGGTGATGGGGGAGTCCATCACGGAGGGTGGGGGCGGGGGGACAGTGCTCTTCCTGAAGTCCACAATCATCTCCACTGTCTTCTGGGCGTTCAGCTCCAGGTTGTTACCACTGCACCAGGACACCAGCCGGTCCACCTCCCTCCTGTAGGCGGACTCATCGTTGTTGGAGATGAGTCCAATGAGGGTGGTGTCGTCCGCGAACTTGATCAGCTTCACGGAGTCGTGGCTGGAGGTGCAGTGGTTGGTGTACAGGGAGAAGAGCAGGGGAGAAAGAACACAGCCCTGTGGGGCTCCTGTATTTATAATCCGAGAGTCCGAGACATTCTTCCCCAGACGCACTCGCTGCTTCCTGTCCGTCAGGAAGTCAGTGATCCACCTGCAGGTGGAATCGGGCACGTTGAGCTGGGAGAGCTTGTCCTGGAGCAGGGATGGCAGGATTGTGTTGAAGGCAGAGCTGAAGTCCACGAACAGGACCCTGGCGTTGGTCCCCGGGAGTCCAGCTGCTGTAGGATGTGGTGGAGGGCCAGGTTAATAGCGTCGTCTACAGATCTGTTGGCTCTGTAGGCGAACTGCAGGGGGTCCAGGAGGGGGGAGGTGAGGGACTTGAGATGGGAGAGAACCAGGCGTTCAAATGACTTCATGACGACAGACGTAAGTGCTACAGGTCTGTAGTCGTTGAGTCCTGTGATCCTGGGCTTCTTCGGGATGGGGACAATGATGGAGGATTTGAAGCAGGCCGGGACATGGCAGGACTGCAGAGAGGTGTTGAAAATGTCAGTGAACACAGGAGTAAGCTCACTGGCGCAGTGTCTCAGAGTGGCCGGAGACACGTGGTCCGGGCCAGGAGCTTTGCGGGGGTGCAGCCTCAAGGAGAGTTGTTTAACATCTTTAGAGGCTATTGTTAGGCTGGGGGCAGGGCTGATGGGTGGGTCGTTAGAGTAGTGGGGGGTGGGGGAGGGAGAGGTGTCAGGGGCAGCATCAAAGCGACTGAAAAATAAGTTCAGTTCGTCAGCTAGCTTGTGGTCGTCAGCACAGGGGGGGGCTTTGGGCTTGTAGTTGGTGATCTCCCGTAGGCCCCTCCAGACAGAAGCAGTATCGTTGTTACCAAACTGCTCCTGTAGTCGTTCTCTGTGCCGGGACTTGGCTGCTTTCAGTTCTTTCCTGAACTGATATTTAGTTGCTTTGTAGCCGCTGCTCTTTGTGAGCCCTGACAAGATGTCCTACTTCCACCAATAACGTAATCAAGCATGTGCTTGAAGCAGCCACTTCTCAATTTAGGAGAGGAAGCTCAGTTTTTAAGATTTGGAGTCCGTTTTGCTCTCGCCGCAATGCTAGTTTCCACTACTTCCGCCGTTAGCTCATGCACAATCACGTGACTGGATGACGTCGATGCATCTGGTCAATTGGTCCATAGGTAGAGACCCCAGGTTGGGATTCTTCCAGTCTTCTGTAGTAGTTTGGTGAATATATGTACAAGCCGTATAATGAGGACTTGCATGTGATTGTAAGTTTTTTGTTCATTGTCCTTTTCAAGGTTCTGTGGTTCCATCAGGGGAAATACTACGGCCACTCTCCTGCTCCCATCCACAATAGGACCAGTAGAATCTAATAGAATGATTCTTATGAGTAACTGTGTTGTGTCATTTATTCTGCGACGTACAGTATGTCCTGTCTTTGACTTCGACAGCCAGTTACAGTTTAATGCACTGTTTATGGTAATTTGCGAGCGACAGACCCGGCCAGTGTACCCAGCCTCCTTGTAAATGCATACAACTATATGAAAACTCTTTAACATTTTATTTTAATTATCTCATTTCAGCGCTATCTGAATTTTGAGGCAAACAGCTGTGCTATGCTAAATCTTATCTCTGCACGAAAGACATTGAAAGTGGAGTAGTGTGACAGATATTAGACAGCAGCTATTTATCATGTTCTCATCGACCCCACACACACACACACACAGACACACACACACACACACACACACACACACACACACACGCATATTCCCACTCTTCTGATAAAACACTATACTGTCGCCAAAGTCCTAGCAATCTTCAAAAACATGTAGCACATTAATTCAGTTGATGTTTCTTTTATCTGTCAAGCTTGGATATCGCCGGAGTAATTCATTATACCTCACGCCTGTCAAGTAGGGTTTACGATATCCATTATCATCCAGCCTGGGCAGCAATTTTCCCTGTGTCACCGTCAACCTTTGAACACTGTGGAATTACGTATTCTCACGGGGTGCATGCTTATAATAGAGGGTTGTTGCAGCTGACAGACACAAACATTGGTGGCTAACTTTTTAAAGCCTGAAAAATTCATGATTTTGGAGAAAGTAGATGTAGTAGTTTCTTGTTGAAACTTAGACAAAATAACAGAGCAGTGTTAGGCATTGGATAAACTGTCTCAACAGGATGTAAATATTGTTTGTTTTTGTGTTATATGGACCTTTTTGTTGTGTATGAGTTCAAGATTAAATAAATAATAACAGAGAATGTGCTAGGCGCTGTCCTTAAAGCTGCAGGCATTCATAAACGTTTGTTCATCGTAAAATGGACCACAATTCTGTGTCCAAACTTGGAAAACTAGTTAGAACTCACTGTTAGAAAAAGCCCTGCGAGTCAGTATTTGACGCTTTGGGTGTGGCCCTCTCTTTTTCACTCTTTTGCCTGAAAAAGATTATCAAAGATTTGACAGAGGACAGAAAAAATGAATGTAAAAACTAGTGATAGAACCGTTTTAATTAAGAGAGTGCAGACATTTCAGTGTTGCATAACAAGTTACAGGAGCAATCAGAATCAGAATCATTTTTTATTGCCACGTAAGTAACAGGAGGTCACAGACTAGGAAATTGCTTTGGCTCAGTGCAACAGTCAAAAAGAGATAATAAAAATAAGAATAAAAAACACTTCTAAAGAATAAATTTAAAATAGAGTTACAGTTACTATTTACAATATACAAGTGCACATGGTGCACACAATGTAAGGTGACAGCAGTACAGTGAAGTAAAGTGACGCATGATGGGCAGTAAAGTGACTTTAAAAGGGCGGGGGGACAGGTTAAGAAGTGTTCAAGAGTCCAACAGCAGAGGGGAAGAAACTGTTCTTGTGGCGGGAGGTTCTAGTCCTGATGGACCGCAGCCTCCTGCCTGAGGGGAGTGGGGGGTGGAATAGTCCATGTGCAGGGTGAGAGGGGTCGGCTGTGATACGACCAGCCCGGCCTCGAGCTCGGGCGACGTACAGGTCCTGCAGCGATGGAAGGCTGCGGCCGATCACTTCCTCTGCAGAGCGCACAATGCGCTGTAGTCTCTGTTTGTCCCTGACTGTGGCTCCAGCGAACCACACAGTGACGGAGGAGGTGAGGATGGACTCGATGATGGCCGTGTAGAACTGCACCAACATCGGTGCAGGCAGCTTGGCTTTCCTGAGCTGCCGCAGGAAGTACATCCTCTGCTGGGCCTTCTTGATGAGGGAGCTGATGGTCGGCTCCCACTTGAGGTCCTGGATGATGGTGGTGCCCAGGAAACGGAAGGACTCCACAGAGGTGATGGGGGAGTCCATCACGGAAGGTGGGGGTGGGGGGACAGTGCTCTTCCTGAAGTCCACAATCATCTCCACTGTCTTCTGGGCGTTCAGCTCCAGGTTGTTACCACTGCTCTCAGGAAGCTCTCAGGAAGAGTTGTTTAATCTATGAGGGGCACACCCCACAAGATAAATGAATAACTCTAGTAGAAAGTAAATAGGTAATCTTTATTTATATAGCGCCTTTCACAGATCAGAGTCACTTAACGCTTTACAATTGTGGGCATTTGTCTCTGACTTCACACAGAGATGGAAGAGAGGTCGCCGTACAGGAGGCACATGCCAGAGCTATTATATATGATTATAGTGGTAGGGGAAACCGGAGCACCTGACCCTCTTAGTGAGAAGCGAGAGTGCTTTCCACTCAGCCACTGTGCCGCCCAGTCTATACTAAAATAAAATAAAATATCAAACTCTACCATAAAAAGAAGCGGTAATCTAATTTATATAGCATTACAAGGAAATAAGTCTTAAATTCTCCAACTCTAGCATGATGAAGAAGCAAGAATGAAATAGAAAAACCCCTGACTTTAGCATAATGAGCAAGTATAAAATGCTGTATTTTCTAGTTTGCTAAAAAGGAACTCATTACATCCTTTTCAATACATGGGTCCATTGTTTATGGATTGGAAGCTAGGCACCTCAGAGTAATATACACAACATGCTGTAACTATGATAATATTAAATGTACACTCAGGAGGGAAAGATTTATACTTACGCTCCTATTTTATTTAAGTATATTATTGTTTATTTGGTTGGGACAGTACATTTTAATGAACACATCACTCCGGAATGTAGCGATGTGCTTATTTCCATCCGTTGTCACACATTCGCACTCACAAACACACACTCATTCATTTATTCACCCTGAACTATTGCACATGTTTTTAGTGGTAGGGGAAACCGGAGTACCCGGAGGAAACGTACGCAGACACGGGGAGAACATGCAATATCCACTCAGAAAGACCCTGTTCCGACTGGGATTCGAACCCAGAACCTTCTTGCTGAGAGTGCTATCCACTCAACCACCGTGCCGCCCAAAGATAATGTGTTTGTTCTGAAGTTCAAGTGTGTCATAACACCACCACAACCTTTAACCTTTACAGTGTATCTTCAACATGTGCCAAGGTCAAGTTTATTCTTATAACACATTTAAAAACAACAGACATGAGTGCCAAAAAGTTCTATCCAGACATTACAAAAATAACACAAATAAAACACAGGATACTAGTCCGCCATCATAAGAGTGTCAGTTTTAGCTTGAGTTAAAAAGCCAGAGCAAAGAAACGTGTCTTTAGCTGTGATTATTGATGCATGTTAGTCTATTATTCACCAGCTGTTCTAACTGCCTCTCTTTTATAATTTGCTTACTCAGGGCGGTAAGGAGTACATGATGCGCGCCCACTTTGGCCTGCCCAGTGTGGACGGGGACGAGATGGAAGCCAAAAGACCCATCACTGTTAACTTTGAGATCCCATATTTCACTGTGTCTGGCATACAGGTATTTCTCACTGTTTACTTACCTTCCCTGTTCAGATCCAATGGTTTTTTCGCAGCAGTGCAATGGAGTGAAAGAGCAAATAGCAGACTCAATGGATAACCTATTAAGTCTTCTCTCAGTCAGAAAGTACACGCAGTTTACAAAGAGGCTTACTTTAGGATCTTTTCGCCAGGAATACGTTGGATCGAATTTATGTCAAGTCTCATAAAATTGAAATACCTCTTGCGACTGAGAGAGAAAGATGATGAAAGATTAAATTTATAGGGGTTTAGTTCATATATAAAATCTGAGCAACAACAACTCAAGAGAGAGGCCATTTTCTGCTGAATATTTCAGAGAATCGACATGAATTTGTTCTCATTCACATTTTTGAGTATGACCAAAGCCCTAAAAAAAGTTCTTGGTTAAAAATGTGACAAGAAAAGATAGAGTACACATAAGTGACAGAGCTGATCTCATTCAGAGACATTTAAGTAATATATATAAAAATATGTAGAGTTCTGTGTTCTCTCTGTGTTTGTGTTGTGTTGTGTTGTGGGCAGTGGGAAATGTGTTCCTGGTAACCATTGGTAGACTTCTTAGTTTTGATGACAATAATAATACATCAAACTTATATAGCGCCTTTTTTGGACACTCAAAGCTGCGTTGCAAAACATCTAAAATAAACATAGAAGAGCAAAATTAAGGAAAGGCAACATACAGCGGGTGGGTTTTGAGAAGTGACTTAAAGTCCTGTAGTGAGTCTGAGTTTCTGGCGGGTTGTGGGAGTGAGTTTCAGAGAGTGGGGGCAGCTGCGGCAAAGGCTCGGTCCCCCAAGGGTCAGTGTTTAGTCCTGAGGGGAGTGAGGAGGTTGGAGTTTCTGGAGTCTGTGGATCTGAGGCGGCGGGTGGGACAGTGATGATGGAGGAGGTCAGTGAGGTAAGAGGGAGCCAGGTTATGGAGGGACTTGTAGGTGAGGAGGAGGACCTTGTATTGGATCCCATATGGGACAGGGAGCCAGTGGAGTTGTTTGAGGACGGGGGTGATGTGGTCTCTGGAGAGGGTGTGGGTGGTTTTGTCTGTAAAGAGTCACAAAGTTCCATATACTGTATTTATTGTCAGTACATGTCAATTTGATCTAATTATTTCATCTTACAATATAAAAATACAAACTGGTGATTTTGGGCAGGCTTGAGGTTAGGCACTCTCAGACATAGACACAAACCCATCATATTATTCCTAAGTACAAATAAAACAAAAATTACCTGAGAAACATTTCAGCTCCATTTCAAATTTGAGGGCAGCTATTATTTCTTATTTAAAGTTTAATGTTACAATGGCACAGAGTTAAGATGGAAAGCGTTTGTTGTTTCTGATGTTGTTGATTTGTTTTGTATTACACTCCATACTGTTGCACTGAATTGGCCTTGAGATATTCTTATTTTTCCCATGTAGGTGAGATACCTCAAGATTATAGAGAAGAGTGGTTACCAGGCTTTGCCGTGGGTGCGCTACATCACACAAAGTGGAGGTGAGTGAGAAGGCTGCCTCAAAAATGTCTAAACACAAAATCTACTTTTCCATGGTGTTATAAGAAGACACTGCTCCAACTCATCTGCTAAATATTGTATGAGAAGAATTTTCATCATCAGACCTTGCTCAAGTACAGACTAAGACAAAATGCTAATAGTTTTATTTTGGTTCTTTGGGAGTCTTCATCTTTAAAGGACCGCATTAAGATGTTGGCATTGAAAGGTCAAGGTCACTATGCACTGGTATCTTGAATAAAAGTCACTTTAATTATGCAGGGACTTACAGTACTAGTTTCCAAAAGCTTCGTCCTAACCCATCTGTTTGCAAAAGGTTAACTACTCTCCAAATGCTGTGTCCGCGCGTGCCATTTAAGGGCAACATACTTCAACTGTTTCCATTTAAACTTGACAAGACGTTTTAGGAAGAAGGGTACCTCTTGCTGGAGTCTTATTGAGAGACTACTCTGCCATATGGGAAACCCTCCTTCTGCCAATTTAGTGGAGTTACTCAACAGAGTGGAGCAGACTGGAGCAGACTGGACCGGCACAGACATTGTACCTGCTGTGAGACTGACTCAAATGATGCAAGGATAATGCAGTGTCAGCACTGGAGCAAAATAATGAAATATGGTCGACAGTCTGGTATATGGGCTGGAAGAGGCAGAAGAAACTATGATTTTAAAGAATTTGTTCACCAAGTTAACAAGGGCTGCACAATATTGGAAAAAAGTATTGCAAATAATAATGTATGTATTGTGTTTGTATGGATGGATGTGTTGCTGCCACTGGACACTATCAAAGTGCAATAAGTTGTGTCATGGATTAAAAAAAAATAATTCAATATTTATTTTGGAACAGCAGCATTTTTAGGTAGATGCCGCTATCATTTTTGTCTTTCTTCTCCTGCCATGTTTCCAGCCACTGTACCAAGAGAGTCTGTGGGCTCTAGCAGCAACTCACAAAGCATGAAAAAACACATGATTTATATACAGGATACAATTATTCCTCATCAATTTTGCACTTATCAATATTGCAATAATGATATGTTTTCAACATAATGTTAATTACAGTATATTTGTATAAAGCCTGTGTTCAAATGTTGAGCCTGAGTGGACTGGTGCAGTAAAAGAATTTGAAGAATTTGAGACTTTGATCTCAGGGTAAAGTGATTTCCTCGTTTCTTTTAGGGAAACAACAACTTAACTAAGCCGTCAAAAACATAAAAGAACTTTGTACTGTGAATGTACTTCACAATAAAAGTACATTGTTGTTTTATGTCTGTACTTGTCCTGTGCACACTGGGAACTTTTACTAATGTATTCCAATGTAGTGTTACTGCAAATGGCAAATAAATGAATCTGAATCTGAATTTTTAGCTTTTGTTGTCATTACCACAAGGGCTGTGCTTATATATCACCAACTTGGTGATTGGAATGCAATTTTTTATATTGAGAGTAGGGCTGGGCGATATGGCAAAAAAGTTTAATTTTGATTGCAGGCCTAATTATCATGCTGTAGACATTGGCAGTTGCTGGAGTATTCTCACAGAACACCGGGGAACCAGAAAACAACACAATATTTTATCTGTTTGTTATTTTACTTTTACCAGCACCATCACAGCGCGTCGCCATGTGGGATTTTCAATATCTGACACAAAATCCAGGTTGTTTTATAGCAAATATTACTTTTTCTGCTTATTGCTAACACAACAGTAAGATCATGTGGCACTAGAATGCGGATGCCATGAAGACTTTCCTAGAGCCCCTATTAAGCGTGTGGCCTTTGAGTGAACTGGAGCGTGCAGCATCCATCATATCCATTACCTGGCGCTGTCGGGCCGGGTCTGAGTTCTCGGGGGGCTTTAAATGAACCCACGCTGGATGCCAGAGAAGAGAACTTTACAAGCCTGCAAGCTCAGTCTTATCATTCCCCATTCAGGCCTTCAGCTAAGAAGCACTTTAGATTTCCAAACTACTGTTACGGCGGGTGGCACATGTAGGTGTTGTGATTCTACTGCTGCTGGAGAATGATTTCCCATTTGTCAGACAGCTGGCACACTCCGGTGTCTGCTCAGATTTGGCTTTTGCAACTGTCTTGACGACAGAAGGAGAGTGAGGGCATTGTGTGGTGGGAAACAATGGCTGGCATTTTCAGATTTTAATTTGTGTTTCTGCTAGAACACATAGTTCAAAGAGTCTATTTTTGGGATGGTGTCCCGTGTTATGCCCTTGAAGCCGCTATTGTTAATTTAAGACAGTGGTCAATCGGCAACAGATCAACTCGAGCCGTTTAAGGCCCTGTTTAGACGGAGAAGCTGCAGAGACGCTGCAAAGCAATTTGCACGATGTAGTTCAAGCGCCCGGCCAGTAGGGGACAGTGGAACGTTACAAAACAACACAGGCGACCCCCACCAGTATAATCACTTCCTCAACATCATCCTCCTCAGGCCACCGCAAAGATGTGAAAGAATGCACCAACATCATTCTGCATTTAACAGAAGCAGCGAAAATGGAGACTGAAACTACAGCTTTGTGTGTTTTTGTTTGGACGAAGGAGTAGAATTCTCCTCCGTGAAACGCTCAAAGCACACGTAGCATTAGTCGACCCGTCGCCATTCTTGTTTACGTTTGTTCTCAGCTACTGTCCATGTCCAAATATAGGTAAGGGGAAGTGGAGGTCAGAAAATTCACACTTTTTTTCTTCACACAGCTGGGAAACAACCCCGGCCGAGCAGCGCATTTGAACTTGGAACTTGATACATTATAGACTCTGAATAATGTTTTAGAGAAACAAACTGAATAACTCTTGAGTTACTAGCCTTTCTACCGTTGAGACGTTCAACAATTCTTAGCTCTTTTATTAGCTCACATTTAGTTTGGATACAGACCAGTTCTGCTTCATGCCTCCTGCCATGGCTTCAACATGCTTCCGTAATGCGAACGTACAGTACGCCGACGTATAGCTGACATCACAGACATGTGCAGTTAATCTCAACACAAACATTTGAAGACGTTTTTACATGTACCCTAATCTGAATGACAATCTGCATAAACCACCCGTCTGGAATCCGAAGGAAATGTTGTGTGATCGGGTCAGAATAATAGTATTTTGATTCATTTTTGGCAATTCATCATCAGCACAAGGTAGAGACAGTATCCACATGAATATATTCTCATTTTTATTTGATTGTGATGCATAGAAAGGTTAGCTTTTCTTATAGTGGAACAAAAGATTTAAAAGAAAGTATATCCATCAACCACATACCTTGAGAACTGAGCCTCCAGTTCTTCCTGTCTCTCCTACATCGCTTTGTCAGGTACCAGGCATTGGCAGCGTGGGTGTGTGGACTCATCAGATGCCAGACTCCCAGGGCAGAGTGGAGCTTACTATGTGCTGGCTGTAGCGTCAGCAGAGGAGAAGGCCAGACTGAAAGTGAGAGTAATGTGGAGAAAAAGGTTTCACCTTTTTCTTAGTGCTCCCTTCAGCAGAGAGGAGAGGGCAGCTAGGACATGGAAGTTTAGTTTAGTTTAGTTTAGTTTAGTATATTGTAAATAAACCAGGGACAATGTACAAAACCATTAGTCTTTACAAAAGAAGAGAACACACATAGATAAACACATAATAAAACAAATACAACCATAACTACATAAAAATAGTTTTTTTCTAAAATGGCATATGCTATAATAATCAAATACAATTTCTAAAGCTATTAATGTTCCTTGATGTTGACACGATTGACTAAAATGTGCTTTTTCAAATTTATGCTAAAATAAAATAGAAATTTTAGCTGTCTGGAAGCTGGTTCCACTGTTTAATAGTGTTATGACCGATTCTGCAAAAGCCGTAGCTCTTTTTGGGACCACACAGTTGTTGTTCACAGGGGACTGGGTCGATCGAGATATTTGTTCAGAGCAAAGTTTGACAAAGATTTTTTGCAGAGGTGGAGCTAAATTATTAGTGTCATTTGTCCAGTGCCTTTAAAGCCTGATTAAACACTGATCCAAGGGGTTTGAGCGCAGTCTCATTGTCCTGAGACCAGCTGGATAAACAATATGTAACGTGTGGAACAATCATGGCATTGAAATAGGTGAACGTCGCCTCAACTCTGACTGTTTCTCACATTCTATTTTATTGATTTACTTAAATGACAAGGTTTTGTCCAAGTAGACCCCTTAGTATTTTGTCTCTAACAATTTTAGAGCCACTCCACGACATAGATGCTAAGCATATTTTTGGTATTGTTTGTTTTATGAAAGAATAGGCCAAATGTTTTATTTGGCTCCAATCCTCTTGTCTAATTTTAAACACAATTTTCTATTTTTACCATTGCAAGAGACAACTTTGAGGCCACTTGCTGCGGATCCCTTTCACGTGTGTAGTTTTCATACATACATAATAACGTCCAGATCTTTGCACACACCAGAAAGTTGATTAATATAAATGCTGAACGACAAGGGCCCCAAGATGGACCCTTGTGGGACTCCTGCTGGACAGGGTTTTAAGGAGGAGATTGCAACATTTGTTCTCACACACTAACTCCGATCTGTAAAGTATGTTTTGAACCACTGCAGTCCTTCTGTGGACAGATTACACTGAGCAAGTGTAAGAAGCATTTGGCATCCCGCCAACAGACATGCTCACTCTGGTTAATTATTCCAATCACGCTAGTTAACATTCTACTATGAATTTTGGTCATGAGAAAGGTTTTCAAATGTTTCCAAAAGCTGTCGAATGAGTGGATTGTATTGGATGTTTCAACATGTGACTGCATTCCACCAAAAGATGCAACACAACATTATACTGTAGAATCAATATACATTCAAAACACATTTTATTGCATTCGGATGGTGACACAGATAATGCGGAAGAAAATGGATGGGTGGGTGGATGGATGGTGGTGATAGATTACAATGATGCCTGCAAAATCCTGTATCTATACATTTCTCAAGCTCGACATAAATCCCTATTGTTAAAGAGGCAGGGACTGGTTAGTATCGTGATGGGAGACCTCTGGGAACACCAGGTGCCACAGTGGGGCGGCTATGGCTGTAAAGTGCCAAACGTATCGTTGTGTGTGTGAATGGTTGGTGGTGGTCGGAGGGGCCGATGGCACAGACTGGTTGCCTCGCTTCTGTCAGTGTGCCCCAAGACAGCTGTGGCTACAGTAGTAGTTTATCACCACCATGGAGTGAAAGAATACAGATGTGAAGCGTCTTTGAGTGTCCTGAAGAGCGCTATATAAAACGAATGCAGTATTATTATTATTATTATTAAAAGTAAGCGTCAGGAAGTCGACTTTGGCATAGAAAGACGTTTATAATAAAACAAAAGAAGAAAAGCGTTTATGTGAGAGACTAGGAGTGAGAGCCAAAGCCGTTTCCAGGTATTGTCTCTACAGCTCTACACTTCGCCAACCTCTGTGTGGAATTTCAATGGGCTCAATCGCCGTAAATTGATTTTAGTGGAGCGGCTCTAGGGCTAGTATTAGTGTGAATCTTGTTTGGGGAATTAATAAGGCCCTTATTGGCAGTGATGCGATGCGCGGAGGTGACGAGGGCGGGACGGTTGTGTGTGTTAATGCTGCTGTGTTACATTTCTTGGCAGATTACCAACTCCGGACGAACTAAAGGGCACAGGCGCTGCTCCCAGAATGGATATTTTCTGTTTCTCTCCGACTCCGCTGTCTGCAGCTAAGACACGACGAGTGGGGAAATGCCAAATGTGTCGCAGCAAATGTCTTGACCAGTGAGAAGACATTGTCGGATCCCAAAAACAAGCCTCAAAAAGTACTGTATAAAGGAGGGTAAAGACTTAACCAGACTTGCAATGTGTAAACTATCACTGTGATTTAAGGACTTTTTGTTTGTAATATTTATGTGCTAAGTGAATACTGTGTGTAGGTTGAAGCAGTGGTTAGAAGCGGTGAATTTTCAACTCTAAAAATGATCAAAACAACCAATATTTCTTCTTGTTCTAAGCAAAATGCTGTTTAAACACTAGACATTTTAGAGAAATTCAAATGCTTAATTACATGGCTGGACGGCTGTTATGACTAAAGTTTTTTCCAAATAACTTTTAACATTTTAAAATTACATCACATGGCACCAGAAACATGGAGGGCTATGGTGTGTGCTATCCTGGTGCACACTGGGGTATTCTTGCACAGTTTTTCCGACGTGGTTTTACTGCAAATGCCAAATAAATTCTTGAAATTTTTGAATCAACATGAATTAACACGCCATATGCCAAAACCACTAATGATTCAAAAATATAAACGTAAGAATAAACTCTGGTTGGTCCGGTTGAATGATTGTTTAACGAGAAATCAAATGTGTGACTTTGTGCGAATCATTGGAACAAACATGTGACGTTGTGATGTCATCTTATTGGAAATGTTAACATATTATCCAACTTTTCAAGTAAATAAAGTATATTTAAAACAGCTTAACCAACTAAACAGTCAAGATTAGAGCGCTCTAAACACCTCTCATACGTATTATACTCTATTTAAAAGTGGGATACCAAACTTTTTTAAAAATAAAGAATACATTTGGTTTGTCCCTCTGGAAAAGGTCTTGTAAAAGGGAAATTTTGTGAAAAAAAATCTAGCCACAACATGCTGTGTTTATCTCAATTGGGGTAAAAAAAGTGGGCTGAGAGCTGATTGGCTGAGCAAGAGTGGTCCTCTCTTTTCACTTTTTTGTCTACGAAAGCTGATCTAAATATGATATGACAGAGGCCACAAATATATGCATGTGAAAACTAGTTACAGAAGAACTACACAAGGAACTAGTAAAATAGATGTTTTTAAATTTTACTACTGAAGTTATAGTTTTTGGGGTTTTCGTTATGGTTTAAAATCCGATACCTGGTTTCGATAGCATACTGTACAACATTCCCTGCCTTAGAAGCAGTGTACCATAAACATATTTCTATAGTCTTGCCAACCTTATAAGCTCTGCCTGCGAGAATGTCTAACACTATCCTTGTTGTGTTTGAATTATACATTGCTTGCTTTAAAAAAAACAAAAAAAACTCCTATCTCATCACCTCGACACGGTGAACTCAATCCCCAGGCTTCTGAAAACTACACCGCTCACTAGATCAATGATTAATAAGGCACAATACTGTCTGAGGCTCTGGCAACGCAACATTATCCGCTCCCACTGGGCTTGTAACCTTGTCCGTGCACTCACCATCCGCTTGTAACTTTGAGGTGTGGACTAAAGGAATGAGAAATGTTTAAAAAATAAATATATCGCTACCAGTATTTCTCCTCCACCGCTTGTTTTGTGCTGAAAGTGTCTTTTGAAGGATAGAGATTGTGGGGAATTACAACATTGAGGAATTGGATTTCTGCATTTACCATTATTTTCTTGGTGATTTTTTTTTATTTTAGAATGACATTTTCAAGTTGTTTTACCATCTTTATTCAAAATGACATACGCTACACTTCCAACTAAAACAAGATTTATAGCAACTCAAGTGTAAAATCGAAAATTATCCATACTTTGATCAATGTGGGGGTTTTAAAATGGTAATTTATGAACTTGTTTTGTCAAATAGGATGCAAAGGGATATATTTGGAAATAAAGGTTTTGTATCTTCTTTAAATTGTGACTCTTGTTGTATTTCCTGTGTTTTTAAGTCAAAGTGTTTTGCCGATTCACTATGAAGTTGTCTACATTGTTGGTGTGCAATTACAGGCACTAAGTAGAAAATATCCACATTTGAACCTTTTTGGAGATGCTGCCGGCAACATAAAGGTTAGACATTTTTATCATGTAATTGTGTTTTTGTGAAGCTCTGAGTTTGATTTAATAACACCTTAAAGGTCAACTATGGACAATGTGCTTTATATGGTAATGTAGCCAGCAGTGCGCTTAAATGCATCTTTATGGTAAGGTTACAGGCAACGGGCAACATATTCTTTTTCTTTTTTTTTATTGCGCGGAAGAAAATGGTTACTATTAATTTTCTTTTTCTGCTTTTCCAGAGGCCATAACAACCATAATGTGCTACAATGGATTGAGTAGATTTGATCTTGATTTGAAAACATGTTGACATTCTTAAAAACAATGGAATAACCAGCTTTAGTCTTATATCCAGCACAGACATGTAAATGTGAACTTTATTTATCCCCATAGCAGGGAACTTTGTCCTCTGCATTTGACCCATCCTGTAATGTCACAGGGCGTCTGTCAGGAGCAGTGGTACCCATCTCCAGATGTTGATACTCAGCTTGGTCAGGACTACCGGAGCTGCGGGATTTTACCTGCTATGCATGTTATTAGTGTTGAGGGAAACCGGAGCATTTGGAGGATACCCACTCAGACACCTTGCTGCCCTACGTATTACATGTTCTATTGGCAAATCATGTTTCAAGTTACAGATAAGTTCACTTGAAACAGATAAACAATTTTTATTTGTATTTTTCTGGATGGTACTGGATACATTTTATTATTACCTTTTAGGTAGTGTGGCCTGTGCTCTAGCAATGTTAAACAGTCTTGTGTTTATTGAGGTAGTCTGTTGCTAAACACTATCTTGAGGAAAGAACACAGTACAATTTTTCACTTGGTGACGACGTATGAAAACAAGGTTAAGGTTCTTTAATGTATCTGAAGGGAAACTTGTCCTCTGCATTTGACCCGTTCTGCAATCCCACAATTGCAACCTGCAATATCTGGAGATGTGCCTCGATGCATTCCTGCAGTAAGTAGATTTTTTTACCCCTGTATTTGCCCTCAAACTTAAGTAACACCTTCTTTCACAGCTGGCTGTATGATTCTACACTGTATTATGAATCTGCCATAATCTTGGAATGTGTTGCATCTCCAGGCCCGCAATCTTCTCCAACCCATCTTTCTGCACTTTCTCCCTCACTTTGCAGATGAACCTGTCTTCTCGTGCTCTCAACACGCCATCGGGGCTGTCATACTGGGGCTGAAAACTCATCATTAAGGCTTTCTACTGCGGGTCAAAGGAACAGATCCATAGCCGGCCCGATTACACGATTCCTGCGCGTCTAAAGTGAAAAGTGCCGAGTGAGCTGTGCACGGTGCTGGTCTCTTGTGCATTGTGCCTTGACCCGACTGTCCATCATCGCCCCCAACAATGGTTAACTGTGTGACCCCTCGGTGGTGTGTGCAGCCTGATAAAGAGCGCCTCACATCCACAGCTTAGAACCAGACACAATGTAAAAGAGCTGCTTTCTTTGGTCTATTCCGTGAACGGGCACTGCACAGTTTGGAACCTGAATGACCTCAGCTTGTCAAAATATTGTTTTACCCACATTGTTACACTGTCATAAGTCAGTATATGGGTAAAAATGCAATACTTTTTTCTTTCAATTCAACTTCAATCACTGCTAGACAGAACAAAAAGGCGTCTTAAAGCGTACCAAGTCCTTTCTGGCTTTTTCTAATAATTACTCATGTTGCATTGTTCATAATTCTTGCATTGCTCTAATATCAATGTGATTGTTTTGTTTTTTGAATTGATGAGAAAACCAGTTTACAACTCCATATTTTAGATTATTTGATGATTAAGACCAATGGTTGTAGACGGTCCACCAAAGGTAACATATTTGACTTTTAATTTTTTTTTCACTTCAGCAAGGAAGTTTTTTATTGTTCTGCTTGTATATCACAATCCAACAATTTCAGTTAAGATTTATAATTCTGTAATTACTGGGCCTTTTTCACATGAACTATTACTGCTGTTGATAATTAACTAAAACTGCACCACTATTAAACTTGACAGAAAACGAAATGTCTTGGCACATTTCTCTCCATTTTAATCATATATAGACATTTATTCCCATCTATAATCTAGGCATTTGGTACATGGAAAGTGAAGTAATCCAGCTCTATGCTACTTGTGTGTACAAATAAAAGTATTTCCTTCAGAATTGACAAAGAGCAAACCAACTCCAAGTCTGCATCTGAAATCAGCACTTTTGCACACAAATGAAAAAGAATTCAAGTCCACCGTGAAACCGCCGTGTGCTTCAGAACCATTTTATTCAGTGGTTTACAATCAGCGCAGGTAGTAGTCAGTGCGTGGCTCAAGGACACTTTGACAGGAGCGGTACATTACTGTGACTGTGAGAGCGTCTTAATGTTCCCCCCAGAAAGAAGAGAAGTCACAGTGAACGCTTCTCTCATGTAAAACGTGCTTTTATCTCAGTTACTTTAGATGAAACATTTTAAGATACATCCCAATGTCTGTCTCTCTCTTTCGGTGACTGTTGTGATCCTTGTTCCATTTGTTAGTCTGACAGCTTATGGCTACGTCTTCATTAGCACATTAAAATTCCACTCTTTTGGCATTTGTCAAACGAGCGCGGATCGACGCCGGCTCGTGCGAAGATGGATTGGGTTTTAATCCAATTCCCGTCGATCTTTGGACACAGTCTGTTCTAATGTTTTTTGTCAGGAGTATTTGGATGCACAATTGTGGTTGCAGACATACAACTTCCCACAATTTTCAAAGGACAATGTAAACAAATAAAACCAAATAAAATGGCCATGAGAGTTAATCAAATTATTAGAAAAATTGTCAGTTAAATCCAGCAACATGACCAATAAATTACTATATATTGTATAGACTTTTTATTTTATTTTACTTATTGTAGTCTGGGATTCCTTTTAACACTTAATGACTTTAATTACACTACATAATTGTGCAATCGCAATTATTGGACATTCGTTGTTAAAAGAACACTTCGGTGGACAGTCTTCTGCTTTCTTCCATAAAAATAAGGGTCAGGGAATGTGTTCGACTCTGCATTACATTCATCATTCAAAACATGTTATGCCTTTCCAGAGATCTGACTCGGAGATATCAAGGAGAGAGTTTTTTCTGAAAGAATTTAGTTATTATAATCAAAACATTGTATCTTGAATGGTGTAAAAGGTCCTTCAAATGTTGCATGCATATGGCGCCTGAAACCTGGTACTGGCTTCAACGCTTACAGCTGTTACTGTTGGACATTCTCCGCAACAAATGGAAAAAATAAAGTGTCAAAAAAAAGTGTACAGAACAGTTGTCTTCCACCTTTTCCTCTGAACAAATACAAGTCTGCTCACACAACCACAACACTCCCTCGATTCGGCCTCAGATGAGATTGGCCAAACTGGACGTGGTCTCCCTGCGCCCGGGACGGTCCATGTGTCCCGAAACCGTGAAAATATGCCACACCCGGTCCACCAAGCGCCGACCGTGCCTCGTCCTCTCCAGCAACATCACCACGGCGGCGTAGACCCCCACTCCCGCCACGGCCGCCCCCCCTCCGGTCAGCAGCACCACCCCAGAGATGTACATGTCATTGAGCGCCTGACCCGGTTTGGGCATGTGATTGGCCAGAGCCAGATGCAGCAGGACCCCGCCGCATATGAGAAGCGAGGCGCCGGTGATCAAAACCACCAGCAGATCCGACAGCCCGCCGCTTTTCAACATGTCTATTCTCCGCCTGCTCCGCACACAGTTCATGTCTTGCACGGCCGAGCTCAGCAGCTGCTTGAGGAGGACTCCGAGAGCGAGAAGGCAGAGCGCAGTGCCTACTCCCAGTCGCCATTCGCTGGACACGCTGGTGGTGGTGGACAGGAGGCCCACCCCGCCCAGTCCGCAGCCCAGTATGAGGAGTATGGACACGCAGTAGCAGAGCAGAGACTTCCGCGGATCTCGGAACCACCATAGTTCCACCTGCTCCTCCAAAATGTTGTTTTGGATTTGGGCAGGGTCGGCCGGTAATGACTCGGGGTAGTCCTGGTGGTGGTGGTGGTCCCTCACAGGAGGAAAGTGGTCCAGTTCAGGCATCCTGCTTTGGGGTCCAGCGTGGTGAGTGAAGCTGCCACCACTGCAGCAAACTCAGTCAGTTGTTATTTGAGATTGTTGACAATATAATCCAAACTAAAACTCCAGTCTATTATCACCTTAATTCAAATGGAACCGCCTTTCTTAATGACACTGTAGTCTAGATTCCAGAGGTTGAAGCAAAGTGGGTGTCTGAAAAATTGCCCTTTTACCGTTGATTTTCAATAAATATAAGTCAAGTTTCAGCGAAATTGGAGATTTAGTGATGCGTATTAAAGTAGAAAAAGTTTCACCCACAACATATATACAAAGGTATATTAAAACATAGTGATGTTGGTCCTGTTTCCTCCGAGAATGTTTGAGTAAACGTACAATAAGTGAGCGCTTTCTTTTATTCTTTCACGTAACTGGGAACTTAATTTTTCTGTTAAATCTGTTGGCTGACAAAAAAGAAAAGATCCACAAAAGTGCAAGTGTCCGGCCAGAAGGACCACCACAATCAGATGTCTTGTTCCCGATGCTTGAATCGAGCGTGTTTTTACTTTGGGCTACATAAACAGATGAGATGAAGCAAAGGCGGCGGTGAGTCGATTCTGCTCTTTGTTGGTAAATCCAGCGGTCCGTGTTGAGCTCCTTGTTTGTGCGTCAATATCCAATCAAAGAGCTTGTTGTCCGGAGCGGCGTGCGTAGGAAAGCAGCATTCACCTGGAAAAAGAGAAGAACAACTGTGAGACTATGAAGGAGTTTCTTAAAAAATCCCAGAATAATGCAGATTTCTAACTTCTTTCTTTCTAATTTCTACTGTCATTTGTCATTTTCACCTAGTTTCTATTTTATAGATCTATGTCATTCTGGTAATCATGGGTACCCATCGTACTTCCCTTGTAAATAATACCTTTACAACTCATTCAGTATATAATTTTAAGAACAATTTCAACTGGAAAACATTTTATCTTTTGCATACTTAGAGGTGTCAGCAACTTAAACAGGAAGTGTTTTTTTTTGTTTTCACAATAATATATTTAAAATACATGGATAATTTTAAATGTATCATTGAGTAGGGATTCACACCAATATCTACAGATCGAGTGCGTAGGAGGAAAGGCCTGTGTAGCCGAATGTGATTCCCGCACACTGTCTTACTTGCAAATTACAAATAATGTATTAGAAGTGCGACGTTTCAGCGTAATGCCTTCATCAAGCAAACATCAAGATCAAATGTATTATTGTTGAGCCTAGGCAGGTCCACCCAGTGTGTGTCTTCACAAAAATTCCCTCTTTTCACATTTTGAGAAGTAACCAACATTCACTTTCAGAAAGAGCCCTGTGGCACTTTGGGCTGAGAGCTGATTGAGTTCGATCCTCTCTTTTTCAAGTTTGTCTTCAAAATATGATCAGAAGTTGTGACAGATATAAAAGATAAAAAAGAAAATAATTGTTCCGTTTCCGAAACAGATAAGTGGCATTGGAAACGTATTTCAAATGCTTACAATTTTACCAAGACTTTTGAAAACACATATATTTGTCATACAAATAAAGTTTCACCCTTGCACTGCCAATAACAAAACATGTAAAACAATAAACTCAGGTCTGTTTTTGAAAATCATCTTTTCATATATGCACGTAAAAACTAGTGCTCTACTGCTTTAGAACCGAGAACTAACTCTTTATAGTTACAGTTCATAGATTTTATTTCATAGTGTCATTCTTTGTGGGTTGAAAGTAAGGTCGATTTAATCATCTCCAATTCTTGAATCAAAACAGAATTATGGGACAAAACTCTTGCCATTGAATATCTTAGATTGAACTACAAAGTGACACTTCAAACTTTGCTCGAACAAACAAAAAGAAAGAAAGAAAAATAAAAAATGGCTGACTTGCTGACACTGGCAACCTCTTCCATCTCTCATTATCACTATGCTAATGCGCCGCTACAGCAGACAGCAGGATAAAACGACTTTGGCTGCCCATGGAATAAACAATGGCTGTAAATAAACATCCACGTCTGATGCATGGGATGTAAATTTCCTTTTCCCTTTTTATGAATCTTGCACGTCAAAACACCTCGGCTAAATCTATTATCCCCAATCCTATAATCTTTATCCTGGCTCAGCATATTCCACGTATAGCGGTGTAGTTTGTAACCTTATCACACTTCTTAATGCAATCATGTAAACACACACACAGTCTTGTACGGGCGCCTTCACACGGAGGAGCTCAAGGTTATGGCTGCAGACAGCTTGTCTTTAAAACCCTGCCAGAGCTCCTTTATTTCCATCAAAGTCAGCAGTGCGGCGCAGGACCCTAGTTGCCCCAGAACAAGCTGACAGAAGTGACAGACTGGGGGATTGAGCTGCCTTGGATCTTCAAAATGTATAGTCAAAATGTCATTAGCGTAATTCAGGCATGACTTTTGCTCCTTCACTAAATTTCAAAGTTAAAATGTGGATAATAGTTGAAGTTTTTCTTGGGTTTAAATCCATTCATTTTTGTAAAGGTGGCTCCATATGACTGTATATAGATGGACGATATTAACCCACGAGCTCACTGATTCACAATAAGGAAGTGTTCATGAACAAACAACGTTTTGCTCCAGCTCCCTCCGGCTCCGATTGAAAAGTACTTTGAAAAGTAAACTTCTTTTGCTCATAACGGTTGTGTCACACTCAGCATTTTGGACTTAAAATAGTATGGTTTAGCACTATCTGTGATCCCGGGGTTTTTATTTTGATATTTATATTGACCAATCGGATGCCTCCATTCGCAGGGGGGAATTTTAGCTTGCCTTAGCAACCACCTTAGCAACATGTCTGCCCTTGTAACGTTGCAAAACTAACCCAGCCGCATTTAGCAAATGGTATGGGTGGCGTCAGCACTGAGTTATTTGACTGCTCATATACAGTCCATGGTTCGCTCACAATAATAAAACATTACCCAATGTTTACACATGTTGTTTAAGTATTACTTTGTTAAAGGTGCTCAGGTCTATAGTCTGTAGGCTTCATTGTGACATCACATTCCAAAAAGCTCATAGTTTAAATTAGTGCAGAGGGGTAGTTGAAAAATATGTCCTGCTGTGAATGGCAACTCTCAAGGTAAAACTAGTTTATCTTTCATTTATCCGCAATTCCTGAAATTATAACTATCACCAAATCCAACATGTTTTTTGTCATGTTTTTTGAATTCTAGAACATGAACACTACCAAGATATCGTGCATGGAAGATGTAGTAATCCTGCAACAACTTTGTTGACGTAATTCAATCTTGTATGACTGTAAAAGTGTAAAAGCAGGTCAGGAAAAATCTCCTGTATTGCTGATTATATATAAAATATGACTGTAGTTCTTTAGGACACGTTTAAAATGTGAACTTTGCACACTAACCTCCTCTCGCATCGTAATCCAACGCTCATCTTTGAAATAGCAGTGAGATATTTGAGCAGATTTTACAAAATATCGCCAGTCACGTGGAAGTTATGGAAGAAATCTCTATGCAAAGAGTGTTGTTTTTAAATAGTTGAATGCAGTTCTTCGGTCAATACATTTTTGATTCATAAATGTTTGTGTGATCACACTGCCCTGCATTAAAGGCTTCAATGCTTGCGAAATGTGTGTTTCACCTGCCACCTATCCCCGCCCATTCCTCTGTACTCATGATAATTCTCCAGTTGTCAACAGGAAGATGTTTTAGGTCAATAATGTTCACCCACGCCTGCTCCAGAGACCACATCACCCCCATCCTCAAACAACTCCACTGGCTCCCTGTCCCATACCACATACAATACAAGGTCCTCCTCCTCACCTACAAGTCCCTCCATAACCTGCCCCCTCTTACCTCACTGACCTCCTCCATCCTCACTGTCCCACCCGCCGCCTCAGATCCACAGACTCCAGAAACTCCAACCTCCTCACTCCCCTCAGGACTAAACACTGAACCTTGGGGGACCGAGCTTTCGCCACAGCTGACCCCATTCTCTGGAACTCACTCCCAAAACCCATCAGAAACTCAGAATCACTACAGAACTTTAAATCACTTCTCAAAACCCACCAGTTTCAGCTTTCCTTTCCTTTTTTGTGTTCAATAATTACTTTTATCTGTTTTGTAAATAGTCTTTGAGTGTCCAAAAAGCGCTATATAAGTTTGATGTTTTATTATTAAACAGTATCCCAAAAGAACAAATGTCTCCTTTGAAATCCTGTCCAAGTCCAACCAACAAAGAAACCCTGTTTAACCCACGTCTATTACCTACTTACTGTTTTCAGTCAAATTACAATCCTACCCAGTCACATACTTTCACAGGTTTTAGGAGGTGCAAAGAAATCCAGCAAATACCAGAGCAGTAAATTCATCCAAGTGATTAATTGGCACTGACAGATGATAGGGCTGAAGTGAATTGGGTGTCGGTTTTTACCACAATGTGATGAAAAGTGCCAGTGATAACACATTAACCTGAGAAATCCAATACTACTACTGCTGCTGCTGCTGCTGCTGCTGCTGCTGCTGCTGCTGCTGCTGCTGCTGCTGCTGCTACTGCCTCAGCAAAAGGGTTAGCTTTGGGGTTTATTGGTTTGGTGGTGATTGTGGAGTTTGAGTCATAAGTTTTGGTGGGTTTTTGATATGCTTCCTGCACTAATGCCGTTTGTGCATTAGTGCAGGAAGCGTATCAAAGCTTTATTAGTCTACACACAGGATGGATATTGGATATTGTACATGTTATCAGTTAAACTGTACACAGTCCAACAGTAAAGGGATCAATCTATATTATTGGTCTGCTATAGTACACGGTGCAAAGTGACTATCAACATACTGTAAGTGAGTGAAAAAAAATAGTAAAATGATTCAAGAATAAAAAATCTGTTATGAATCTAAAATGGAACTAGGATTTAAAAAGCAAATAATTTGAGCCAGTATTCTCAAACAAATATATGTAACAGTATGATAAATAAACTTTATTGATCTCACAATGGAGAAATGTACATGTCATTTCATCGACAGTAAAAAGATCAATCAATATTTTTGGACATTTGTAATGGATAAAATGTCTGTGGAAAAAGACCGGAAGTGTGCAAATGTGTAAATGTGCATGATTATTTATTGTCCTCGGAGGGAATATGTGTCCTCTGCATTTGACCCATCCGGATGCCACTAGGGCTTCAGTTGTTGCCGTAGTAACAGCACCCAGGGACCCATCTCCAGATGTTGATACTCGGGTTGGTCAGGACCAAAGCTGGAGGATTTTATCTATTGTCCAGGACCTTCTTGTTGAGAACTGAGAGTGCAGTCCACTCAGCCACTGTGCCACCCAATGTACTACGCATTCTATTGACAAATCTTGTTTTAAGCTACAGATAAGTTATGTGGAGCTGGGCTTGTATAAACATGCACAATAATATAACATTTAACCTCTAAACATATTTGAATCTTATTGGAGTTTATTTTTACAGGTGATTTTACTGGATACATGTTATTGTTATCTGTTTTGGTAGTGTCGCCTGTGCTCAAGCAATGTAAAGCTTTTAACATGTATAAAGGTTAAAATAATAATAATAATAATAATAATAATAATACAATTGCCCTATAAAAAAAGTATCATTATGTGTTGAAAATTAGTTTATTAGCCCAAAAGATTCATTCAAGAATAAGTGCTGTGCTATCCAAATCGGTATTTGTTGCTTGTCTCAAAGTTTGACAAAATTTTATGACATATTATGACAACATTACACCAATCAAGACGATGCCTAAATGCCACCATGTTATCAGGAAATCATCTGAGACACAAGCTCCGTCTAGCTGTTCTTACTATTATGTAGCCAACACAATGATTTATGTGATATTTTTGATTTCCTGGACACATAGGTATCTCTGTAGCAGACAAAAGGACCTACGCAACCTAATCAATTCTCTGCCAGAATTCTTTGCCTCCGTCTTCTCCAAACTAAAGCTCACATTTCTTATTAGCGCGGACAAGTCTCGCTACGCAATGAGTCGCAACGTACACGGCGCGGGAGATGACGCTTCACGTGGTGTCGGATGAAAAGGCAGGTGATTAGAGCAGGAAAGGAGCCGTGGAGGTGAGAAGCTGTTTATTGGCAACATGCTGTTCCAAATACATTAAACAGTGTGTGTAATGTGTGTGTGTGTAGTCAAGTCTGGGGCTACAATCTTGTTCCCGGACACTTTCTAAAATGGGAGTTTTGTTTTATTTTTCGAAATGATTAGTGGCTCAAAGCAAGAAGTTCCTGGGTTCGAATGTACCTTTCTGTGTCGAGTTTGCATGTTCTTCCCATGTCTACGTAGGTTTCCTCCGGGTGCTCCAGTCACCCCTATCACTAAAAACATGCCCATTATAATTGAAAGTGTATTAATAAACCTATAATAATACTTACAGAATATGAACCTATGTTTATTTTGATGTGTACAAGGACAAGTATTTGCACATTTTTGAAAGGAGATACTGTAAGATGACCCACGCAGGCAGGAAGAGGCAACTTGTTTATTTATCTGACCACAAGCGCTACGATAGACTTCAATGAAAAAGACCAAAAAAAATCTGTAATTTCAGTGGGACTTTACTGGTTGAATAAATAAATAAATAAATAAATGTATTTATTTATTTATTTAGAGGATAAGACCCTTGAGATGAACCATCTCATTGTCAAGGGGGTCCTCGAGATTTCACAAAGTGACAGATACAGCAAAACAGATGCAAATAAAAAAAAGAATACAAGAAAATCCAATACAAAGCAACCATAACAAATACACACACATACACACACATAAACCGTCAATCACTCACACACATACACACACACACACACACACACACACACACACACACACACACACACACACACACGCTGTGACTGTAATGTAATTACACTAAATAAGGATAATACTATTAATAATAGTTGTAATAGTAATAACATTCAACTCACAATGTGAAACTAGGTAAACTCATTTCAAGCTAAATGAATGATAAGCATTTATTTGTTGATAAGTCACTTTTATCCTGGACAACACCTCCCACTGCACAGGACTGTAGAGGAGCTGAGGAGCTCTCTCAGTGGAAGAAGGAGCGCTACCGCAGGGCCTTTATCCCCACCGCTGTCAGACTGTACAACAAGTCACTTTAAGTCACTTGCATTAGCACTGAAAAACCTGCACTATTATTGACACTGTTTCTTGATTGCCACTTTTTATTGTACATAATATATTCTGCATTTAACATGTTTGCACATTTCTTTCTTTTGCACAATCCTGAGTGTTTCTATCCATGCCAGATGTGACATGTACATTTCTCCTGTGTGAGATCAATAAAGTCCATCTTATCTTAATTGACTCAGACCTTGTAAAACCCCTACAAAATGTAACTATTTTGAAAATGGTCAGTAAGCCATAATTATCCACATTAGAACAAAAGGCTTGGCATATGTCACTTTGCATGTAGGAGGTTTATGTCATATTGGTTTGTGAGATTTCATAACACTTTGAAGCAACTTTTGTTAAAGTTAAACTCATCATTCTATCAATGTGCAGAAGCCAGTACTTTTCCCTTGTTTTGTCTATCTGAAGGCCAAGCTACATGGCACCGTGGAAGCTGCTGATTGGAGGTCTCCATGCCTCCGCTCTGTATAATACACTTGCATTCTGTTGTATCTGTTGTTCGTGTTGTTCGTGCTGTCTCTACCATCGACAATAAAACATGTCTTCTGTCTGAATGAAAGACGCGATCCCAGACATGTCATCTTCTTCAGGTGGTGGAAGGATGCGGGCATTGTCTGTAACATCTAGTGAACAGAAGACTACTTTTTTTTTACAAGCTGAAACGTGTGATTGAAAGACACGTCACAGAAGAATTCATGGCTCGACACAAATGCAGCCTGAAGAATCAACACGGAGAAGTGGGAGAGACTGTTTTCAAAGCAATATCTGGAACCACCATCAACTGATGAAGTTTGGTATTTTACTGAAGATTGTTGACAAGTTTTATGAAAGATCTGAACATGTTTTATGAGTTTGAGTTTTTTGAAGTATTCCGAGTACCGAGTGAAGTACCGAGTTTATGAGTTTTTGAAGTATTGAGTTATGATGTTATGTTGCTGTTTATCGATCCTGATGGTCACACGGGAATGTGTGACTGTGAACCAGAGAGGGGGGAATGTGAGATTTCATAACACTTTTAAGCAACTTTTGTTAAAGTTAAACTCATCATTCTATCAATGTGCAGAAGCCTGTACTTTTCCCTTGTTTTGTCTATCTGAAGGCCAAGCTACAATGGCCTCAAACTAGCCTGACCTTACCCATCTGTACTCTCCGGTCAATCATCATTTCCCTGCACGTAACATCTGGGTCTGGTCCCTGTGTTGCGATTACATCTTTTAAATTCCGATGTAATCGCAAACACAGCGAGCGCAGGAGGCGGGTGTTGTAGTTAGATGTGAGTGACGTCAAGAGTTTGCACTGAACGGGCAGGTTGTAGTTTGGCAATCACAAAGAATGCGATAGAAAGAGAAATGAGAAAGAGAAATGTATAGCAAAAGTCATTTCTGGCAAAGATTGTGGTGCTACACCCCATGGGCTCCGTTAGCGGCAAAGAAGGTGGCAAAGTTAAATGCTAAATGCTAACGACTCACTCGGGCGCATTACATACTGTACGTCACAGTAAGCTCAGATCCAATCGTTTCAATCTGTAAAAGGAGTTGACCCCCCCCACCTGTAAACGGAGCTCAATGGAGCACCTCCAGACCATAGTAGGAAATGTCATTTGTACTATGGTGTGGTACGATCAGGCTAGCCTCAACCAGGGCTGGACTGGGACAAAAAAACGGCCCGGGCATTTTTTCCTTCTTACCGGCCCAGGCATGTTTTTGTTTTTTACAGTTTGTTTATACCAGGGATCGGCAACTCAAAAGGTTCAAAGAGCCATATTTGACAAAAAATACTAAAAACATTTGTCTGGAGCCGCAAAAAAATAACAGCCTTGTATAAAGCTTATATGAAGGTTACACAATGTAGCTACATTAGCTACATTAGCCTATTATCTAAACCAAGTAAAGGCTACAAATACATGATTAGCATTCATGATTGTCAAATGTATGTTTTCACTGCAGCGTGTCCTGGAGAGAATGACGCACCATGTGATGACTCTGCTTTAACTTTGACTTCCATTTTTTTGCCTTCATGCAACTGTAGAAATACAGTAAATAAATCTGCTTTTTGGCTCAAAGGTCACACACCTGCACTGTCCGCTCATATCGATTACGTCACAGGCTGAAGTTTGCTGGAGCTGAATGTCCTTAATGGCCTTTTCTTTCACAGTCTTTGCGGAGGTTTTTGAAGTCTGAAAAAGGTGCTCCGGATTTTGTATGAAAGAATCCTTCACGTAATCACCGTGAACGGTATTTAGTGCTTCATTGTTCCTCGTGTTGCAACAAAACTTCCCATTACATCGCAAACATGAAGCAGTCCTTCCTCATTGACTGAAAGCAAATGTTCAGTCTTGTTCTTAGTCCAGTCTTATTATCGACTCGTTCTCTTTTTATCTTTGGGATCCGTGCGCACACGCCGGTTTGTTTACAGCAGCGGCCGTCTGCCGCGCCACAGGATATGACTCACTACGTTGACAGAAATGTTGAAATTGAATATTACTTATACACATTTTTACAGCATTGAAATACGTTAGGAATGTTTTTCCTCCTACAGAAACCACATTCAAATTAGGAATAAAATATAGCCCTCCCACTCCATTTTCAGACATTTTTGAAAAGGCTCCAGGAGCCACTGGAGGAGCACTAAAGGTTGCCGACCCCTGGTTTATACAGTATATGGAAGCAAATACTGTAGAGGATCAGGATGTCTACAGTTTCAACAAAAAAATAAAGTGCAATAGTCTACATTACAAGAGAGTAATAAACATGTCTCAGAGTGAGGGAGGTGGACACAGACAACACTGTTGTTTGTTACAGGGATGAGAATTGGTCAAAAAAGTCTGAAATGCATAATGTCAGCCATTGGCTGGCTCTAAATCTGTTTAATTTTTTCACAACATTTTACTTTTGGGCTCAAACATGAACTTTTAATGCAATGGGAAATTTAGGCACCCGAGCTTTAATTTAGTCGCACTTCGAGAGGAGAGGGGAGACGCGGACTGTTTCCTGCAGCGGTGTATTTATTGGGTGCACAAATTACGCAAAGACACGCATGGTCCTGTGCACGTTTATGGTCTTGGGTACATGGTCACGTTGCGGCTACGCGCTCACCGTGTTGTGTTGTGAGCGGCTCCCGGTGAGCGGTTCCCGCGTCCAGCTCAGAGCCGCTGGATGCGGGAACACTGCGGCCGCTGAGGTGGTAGAATCCCGTTCCAGTACATACAGCAGGTGCCCCGCGGACACGCGCGCCCCCTCGAACAGTTCTCAACGGATTTACACTTTTCACAAACATCTTTTTTGTATGAGGCAAACAGACCGGCCCAAATATGGGCATCGGCCCTTCTGGCATTGCCCGGTACGCCCGATGGCCAGTCCAGCCCTGGCCTCAACCCTGTCACTATTCCAAAACTGAGACACGGTAGTTGAGAATTGCTTTGCCCAAGTGGTTTGAATTTCCACCTTTGTTAGATACGCATGGACAAGGCCAGGCTAAGGCCAAGGCCAGGCTAAGGCCAAGGCCAGGCTAAGGCCAAGGCCAGGCTAAGGCCAAGGCCAGGCTAAGGCCAAGGCCAGGCTAAGGCCAAGGCCAGGCTAAGGCCAAAGCCAGGCTAAGGCCAGGCTATTGTGTGTTTTCCTTTGCAAAGTTTGACAAAGCTGAATGTGGGGCCTTTTCTTACACATTTACGCCTTTTCTTGGTGAAAGTGTTCTGCTTTTTAAACTTTCAATTAACTTGATACATCGATTTTTAAAAGTACAGACTTGCTTTTGTTTTACATCTGTTACACAGAGTGGGACAGGAGTAGACTGAACAAGCTGGTCAGGAGGGCCAGCTCCACTATGGGCTGCCCCCTGGACTCTGTGGAGGAGGTGAGGGACAGGAGGGTGCTAGTCAAAGCCACCTCCATCATGAACAACATGTCCCACTGCACAGGACTGTAGAGGAGCTGAGGAGCTCCTTCAGTGGAAGACTTGAGACACCCTCAGTGCAAGAAGGGGCCTTTATCCCCACTGCTGTCAGACTGTACAACAAGTCACTTTAAGTCACTTGCACTAGGACTGAAAATAAACAAAATAAAAACTGCTCTACTATTGCCACTGTTTCTCTAACTTTTTATTGTACATATATATATCCTGCATTTAACATGGTGCACATTTCTTTCTTTGCACAAATCTTGAGTGTTTCTATCCAAGCCAGATGTGACATGTACATTTCTCCGGTGTGAGATCAATGAAGTCTATCTTGTCTTATCTTATCAGAACTTACAACCTGTAATGCCCTCGTGGACCCCATGTTGGCCTCTCTGCCACCCTCATCCAATGGCAATGACACAAGTACTAATCTCACTTTTTCACCTTGCGTTCTTGCTGATCCTTGCAAATATTATAACTTCATATTCTGCTGTGTATCGTAGTGTTGGTGCCGCTGTGCTCCTCCGCCACCTCAAAACAACACTCCCACAATTAGGCTCTTTTCCTGTCTGCTGGGATTAATTAGTGACTCCATGACACACGGTCCCAAGTTTACCATTCAAACACTCAAAAACACACACACGCACATGCGCACGAACACACGAAGGGGAGGAGGCATAAACAATCTCAGGGATTGTTCAGGGCTGCAGTTTGTCCATTTTATCTTTTAAATGCTGCATAAATCCTGCTGGATAAAACATTGATACCTAATTTGTAGTAGTTAGAGGTTAGAGGTTTCTTGAACTGTTGTATAACTGCAGTTCATTTGTTTAATTTAGACTCACATTATTCTGCATTTTCGTCATCTGCCCCATCAGTGTTGCCCTATTTGTCATACAAAGCAGGGGAAACATGTCTAGATTCTATACAAAAATTACAAAAGAAGTCATTAGAATAGTGAGTAAAGTGGGATATCTTGCACCTAAGAATAATTTATTTATACAAAATAAAACTTTAAAACAATGACATTTTAGGGGTTAAAATGTTAGAGATTCTTTTGGATAATAAACAACAAAATCCCAATGTGAATCTCAAGAGAAAAGAAGATTAAATCTCAGGTTTTTTTTTTTATTTTTTATATGTGCTAAAGCAAGAACTAAAGTGAAGTCAAGGTGTGTTTCTGTTCTCGGAGGGAAATTATGGAATGAATTAACTATCATTCAGATCTATAGTACATGTTTTTAGTGGTAGGGGAAACCGGAGCACCCGGAGGAAACCTACGCAGACATTGGGAGAGCATGCAAACTCCACTCAGAAAGGCCCTGTTCCGACCAGAATTCGAACCCAGAACCTTCTTGCTGAGAAGCGAGAGTGCTATCCACTCAGCCACCGTGCCACCCCAAGTCAAATAACTGAAGATGTAGAATGGGATTGGCTCAAACAAGCTGCTTTTGCCTGATTCTTTTTTGGTTGCAATTCCTTTTATTAAATCACAAGTTGGAATTGTAACGTTGATGTGACGACCAAAGTAAAACCAAGCAATCAATCAATCTGTTGAACTGGTTTAGTCCCTAATCATAGCAGCCGTGCTTAAAAAAGATCATTCAGATTCAGATACATTTTATTTGCCATTTGCAGTAAAACCACATTGGAATACATTTGCAAAAGTCCCCAGTGTGTACCAGACAAGTACATACATAAATCAAGATTAAAAGTACAGGAATAAAACCAACACAACAGGAAACAATTGCCACTGTGAAATCGATCGACTAAAACCGTTTCGATACAAGTGCGAGATCATTAAAGTGCTTTGTTCAAACTGATAACAGCTCGTGGAAAGAACAAGGCGTTTCCAGGGGCCAGAAGAGTCATTGATTAGATAAGATAAGAAAAAACTTTATTGATCTCACAGTGGAGTCATTTGCATGTTACATTTGGCCTCATAAAGATCCTGCAGGTCTGTAAAAAGTCAGGAAAAGTACACACAGTTACAAAAGTAATAATTATATGAGACATTGATCAGAATCAGAATAAAATAAACTAAACAATCTCGGATGCACTATTACGATGCTGGTTTTTAATATTGGCCAGAATTGTGTATCAATAAAATCATACAATTTATGATGATGTTGTCACAAGTCAGCTATTCTTTAATTTGGCAAAGATGAGAGTTGACAATCTCCGTCTCCTCACCAGCATTATTTACTATCAGGTCTCAACATTGGCGCATGAAAAAGCTGGACCATCCCTCAAACAATACAAAACAATACATCCATCCATCCATCCATTTTCTTCCCCTTAATCCATTTCTGGGTCGGGGGGTATTTTCCTCTAGCGTTCAATTTCTCATTGCTCCTAATTTCTAGTAGTTGTGGTGAAACTTGAAATATTTGAATATTTCTTAAAAGTTCTGTACTCCAACTTAAAATGTGAAACCTGAAGAAGATGACATGTCTGGGATTGCGTCTTTCATTCAGACAGAAGACATGTTTTATTGTCGATGGTAGAGACAGCACGAACAAAACACACGATCACAGATACAACAGAATGCAAGTGTATTATACAGAGCGGAGGCATGGAGACCTCCAATCAGCAGCTTACACGGTGCCATGTAGCTTGGCCTTCAGATAGACAAAACAAGAGAATAAATTGTATTGTGTATTGTATTGTATTGTCATAAAGTGAAGATTCAAATTTTTTCTGGTTAAATTACGGCTATCAAAGAACTTTGACTTGTTTTACAAAATTAAACAACAAATTGTTGGACATGTTTTATTTATTTAAACATTTATTGAAGTTGAAAGTTTTGTAAATAAAACCACACATGGCAGTTTACTTTCACTGCATACATGGTGGTGATAAACTACTACTGGAGCCATAGCTGGCCTGGGGCAGACTGACAGAAGCAAGACCCCTTCCGGATCCTAACGGATCTGGCTTCCACCTGCAGATAACGCCACAAGAAAGCAAGGAACTAAATATTAACAGTTTAACTTGGTAACATCACAATCCAAGGACATTTTTGTCCAGTTTGATTTTTAAAAAAAATACGTGGAATTTGTTTTAAAAAGTGACCAAACTTTTTCATTCAACCAGATCTGCGTGGACTTTCATTTGCATTGGCAGACGATGTGTACAGCCTGCACTTTGCCATCTGTCCAAACTGAACCAGCGCAGTTTCCCACATCCCAAATCCTCTTCATTTACATCTATCGTCGAGCCGCTTCTGTCTCATCAGCATCCTCCATCTCCAGTAAAACAACAGCAACACACAGCAGCGCAGAGCGGGAGGGGCGGACTGGCACCTCTGTGAGATGTGGAGATTCTGCATGTAAATATATTGTAATGGGGCTTGTAAATGTCAACCGCTTCCTCAGAGACTGTTCCCCCCTACTAGGGCTTACTCAACCTCAATGTAACCTTCTCCAGCTCACCTCAGAGATATCCCTTTGTCATAAAAAAAGAAGTTGAAGGTGAAAAGTTTGGAAACAGTATACGACCACATGTGGCAATGAAAATAGAAAATATGATAGGGCCATTAATGCAGTGTTTTCTTAGCTTGGTTTAAATGTTTTATAGACTGTAGCCAAATGATTAACAGGGCGACTGCCTTAGGTTCAGATTTCTCACGTTTGCATTTGTAAACCACCCTTATATGTTTCATGTCCCATTCTGTTGAAATGATTGATTATCTCTGAGCCTGGCCCAAAATAGCCCGTTCACACTGCCCTATCTGCATATGTGTACAGTCTGTGGGGACGGGTGAATGGGGATCTAGAGGTCAATGTGGTCAGTGTTATGGTGTGTCATATATACTATTGTGACTGCTAATGCTAACGCTAATGCCACAACTGGAATTCAATGGACTAAGATGGGGCTGTAAGTCCTCCACAATGCACAACATGAAGTACAGACATATGAAGAACGTGGACAACATATATGTATGTAATTTTTATTCTACTGGATCTATTTTTATTTTATTTTCTTTTGTTTATTTTTTATTTTCCTTTATTTATTTATTTATGTATTTATTTTAATACATTTTGGTTGTTTTTTTTAAGAAAATATGTTTTCATGTTTTTATTTGCTCCATATGGCACTGGCTGTGGATTCGTTTTGACAAAATATCTGTATCTGTGAATTAAAGCTAACCCAGGACCTTTTTGCCTATTCATTATTAGGATTAGTGTTAATATTATTATTATTATAAAAATTCTAATTACTTTTCTCGTTTGGTACAATGAAGGTGAAAAGATTTTTAAAAAAGTGTGTCCAATTACTTTTTTTTTTTTTTATGAACATGGAAAACAAAAAAATTGGCTTCTCCCGATAAACATAGAAATCTGGAAGATGGGAATACTGAGCTTGGGTATGCATCCGGAGAAAACAAGAGGTCTTCCAATGGCGAACACAGACGGGCTTTTCTTGAGGACGAAAATAAATGAAAACTAAAAACAGCTACAAAAGACATGATTGAGACTTGAATGTGGAACTACTGTACATGCCATGATCAGCACCAGGGAATATTTTTTTAGATTTCCTTTTACTTGTGCCAAAAACAACACACACACACACATGTAAAATGATGACCTACAATTTTGACTAATAGTTTGAATAAAGAAAATACAGCTGGTCAGAAATGTTATTACTTGACTCAGGTGTCAGCAGGGCAGATGTCTTAGTGCTTTTGGGGATGTCTGTTTCATGTGTGTTTTGACAACTGTTTTTTTACAATCAATGAAAGATTAGGCTGTTCTTGCATTGGGCTGAATTCATACAAGTTCTGCAGGAGACACATTGTAAAACCATTTTTGTTAATACATATATCCATTTCAGACATAGAAAATATGTCTGAGCTTGTAATGATGGAGAAACAACGAGCTGGTGTTATTTTGTGGAAAGTCCTGCTGCAGTCGATGTGGGATGTGTTCAGTCAGTATATGTTATTCCCATCAGTATCCCCAAAGCAGTCAGCGATACTCTTAAACCAGAGGTCGAGAAGCTTTTTGCTGAACCATACACTCTATGGTCAAAGTCCGTAAAGTCCGGTCAATTATGATTTCCTACATATACATCTGGGTCTGATCCTAGTGGCTGCAGTTATCTCGGTTGTATCCCCTTCGACCATTCAGCGTGCGGGGGAGGCGGGTGTTGTAGGTAGGTGTCGGTGACGTGAAGAGTTTGCGCTGAATTTGGTTGTAGTTTGACAATTTGGTGAATGCGATAGTAAAATAATCCATTCTGCTTCGGCTCCAAATATCAAGAAATTGAAAGCAAGAGGAATGTTTAGCGAATGTCATTGCTGCAAAGATGTTGTGGCTCTCCTCCCCACAGGCTCCGTTACTGGCAAAGAAGATGGCTAAAGCTAGGCTAAATGCTAAAGCTAGGCTAAATGCTAAATGCCTCACTCACTCGGGTGCAATACATACGTCACGGTAAACTCAGATCCAATTGCTTCAATCTCCAAAAAGAGTTAACTCTCCCACCTGTTAACGGAGCTCAAAGGAGCAAATCCAGAACTTAGAACGAAATGAAATTAGTACAATGGTGTGGTAAGACCAGGCTATACACTAGCACTTTTTAGCATGAATATGTGATTTTATTTAAAAAACAAGATTTGTTATTTATTTATTTATTTGATAGGGACAATGTAGTTATACATAGATCAACACAGTCAGAATATAATAATTGTCTCTGAATGTACTTTAGGTTTAATAAAATGTTTTTACTGAAGAAATCCAATAAATAAAATATTTTTTTAATATTAATGCTTACTAAGATTAGTTTGAGAGCCAGACACAAACATCATAAGAGCCACATGTGAGGAGATTCCTGACCTCTGTATCAAACCTTACTATTAGATATATACAATGACAAAACATAATCTTATCAAAGGTTTAGCAGGACTTGATGTTAGGGCTGGGTATCTCTCAGAGCCTGCTCATACGATATGCATGACAAATACAATACAGATCTAGACACTTTGAATTTGATATAATATATTTCTAAACAATATGATGCATGATATGATTCAGTTTAAACACTAAATACTATTGGTCCCTTAACACTCTGCCACATCTTAACAATTTATTATAATTTATTAAAGTTTTGTTATTAATTAATGTTTGGATACATATTGATTTTTTTTGACACCCTCCTTGATCCCTACCTCATATAACTGCCCATTTCCTTGTATACTTCGCACATACAATAAATGTTGCAATATTCTAAACATGTGAACTAAATGCAAGCACGTGGAGGTAGGGCTTATTGAATTAGCAGTAACAGAAAGTCACTGAGGTAGTTTCTATTATTAACATAGGTTTAGATCAATAATAAAACATATAGTGAACATAATGTAAAATAATGTCTTTGTGTGGTATAGTTTGATAATAATAAATACTCCAAAAAGCAGCATGCATCTCCTTTAATGATATACAGTAGCAGCAGATTGTTGTTCCTTATAGCCTTAGCGGCATGAGTGGACTCACCGCAGACCAAGGCCGTCCAATTTGTACCTGCCTCTGCTCCACTGGACTGGGCACACTCAGCGCAGTGTTATGACCCAGCACTCCAGATTTAATTATTCTTTGGAAAGAAGCAGGGTAAATAAATACAATAGGATTCACATAAAAATGAAAAGTGCCATACATGTGATGATCTATAACGGCTCAATTGCATCATGAATAATGTGGGGGGAAGAGGGAGCTTAGGTGGGATCTTAAACGAAGTATATGACGGTCTGTTACAAAGCAATGTGATTGGTCACCACTAAGGGGCGCTGTGTGAAGGTGCAAAAGGCATACAGGTCACACATTGTGTAGAGGGAGTGTATGGACGCAGGCATGGACCTTGATTGTATAGTTTACCAACACAGCAGAGGACAGACTTTCTTTCTGTGACACTAAATGTAGGAGAGAAAAAGTCTAGAAACTCAGATAGGCTACTAACTACAGTGACACAAGCCAGATGCCCAAACACCAGATGCCCAAATGTAAACTCATCCCCAAAGACTTTGCATGTACAGCTGATTCTGGTGTGAGACACGCACTCTAAACAGGGCTGAAGCAGGTCTAAAGCAAGACTGAACCAGGACTAAAGCAGGTCTAAAGCAGGACCCAATGAACCAGTAAGTAATTCTTATTTACTGTATATACCGCCTTTCACTTCACAGACCAGAGTCACAAAGCGGTTCACATTTCTTATTCTTGGGCATTTGTCCACTCACTCCACACAGAGATGGGAGCAGGGCCAGTACAGGAGGCGCATGCCAGACCTATTGTGCATGTTTTTAGGGGTAGGGGAAACCAGAGTACACGGAGGAAACCTACCCAAACACGGGGAGAACATGCAAACTTCACTGAGAAAGGCCCTGTTCCGACCAGGATTTGAACCCAGGACCTTCATGCTGAGAAGCGAGAGTGCTCAGCATGGATCAGGACTAAAGCCGGTCTAAAACGAGTAGATCTACAGCAGGACTGAACTGGAACTAAAGCCGGTCTATTGCATTACTAGACCTGGACTGAAAATGGTCACAAGCAGAACAAAAGCAGGACTGAACCAGGACTTAAGCGAGTCTAAATCACAACTGAAAAGACGTTTTCAATGGACCTGGCTCATATAAACCCAGCTCTACACATTATAGGGGTGCATTCACATATGAACAGAGCTGGCCTTTCTGGAGAGGGACATCTGCGCTTTATGCTTCAGTTTTAGTCAAATTAATTGTCTAAAGAATTCATCTATAAAATCATCCATAATTCCAAGTATGACTGCCAGTTTTTATGCCTGTTTTTCTCAAATGTCCAACCTGTTTTTCCCCACTCCCTGGAAACAGAAACAGTTTTTAATCAGCAGGTGCATGTCAATATTGCTTTCCCCCATGAAATAATCACACACCAATCACTCTCTCCGTATCCGTCAGCAAGTTTTTCCATCTTTTCTTTAAACAAACACACAAACACTCTAAAACTTACACCATTAACCAGAGAGGCTGCTGTTTCCGCTCTCATGCACTTTGCTACACTTTTATGAATGCTACCTTCTGGCCCGTGATGGATTTTCCCCCTGGATATTTGCACTGTAACACAAGTCAGTCTGTCTGGTGTTTATCCTTCAAACAAAGCTATTAATCACTTTAATCGCCCTCAATTAACCCCCTGCACCAGGCGCACACTCGACACGTCACTTTGCCAAACACAGCCGTGCTCTGGTCCGTCCAGGGTCACCTTTGCCAAAACAGCAGAGGGGAAAGTGCTACAAAGGAATATTCACTATTAAATTGTATTCAACTACTTTCACTTCAATCATTAAAGCAGAGGACAAAGATACATAACATTTACAAACATGTGGCCTCATTATAATTTGTTGGTTGTATAGTAGAATGCTTTTGTGATTTGTATAACTATATATGTCATTATTATCTCGCTTCTCAGCATCAAGGTCCTGGGTTCGAATCCCGGTCGGAACAAGGCCTTTCTGAGAGGAGTTTTCATGTTCTCCCTGTGTCTGCGTAGGTTTTCTCCGGGTGCTCCTGTTTCCCCTACCACTAAAAACATGTACCATAGGTATGAATGTAAATGAGTGAGTGAATGGATGGTGTTGGTTGGGGCTTTAAGGCTCCAGTGTGTTCGGCGACTCGCTTCTGTCATCACCGTGTGTGTAGAGTGAGGAAAACTATCTGAACAATTGTAAAGTGCTTTGGGTGACCTTGGTCAGTAAAATGCACTATATAAACAAACCTTTCTGACTTACTTACTATTTTGAATGTAAGATATTTCTGTTTTGTCTTTGTCTTTTGCCTTTTTCCTCAGGAGTAAAACAATGTAATGATGATGGTTGCACTTTACAATGCTTAAAGTATTAGGCGTTAGTATAAAATAAGTATAAATTATGATATAAGGCTGACGACATTTTGAAAATATATTATTATAGCAATAATGTTCAATATTCATACCATAAAATGTGTAATGAAATGTGTCATTTTAAATGATTGTATGTATAAATATATATGTGTAAATGATATGTTTATTTCACAGCATCAGATTTGCTTTTGCTGTTAAGAGCGAGCCCACACACCGACACTCGTGGTCGAGTGGCCGGAGAGAAAGAAGAGATGAGCGAAAGTGCAAGCAGCAACAACTTGTTCCTATAACACTGCAGTTCCAACATACATATTAAAGGTGTTTGGGAAAGAAACTATTGTGATATATCACATTATCACAGTCCTAGAAACCGCCATTGCATATCACACTTTTGTGACTTTATTGATCTCACACTGGAGAAATATAAATGTCACATTTGGCATTGACAGAATCGCTCAGACTGTGCAAAAGACAAAAGTGTGCTACATGATAAAGAAAGCCAAAGTTTTACTGTGGTCAAAGTTAGGGATGCACTCAACCAGTTTTTCCTCTCCCGATACCAATACCTGGGCTTTTGCTGTCTATCAATACCCAAAATTAACCAATATGGTGTAAATTACTTTTTACATTGTACTGTAATACATAGATAGATTGATCGATTGTAGAGGTAAGCCAAGCCTTTGTATAAGGCCTGAGGAATGAATGAGCGTGTGATGGGAGCTTCTTCCAGTAAAATCCAGTAAAATCGTTAACGGCTATAGATGGACATATTGATTGATACACTGATTCATTTGACCGTAACAGAACAAATATATTAAATAGTGAAAACAATTGAAGCTCAACATTAAAAAGTAAGGATAAGTTTCTCAATCTACATACTACATCTCTGGAAGATTGTCCAATACCATGAATGAAATCCAAAAATGCTGACTGCATATTGGGATTCTCCCTAGGGTTGTTTCTTTTCTTGCCCCGTTAGCTTTAGCCTTGTTTGATTTACCCTCAGAAACGTAATTGTTTGTGTCCTCATTTCAGGCTAAGCTCTTGAGCTGCTTGTGTTGAAACATCCCACACAGGTTCCACTGCGGAAAACAGAGATGGGGATTGTTTGGATGTTAGATCCAGGCTTGTTTCGCCGCTCGAGTTTATAATATTACCAGGCTGCCGACGGCTGTTTGCTAATGTTGAGAATTAACCAACATTAGCACGCTAGTGGACAACAAACCAGAGAGGTGTGTTTATTAACATGCACTGTCCCAACCAAATAAATGATGTATCTGAAATGTTGGACTGTTCAAAGTACATTCAGTAATGCGTTAACCAAAATGGCCCAAACCTATACATAGTTCCCACATGACGTCACTACATACGGGGATTTGCCGACCCGGCGCCATTTGTGTTGGCATTCTGTGGGCAAAACAATAGAAAAAGAAGCTGAAACGTGTTAATGTCGTGATAAAGTTGAAAATGGTCATCTCCTGCTGGGTCAATGGATGTTCAAATCGTGCCGGAGTTTCCGGTAAACTTGGATTTTACAGTATACCCATCATTAGACTTCATGAATGTGAGAAGACTAAGCTTTTGTCAGAACAACCACGGAGGTTATGGCTTGCGAAGATAAACAGGCAAGAAACTCCCTCAAAACACGCAAGAATATGCTCGGAGCACTTTGTGTCAGGTGCGTATCGTATCTTATAATGTGTTGACAGACGTAATTTACTCAGTACTAACTTGTGTATGCTGATATCTGGTAACTTGAGAGTTTCATTATTTAGATTACTTTATTATGAGGAGGATCGGTGTCGCGTCCGAGGCTCTCGAGGGCAACGTAAATGTATTAAATAGATAATAATAGTTCTATGGTGGGCTAAAACAATGTTCACAAACAGCATTGCTTCTGTAAAAAGATCTGTGTCATAAAATAAACTGCTCTTTACGCCTGGAAAAATCAGTTGCCCACCATTCACCAAAACATACGGTCAAAAACGCGGAAATAAACAATAACAGCAATCCAGAGTGTCCGTGTGGCATTAGCATTAATTAAATTAATTGTTAATATAATTAAAATAATTAAATGGAGCTCCAACTGGTATTAAATCTAAAGTTTTTGAGAAATGTTTGCATTGCTTGTTAATTTTTGCTGCATAATTTGATCAAATATGTAAAACATGTCCGTAGCACGTTAAACTGTGGTGCCATTGTATTAATATACAATTATTTGCTCAAAAGTTGCCCTTTTTTTCCAATTTGCGTTTGAATATCTACATTTATTCTCATTCTTCTGTTTAATGGAATGCACAAACACAGCAGCGTGCCATCAAAGATGGCGTCTCCGAGGAGGTCATGTGACATTCATTGGTCTGTGGGAACTATGTATTGATTTAGTACAGTTTTCTAAGGACCCGTCAAAGAACTGATCAGTGCGGGCAAGTCCCGGCTCAAAAAGGCCCATGAGCACGCACGCTGACATGTTTGTAATCTTGCTCCTTGCCTACGGTGGTGCACCCGGAAACAGAAATATCCAATGCATTCTTATGCCGTCTTTTCTCCCTTCAAAAAAGGCTTTACGGGATGATACAAAAGTCGTCTCTTGGCTCAACACTACATTCCAGACGCGGCTCAATGCTGAGGGGTTTATTTTTATTTGGACCAGCCTAGTTAATCCGCTGTGGACTTTTAAACTAAAGTATTTTTTCAGCCATGTGTCAGGCATGAGCCATCTAAAGCATGCACAAATGATACAGCCTCAGCTAAGGAAACGGGTCGTGCCAGCTAGCAAATGGACAAAAGCGTTTTTTCAAAATTTTCCTGCGGGAGGGGATGCTCGCAACCATTTTGAAAAGGTACATAAGGAAATAGGCCTCACTATGTCCGTTAATATTTACAGACTGTGGGACTGACCCTATTGCCCTCTGACCTTTGCCATAACATAATGTAACAACATCTAACAATAGCAAATGGAAATTATTTTTGAATGACGTTATTTCATCCTGTTTCAAGAAGACACACAGGTCAGATTCAACGTGTCAATATTTAGAAGCATTACAGACCTCATATCAACTTGACACACTTGACTCAAACCACTTCCACTCACATCACAACAATTTACCGCCTCATTTGTATGATGATTAATCTCAACATCACAATCTTTTTTTAGAGATTAGCAACAGTATCCAGGATCAGCCCGCGTCTTTGTAACGCCGACGGACGCTCCGGTTACTGGCACCATTCGCACTCCCAGCCAGGCGTTTGATATCCAAGATGGAGGCATGCCTCTTTGAACGTCGTCTTCTTTTATACCCTTGCATGTGCCAGGGCCTGTTTGTTGACAGTGTGGACAAGCCCAGATTTAATCACGCAGGCTTGTAGTGGCCACTCAACGCTGGGAGCTGCGGCACTCAACAGAAAACAGAAATAGCGACAGAGAGGAGTGTTGTGGCGGTGGCGAGTGGCTCAAGCTGAAGATTTGAAGGGGAAAACTGCATAATTGGTGATAGAGAAGTGGTGAAGTGTGAGCGAAAGCCTTGGAAAACTAATTAACAAGAGATAAAAGGCTCTGTGGTATTTTCAAATGTTTGTGTAAAGCATATTGACTTGAAACATAGCATTCACATCGTGGTATATTTGCCTCCCCCAGGGGTTTGTTAATTAATTAGTAATATAACTAAAAAAGTTATCGGCGGATTTACACAAAATGAACAGTTTAGCTCGTAAATGTGGATAAGTTTGTTTGAGGTGTGAGGATGTGAGGGGCTGCAGAGCATGAGCATGTTGGCTGCTTGAATACTACTATTTGCTGTGGTTGATTTGCAGTGTGAGCTTTTACCTGTGTATTTTGTTGTACACAGTTTCTTGGACACAGATATGATGCATAATGAATCTCTAAGCTAGAAGCACCTGTTGAGCACAGCACATTGCACATGCACCCGCGTAATTGCTCATTTCAACGTCCTGGTTGGTACTTATTATTTATTAATAATAATGCATCAGTTTTATATAGCGCTTTTTTGGACACTCAAAGATGCTTTGCATGTCATGTGTTTTCTTTCACTCCATACACGGTGGTGATAAACTACTACTGTAGCCACAGCTGCCCTGGGGCACACTGACAGAAGCGAGGCAACCAGTATATGCCATCGGCCCCTCCGACCACCAACCATTCACACACACACAGACTCATTCTAGGCAATGGGGGTGAAGGGTCTTGCTTAAGGACACAACGACAGTTTGGCACTTCAGATTCAGATTCATTTATTTTATTTTTTTTTAATTTTTTTCAGATATACTTTACAGCCGCAGCCGCCCCACTGTGGCACCAGGTGTTCCCAGAGGTTAAGTGTCTTGCCAAGGACACAACGACAGTAGTCAGTGGGAGTCGATGGTGAAAGGCTTGAGTTGGGCTCAATCCCACGACCTTCTGGCTCAAAGGCCAATGCTCTACCAACTGAGCTACTGTTCGTGGCAAGAGCTCTGGTGTGTGTCGTCTAGTGCACACTGGGGTAGTCTTGCACAGTTTTTCCTATGTGGTTTTACTGCAAATGTCAAATAAATCTGAATCTGAATCTGATCTGAATCTGTTGCCTGTGTGTCCTGTAGCAACTGACACGCTATAGCAACTGACACGCTGCTTTAACAGGTTTTACGGCCTGTAGACTGTATCTAAAGTAAATTCTTCTGTCATTCCTGATAACAAATTAACATATTGTTGATATAATGTATATTTGACATCCGTACAGTTGTACAGTTCTACATCTGTCGCTATGGCAGCAAGATAGAGGTTTTGTCACTGATGTGACAGAATCCAAAGACTCATCTCAGTAACAGTATTGTTACTTGGGCCACGTCTCCCTGAACTCGTTGTGGGCTGAAATCGGGCTAAAATTCTGTACTCTGTAGCCAGCCTTAGACTGCATGCAATCTCAACAGATGTTAATTTAAAGTGTCCCAAATTGGATTGGAATTGCAGTGTGCTGTCACCACTGTTTTCATACTATCCATCAAGCTAATGCAGTGGGGCGAACAGTTTAATCAGCAGACACTGGGCTGACTGTGTCAGGTGAAAGCATAGTGTGTGGAGAGTTAGTCATGTCTGCACTCTTTACATAAGTCAGTGTGTAATACTGCAGAGGGCCAGAGGACTCCTGTACATCCTCTATGAATCACACACCAGGAGTTTCCACTGATGCAAAGTGAAGTGACAGAAGAAATACATACACTATAAAACTATAGAGATCTGGACCCAGCCCACATGACCACATTGTTTGGGATCAATGTCATGATGGCAGCTTAGAATGCTTCAGTCATTGATTTGACATTTCAATCAATGATGATTCCTAAGTTTTGGTGCTTAACTCATTCACTGCCAGCCATTTAAAAAGCAGCATCCCTCATACTGCCAGAGATTTTGGACATTTTTAGTGTTTTTCCGAACCGCATAGAAATGTGAGCCCTTAGTTGACACAAGTATGAAACATACCAAATGAAAGCTCTATCCCTTGGCTTTCATTTTTTAAAAAAAGTAAGTTTCTAACCCTTTTAGTTTTTTAGCAATTGAGAGTGCAACATAGGTAACTTTCACACAAAATGCTGTTTCCTGACCAAGATTTGGAGAAAACAGCCTTTTTGTGAAACGCGCATTTTCAAGCAGAAAAGTGGGTTTTTTTGTCTTTACTGATATTTTACAATGTATGAAAGTTTCTTACTATGACACAAAACAGAAACAATACTTTGAATTGTATTTTTAATGTATAATTATTTTTAAACAAATTAAACGTGTACACACAATACACTCAAAGGATTGTCTTATGTACACATAAAATATTCAACTTGTATACAATAAAAACACTTTGTACACAAATATACAGTAAAAATAACACTTTCTGAACACTTTGTGAAACAATTTTACTTTAGTTTATAAAGAATAGTAATTGGGTGACCCCACACTCTGCTGAAGTGTGGAATCTACTTCCTCCACACTCCCAATACATTTCCAGATTTTTTTTTTTTTTTTTACAAACCCAGAGAGAAATGTCAAACCAAAAAAGGTTTTTAGCTGCAGTCTGTCACGGGCTTCCATGCATTTTCTCTGCTGAATGGGAGACGCTGTGTGTGTGCACTGAAATATTGTGCTGCATACAGCTTTGTCTGTTTGACAACAAGATCCAGGATCCAGAAGTTCATCAGTTATGAAGAGCTGCATAAGTCAGCTGCTGATCCAAATCAAGCTCTGCTGCAGAATTTTGGGGTCCTGGGGTCAACAATCTACGACACAAAGGAAAAGTGTTTTGGCTTCAGCAGCTATGACATTGAGATAAAAAAAACTCTTCAATATTCGCTAAAAACGTTACTTTATGTTTATTTTTACTATAGTATAAGGCAGTGATTGCTATCACTCCGTCCAGAATCTCTCAATGTTTGAACGCAAAATCACGCAGACTCTGTGATCAGAGGAACAGAGAGAGTCTCTCTCCCCCTGTTCCAAAGCAGCAGCGGGCGCGCTCCTGACGCACCACAGCAGAATGCACAACATGGTGCGGTAAATCTAACACTTGTTGCTCATCGGTCTGCCATGGATCACCTCACCCTGTCCCTTCTATAAACCACACGGTAACATCATCCATAGCTCCCTGGCAGCTAATGCTGCATGCCAGACTCACACGCCTCCAAACTCAAGAGGGAAACTTTTGGAAAAATGTCCCGCGTAATCAAGCATTTTACTCCGCAATAATCATTCATCAAATCAACAATTGCGCGCAAATCCTGGAGGGGCTGATAGTACATTAGACAAAGGGGAGAAAGAAACTCGTAAATGCAACATGTTGAAGTGAAAAGCAACTCACCAGATTACGACGGGGGGAGGAGCCGCTGCTGCTGCCGCTGCTGCTGGACGAGGAGGGAGGGAGAAGCCTCCGAGGATCCTGGAGTCTCATGTTAACTAAAACCTGAAGAACTAGCATCGTGGCATCTAGCTGCTTCATATTTATCCGTTTGATGACTGAACAGGCTCTCAAACAGCATTAGCTGCGTGAGCTTCTCAGATCCGCGGTCCTTTGTGTAAGCATGGCTGCTCCTCTGGCTGTTTGCTCCTCACAGCACCACATGCCCCCTTCTCCCTCCCTGGATCTGGCCACAGTGTCACCTCTGCCTCGGATTTAGATTGACGTCTATAGACGTCAATGGCAGTGAATGAGTTAATGGTGATGTCACAATCTTGAATTTCTTGCATCCTCTGTCCATGAGCCTATGTGACATCACCTCCCAGAACTCTATCCTTGAATGAATTCCTGAGATACATAACTACAATGATTATGTATTGGGTTATTACAGTGCCTTGCGAAAGTATTCAACCTTTCAACATTTCGCCACATTTCAGGCTTCAAACATAAATATATCAAAATTATTTTTTTTGTCAAGAATCAACAACAAGTGGGACACAATCGTGAAGTGGAACAAAATGTATTGGATAATTTAAACTTTTTTAACAAATAAAAAACTGAAAAGTGGGGTGTGCAATATTATTCGGCCCCCTTGCGCTAATACTTTGTAGCGCCACCTTTTGCTGCAATTACAGCTGCAAGTCGCTTGGGGTATGTCTCTATCAGTTTTGCACATCGAGAGACTGGATTTCTTTCCCATTCTTCCTTGCAAAACAGCTCGAGCTCAGTGAGGTTGGATGGAGAGCGTTTGTGAACAGCAGTCTTCAGCTCTTTCCACAGATTCTCGATTGGATTCAGGTCTGGACTTTGACTTGGCCATTCTAACACCTGGATACGTCTATTTGTGAACCATTCCATTGTAGATTTGGCTTTATGTTTTGGATCATTGTCCTGTTGGAAGATAAATCTCCGTCCCAGTCTCAGGTCTTTTGCAGACTCCAACAAGTTTTCTTCCAGTATTTGGCTCCATCCATCTTCCCATCAATTTTAGCCATCTTCCCTGTCCCTGCTGAAGAAAAGCAGGCCCAAACCATGATGCTGCCACCACCATGTTTGACAGTGGGGATGGTGTGTTCAGGGTGATGAGCTGTGTTGCTTTTACGCCAAACATATCGTTTTGCATTGTGGCCAAATAAGTTCCATTTTGGTTTCATCTGACCAGAGCACCTTCTTCCACATGTTTGGTGTGTCTCCCAGGTGGCTTGTGGCAAACTTTAAACGAGACTTTTTGTGGATATCTTAGAGAAATGGCTTTCTTCTTGCCACTCTTCCATAAAGGCCAGATTTGTGCAGTGCGCGACTGATTGTTGTCCTATGGACAGACTCTCCCACCTCAGCTGTAGTTATCTGCAGTTCATCCAGAGTGATCATGGGCCTCTTGGCTGCATCTCTGATCAGTCTTCTCCTTGTTTGAGATGAAAGTTTGGAGGGACGGCCGGGTCTTGGTAGATTTGCAGTGGTCTGATACTCCTTCCATTTCAATATAATTGCTTGCACAGTGCTCCTTGAGATGTTTAAAGCTTGGGAAATCTTTTTGTATCCAAATCCGGCTTTAAACTTCTCCACAACAGTATCTCGGACCTGCCTGGTGTGTTCCTTTGTCTTCATGGTTCTCTCTGCGCTTTAAACAGAACCCTGAGACTATCAAAGAGCAGGTGCATTTATACGGAGACTTGATTACACACGGGTGCATTCTATTTATCATCATCAGTCATTTAGGACAACATTGGATCATTCAAAGATCCTCACTAAACTTCTGGACTGAGTTTGCTGCACTGAAAGTAAAGGGGCCGAATAATATTGCACGCCCAACTTTTCAGTTTTTTATTTGTTAAAAAAGTTTAAATTATCCAATAAATTTCGTTCCACTTCACGATTGTGTCCCACTTGTTGTTGATTCAATGACAAAAAATTAAAATTTTATATCTTTATGTTTGAAGCCTGAAATGTGGTGAAATGTTGAAAGGTTCAAGGGGCCGAATACTTTCGCAAGGCACTGTATTTAGGCTCGAGCACCACATTCTAAAAGACATAATTTTGCATTCTGAGTGAACATATGTGGTCCTAAAATTACAATGGTAAATATATGTAATTATTAATTAATTACCAACCCACATTCTAACTGACCTAACCTCCCTTTTTTCCTAAATATAATGTAATTCGTCCCAACATAAAGTCTTCATCCAAACATGTTATGATTTGCACACTTAGGAGCCTTGAGAGTCACTAATTTACTCTTTAGGCTGAGAGCTGATTGGCTGAGTGAGGGTGGTCTTCTCTTTTTCACTCTTCTGTTGGATGAGGCTGATCTAAAGATGTGACAAAGGACACGACAAGCGAATGTGAAGACGAATGATAACCAAACCGTTTTAGAGCCAGGAACAAGTTACACTGATCTTAATTACATCGCTTTATTGTTGTGGTTTTAGCGTTACCCCTACTTTAACTCAAGTTACTCTACCACGGGACTTTTCGGGCTGACAGAGCTGGTTCTCCTTGCACTTACTTCCCCTCACTGACCTCACTCACTACAACTTCAATATAACAGTAAAATCTGAGCATTCCATCTCCATCAAGTGTCTTTCAATAAATCTAACTTAAACTTGACTCGTCGTTTGCATGTCCGCACAATGCCTTTCACTCCTGTGTCCCCTAAAGTTTGTTTGTGTCCCGTGTGTCATGAAGTGTTTGAGTCAGAGCAAAGATAGGAGACAGTGAGCAGAATGGAGACAGGCAGGCTGCAGATTGTCAGACTGCGTGTCGGCCATGACGCCTCCAGCCCGGGCCCCCCCTCTCCCCTCGGCCTCCCTACTCCTCCCCTGTCACAATTTGTCCGTCACTCACCCATCACCCCATCACTGCATCAAGCCCCAAGCTCTTATGTCCACAGGTACTGCTTTGTCAGTGCATTTCTTCTGTAAATGTGAAAATGCAGTCATTTGTCTTTCGATAGAAAATCCAAAGGGGACATAGCCGTATGCAGGACTTTTAGAATACAGAGATTCAAGATGTTACTGTTGTGCATGAGCATAAGGCTTGTCTTGACTGTTAGCAGATAAGACAACTTGGGTCTCCATAGTTGAGAGTGTACAAAAAAGTGTTCAGCAAGGCTTATTTCTCTTCTCTATTTCTGAAAGAATATGTAGAGTGAATAGGAGGCATGTATCATGAAATGAATCTACGTTCACAAATGGGCCGAATGATAAATTCAATTTGAGAAAAAATATCAGACTTCAGACCTCATAGACCTCAATGCCAAAAATGGATTTCATGATAGCTAGATTTGACGGTAGCTATGGCTAAGCTAAACCTTGTTATAGTTGTTCTCAATATTATTAATTTATTCATATTTTTTACATTTTATGGCAGAATATGTGTTTAATTCTCTCATAGTAACTACCTAGCAACCAATGAGCCAGTCGGGAGCGGTGCTGCCACAGTGAACGGACATGCTCACGCTATTTGCTAGCCCAAGCCAAATTCAGGGACAGACCTGTCAATCGAGATCTAATGGCAAACAACAGACCAAGGATGGTTAGAGGATTTTACTTTTCAATGAGATCGAAGCTCAAGCGAGTAACAGCAAAACTTTGTTCATGAGCACTTCCTAGAGCTGGTAAGTTGGTCCATTCTTATTTACGGTTTACGTAAATAAGAATGGACTAACGTTCACGTTTATGGTTTCAATCTGCTGTCATTAACTTTGTATAAAAGCCCCTCAGAGGATGTCATTAACTTTGTATAAAAGCCCCTCAGAGGAACACCTGTGAAACAATAATTCATAAACCATTCTGGTCACACATCAGTGTTTCTGCCACACGCTTCGGAGCCTTGTTTGAATCAAGTCATTGGAGGATCTCGTGTTGAGACGCTGCTTCATAACCACCATCACCGCTGAACACTGATTCAGGCCATTCAGGTAGTGTATATATAAATTATTCAGGTGATAGAGTGAAACCAATACAGAATTGTAGCTGTGTTTTGTTTATTAGATAAAGTAAATTAAACTCTAAGGTTATTATCACTATATTTGTACCTTTAATCTTTCCATCTTAACGCAATAAGGCAACTAAGTTCATGTAAAACAACCCCAACCACTTCTGTTTACACAACATTACAGTGTTTGCAGTAAAAATAAACAAGGAAAGAAAAAGCTGTTTGTAGATGACTTGGTCTGATGATAAAATAAAAGTAGATACAATCAGAAGTGAACGATACAGTGCAGACTTAGAGAAATCTTCTGGCTGTTTGGTTTTCGTTATCTGCACCATCCTAATCTGTGCTCCAGCGTCTGCATCAGGGAGAGACATCGTGGGAATGGTAACGTTGCTCAATAAACAATGAACTTTTTGGGCCATAAAACAAGATGAGGATGCCATGATTGATGGAGCAGTGTACTTGGATATGTGGGAGATTATATAGAACAGTGTTTCCCAACCTTTTTGTAGCCGTAGCAAACATGAAACTTTGCAGCCCTTGCTATGAAAGCAAAGTAGTTCTTATCAAAGTATATGTATATAGACAATTAAACAAGTGTTTCTAATCTTCTCACAGTATTTTCTTTTCACATTATTTTGACCACTATGTGATATTGAATTACCCAATGTTTTTTGTACGGCGTCTTCTTTCCTCTTTAATCGGCTTTACAGGATGGTCCAAAAGTGGCTCTTGGCCCAACGCGACGTTCCAGATGCTGTCAATGCAGATGAGAGTATTATTTTTTGGACCAGTCTAGTTTAGCCACTGTGAACTTCAGAATATCCTTTTTCACATTTTCCTGTCCACGGACATTTTGAAAAAGGCAAATGTGGTTGCACATTAGTTTCAACGGCGGAGATAGGCACGACTACGTCTGATAATATTTACAGTCTATGGTCCCTCCCGATCTTAACCTTAATCAGAATCTTTGATACATGCTAGAAAAGGCTTTGCACAACGGTCACAGATCACAACCAAAAGTAAGGAAACTTTTTTTATAAAGAGCCACAGCAATGCAATACTTGACTGTGGTACCAACTGACTGTGGTGCAGGGACACGTTTTCTCCCTCGGACCCCTGTGAACCCAGCGAGCGTCGGTCAAACCGCTCTGCCCTGGGCCACATGGGTCAATATAACAAATAGACCACAGCATCAGATTCAGAACCGCACCACAGCTCAGTCACAGCTGTTCTACACCCACCGAGAAGGTTCTCCAAGGAGAGTGTGACCTTTTGACTCCCATCTATCTATACTGCAGCTTTCAGACAGTCAGCCTTGGTCTATGAGAGCGGTAAACTGTGGAACTCATGACCCTTTGCTTTTTGGATTGTAAAATGTTCACCTTTATGCTTTTATATATGAAAAGAAAGTTAAAATTTTTGCTATTTGACCTTGTAGTGGCCCAGAGGCTGAATGAGTGGTCAGCATGACACCTACAAAACCTGCAAAACAACAACAACAATTGATCCTGAAGAACCACTGTAGAAAAGTTATGGGGGAAAAAGTCAGAAATCGCTCATATTTGGCCAAATGCATCTAAATTTGAGTGTATTTTGACTGCCTTGAAACTACATTTGCCAATGGGACAAGCAAAAGGATCTTGTTTTAAAAAGATACAAGAAATATCTCCTTTGGGATGAGAAAATAAAACAACAGTTCTTGAAATAAGACTAAATTGCTCGGACAAATCTTGTTTCAAGAAGTCAGAATGTTCTCAAACTAAGATACATATCACTAGATTCAAGAAATGATTACCTCTTTTTGCAGTGTGTAGACAGAGCCTGTGAGGACCATGATGAACATGTGGGTCTTTACTTGATTTATTTTTAACAGCACATGCAAAAGCACACAGGTTCAGGACAGACACAACTAAAACCACTCAAACTATACAAATAAAATTTGATTTTGTTTACCGTACCAATCCACCTCCACTCAAAAGTCAACACACAATATTTGTACTTGCGCTACAATATACCGCATTTTATACTTTAAACTCTTTCTTCTTTCTTCTTCACAATGCCAAAGCTGAGGACTTTTTTCGTTGTACTTCCTTTATGCTAGAGTAGAGATTTTATTTTAGTATTGAGTTATCATTCATTTATCTTGTGCTGTGTCCGCCTCATTCCTACCGTTCTGTAACTTATAATGCAACACTGAAATTCCCCCCCAGCGGGACAACTAAAGGATGTCTTAATCTTAACTGCGCACGGCTCAGTTGTATTTTCACGTAGCCTGCTGTATCCTTCAGTCTCAGTCAGTATTCCAATCCTTGCAACGTCTTGATCACCAGCACCTATTACCTCAATCCTCTTCTTCCTTCAGCGTGAAGACAGACTGACCAGCTGTGTCTGCAGACGCACGGGCCCTCAGAGCCCAGTCTTATTTTGCAGCAGAGGGAACGAGAGTGAGTGCTTTGGGCTCATAGCTTTAATGACTCTAATTAATGAGCCAGCTTCGATCACAAATCATCACGTTGCGTCACCACCTCCTGCCATTGTGAGAAAATACAAGCCTCAATTTCAACTGCTAATAATACATCAGGAACCACAAACATCATTGCTGGGTGCCTGTTTGGGACTGAGATAAAACTGTTTAAATATTCAAGCAAATTCATAGGATCAGCTTGTTGTAATACAGACTGCTAGATGAGCTAATACATGCCTTTTCAGATACGCTCATGTAGAATTATTACATTAGTTCTTATTTGCAGAATTTGAAATCACACAGACTGTACAGCATTTTATACTTGCTCCTTACTATGCTAAAGTCAGAGGTTTTTGTATTTAATTCCTTCTTCTTCATCATGCTAAAGTTGGAAATGTTAGACTTCTTTACATATTATGTTATTTAAAGAGATGTTGTACTGTTTCTTTTTATTCTAGAGTTATTTCAGTATACTTAGTATCAATATATAGAGCAGGAGTCTCCAACCTGTAGCTCGGGAGCCACCAGTAGCTCCCCACCCTCTTCCAGGTAGCTTGCCTAAGGATTTAGAAATGAACAAATCAAATAATATACTCAGATTTCAGATTGTACTATTCATTATCATTATTTATTATTGTAAATGCACTTAGTTGTACCCAATATCAGGCTTGTTTACACCAATTTATCACAACATTTTTCCCAGGGCTGCTAAATGGAGTAGCTCTCTACCTTTAGCTCTCTGGGTGGAAATGGTTGGAGACACCTTATACAGAGTATATTCGGCTGTGTGCTCCTCATTCCTACTGTTCTGTAACTTGTCATGCAACACTGTGGGACAAATAACGGATCTCTTAACTATAACCAATGACTTCCTGGTAGAATAAGTACTGTAGGTTTATTTTGCCCTTTTCCCCTGAATCATTGAAAACATATTGAAAAATAGGGAAGCTTTGCCAGTACTGAATGTGTTTATGTGTCAGGGTGGATCTCCTGCTGCCTTCAGACTGTACAACAAACATTGAGGACAAAAGAACACTGCCGACGTGACCTCACATGTCATGCATTGGTGCAATATCTTGAACTAATATCAGAATGTGCAATATAGAACCACATGTACTACTGTTGCTCTACTTATTCACTGTGTCCCAGACCCTCATGCTGCTGACATGTACAGATGTAAACATACTATAATATATATTACCTGCACTAGAATACACAGTACTTTATACTCGCTTCTTATTTTGGTAGAGATTTTTTACTTCTTTATTATGCTAAAGTCTGAGTTTTTTGTACTCATTATGCAAAACATAGAAATTTTTTGCTTGTTTCTTCTTCATGCTTCATTTTTTTTTTAGTATATAGAGTTATTATTCATGTATCTTGTGCTGTCTGCTCCTCACTCCTACTGTTCTGTAACTTGTGATGTAAGATTGACATTTACCCACTCTGGGACAAAAAAAGAATCTCTTAACTATAACCAATGACTTCCTGGTAGAATAGGTGGATTTTTTTCCCCCCTTTCCCCACAATCACTAAAAAAATCATTGAAAAATAGGGAAGCTTTGCCAAGTACTGTATGTGTTTATGTGTCAGGGTGAATCTACGCACCACTATGCATGTATTTGTATTATTACAGCCCTTACCAGGGAATATAAGCTCTGCAACATCTGTCAAACTTGAACAGCACACTCACATCAGGAGGGAATGGATGGAAAGCCATGTGGGACAAAATTGTTCAGTGAAATGAGGAGAAAAAAAAGAGTGAGAGACTCAGCTCCCAAGCGTCGAGGGAAATGTGTTCGTCAACAAAGTAAAAACACGGGTTTGACGATTTCTGTGGGGAGTTGATAATGAACATTTAGTTTGGTTGTTCCCTGAGGACAGATTTGCCCCTGGACTGCAACTGCCTCAAAACACCACAGCTAAAGCAGGGAGATGTAAAACTGCACAACCTAAAACTGAATTTCAAACTAAAACAATGTAAAATGAGGCGGGCAGATTCAGTAATGAAGGACTTTGTAACTTATTAAATATGTGAAATCTGACCTGCATCTTTTGTACTGTGGTTCTCTGTTATATCTGTCTCACTGCTAAACATTATCATCTGAAGAAAGGAAAGTATTTGTTCTGATCCAGATTGTTATTAGTATCTACAGTATATCTGAAGCCTGCGTTATTATTATTTGGTCATACTTCCTGTTAATTTATCTGGTTTTATTTTGATATATTTATGTTCTCTTGTTGTGAGTTTTACTTCCTGTCTGTCTTGTTTATCGTTTGCCCTGCCCTGATGTGCTACACTTGTATCTACCTGTGTGTATTTAGACCCTGTTCTCCTGTCCGCTGGTTGACGGTCCATTGTTGTTTCTGGATTCTGCTTTTGGATTTATTTTTTTGTGACATTCATTAGATTATTATTTTTTTGCAGTTCTGCTTTTAGATTCTTCCTTGTTTATCCGTGACATTATTCATAAGCGTCTGACATGTCTGTTCTTATGCACATTGATACAAATCATATAAAAAGCTTCGTCATCTATTTTTCATTATAAACCAGGTTACAGGTGCTGCTGCCTCCGTCTTCATTTCTAATACAAATAGTTATAAAAGATTAAAGTTTGTGTTGAAATGCATTAGGGTATCTGACAGTTTTTGTGTGTGGGCTTACATACGTCTTCACCCTGAGTTCACATTCTACTGTGATTGTGAACAAGTGCTGCTAACGTGTTTGCTGATACGGAAGTACGGTTAGTAAACTCGTTAGCATCAAACCCCGCCCACCACTTCCGCCCCGAGTTTTTCCACAACACAGGCGAGTATGACAGATACACTAAAGCCACGCAGCTGAAATTTAGTGAGCACACGTCCATGCGTCGGTGGTCGGGACACAGCTTCAGTATGTGTTCCAGTGTTTAATTTGGATTTTTGGTGTTTGCTTTTCTCCTACACTTTAAACAAAAAATTCATGAAATAGTAAATACGTAAGTGTTTATTTCAAACTTATATTTTCATACAGCGTAACAAAACAAACAAGATACAGATGTTCAATTTGAAATATACAGTTTAAAAAGGGGTTGGACAAAGTAAATGCTTATTCTTATTATCCTCCTCATTATCATTATTCTTTTGACATTCTTGCTTTTTTGGTCCTCCTTCGTTTCATTTCATTCCGTGACACGTACCAGCAGCTATAGGAGCACAATGATTGCAGTGGCATTTTTCAAAACCACAATGACAAAGCAGCATCTTCAAAAAGCTGGTCAAAAACCTCAGACAAATACATCCACATGTGACCACTTTTCCCTGTGGACATCATAAATCACACATGCAGTCACGCTAAATGGGCTTCATGCTGCTGCCGCTGTCTTGATAAGAAATGTAACTCAAACCAAATCAAATGTTTGCATTAAGACAAAAAATACTGCCCTCAAAGTTCAAAGCGGCACACTGCTGCTGTGGAGATTGTAACTTCAGTCACTACCGCAGATATCAACTCATTTCATGCTAGTTTTAGAGAAGGCAAGAATATTCAGACTCCAGGCAAGAATATTGAAGAACTGAGCGGACGTGGAAGATGATGATGCAATATTATGCTTTATATGCTTTAATTAATGCAGAAAATATTATGGGTTTATTTCGAGTTTATTATGACTTTAGATTTATTCATAACTGGTACATGCATACATATTCATAACCATACATGCATACATACATATATAATGCATATGTATGACGAATTGTAAAAAAAAAAAAAAAAATAAAGATAGAAAAAAGTTACTCTAAACAGTTACAAACAATAAGATTAGCAGCATCCTTCAGGCCTATTCATGTTTATTTTTTATTTTTTATGTACTTCTGATGTTCTTGTTTGTTTGTTTGCTGTATTTGAGTTTTCCTGGAAATGTAAGGTGCAACATAAGTAATATAAATGAAGCAACCAGTATGTACCATTGGCCCCTCTGACCACAACCAGCCATTCACACACCAGACTTATTCTAATGTGGTTGAAGTTTCTTGCCAAAGGACACAACAATAATTTGGCACTTTACAGCTGCAGCAGCCCCACTAGTGGCACCTGGTGTTCCCAGAGGTCTCCCATCAGAGCTCTAACCAGGCCCTGCCCTGAACAGTTTCAGAAGTCATCGGGATCTGGCTTTCGCATGAATGTTTGGCCAATAAAGTTGGTATGGGTCTAAGAACTCATCAGAACACAGTTGAACATCATTCCATTTCATTGGTCAAGCTCAGGTGCAGGTCTGATTCCTGCTCCCACAGATATATGCTGATAAAACTGTCTGTGAGTGAGTGAATCATTGCACTTTGAAAGCAGGAAAGTGCCACATGTGGGCACAAACTAAGGAGCAGCGTCTCTACTCTGAGCAACATTGTGAGGGACCTGCTCAGTCTGTATACTCTGACAAGAAAGGGGCAGCTGTGACAATCTCTCATACTTGATAAATTGGTCCATTACAATCCCCTTTAAGGTACTTGGTTGGACAAGTAAAAACAAGAGAAGTGAGTGTTTGTGATGGACAATCTCGATTTGGGCGAGCCCTGTCACCGTGACCTGATCCAAACATAGTCGTTTTAATGAGCTGTCTGTCTCTGAGTCCATTCCACTTTAATAAACTCATCAATCTCGCGGTTCGTCTCCAGACCAAAGCAAATCAGAAGAGATCACAACAGACACTCTTATTGATAAATGGCCTAATTGAAGTCTGAGAGGAGACTGTTTACGGCACTGAACTTTATCAACTTCTCACTTTTCTGTTTAGTGTTGCATTTATACTCATTATGCACTTCGTTACAGCTAATGTGATGTCAGCTTGCATTGTCCTGTCTCCCAAATATCCTTTAAGGAATGAATGTAAAGTTGTTGATAGAAAACACACTAGTACTATTACTATAAAGGGTAAATAAAGGACTTTCTACTGTCTATAATCTTGCCATCATGACATTTATTTATTTGAATTTAGGACAGTACATATTCATCAATGTGACTGCAAACAGCGTCAACATACATATCCTGGAATTAGCACAATAGCTAAATTGCATCCATTCTAAGGCAGGTATGAGACACACAAACACACAGTTAGTAAAAGTACAAACAATAGGTCAACAAGCAAGACAAAGAATTTAAAAGAGGAGAGAAAGAGCAAGAGAAAGAGAAAACCCAAGTAAGAGCAGATTATCTATGGGAGCATGACTGGTTTGATTTCAACCAAAGTTTAAATGTTTGGTAGGTCCCACAGTTTTGAACGTGTTCCGGTAAAGTGTTCCATAACGTTGTGCCTCTGATGGACGCCACCATTTGGCTGAATTTAGTCCTGCGCCTTTGTATGTTACAGTCTCCTCTGGTTAGTGCACTGGTTCTCACTCCACGGCTGTTCTTTTTAGATATAAAATATATTAAGGGAGGTGGAGCAAGTCCATTTGATAGTTTAAAAATAAGGCAAGCATCCAGAAATGTTACAGTAATGATAAAGCAAGGGCTTCCTATCTAATGTTTTAAGTGTTTTCTTAAACAGAGACTTGAGTGGCTTGTAAAAATGTAAGATTGAATCCAAAACGGCCTCTTAATTAAATCTGACTAGATTCTAAATGTTAAGTTTCAATGAAAAACTTCCGGTTTGTCAGAAGGTGTAGACGTAATAACTTTATTTTCATGTCTTGAATTGAGGAATACATATACTGAATAATGTGGCTCTCCAACAAACGAGAGGCGCAATATAAATGGACTTTTGTTGAAGGGGCCACACGCATTTTTGTCTCATTAAAAAACTGATTTTTGAGCAACATTTTTTGTGCATGTTCCTGGGATCAAATTAAGGATCAAAAAGCGGATAAAAAATTATAATAATGATAATGAAGGAATTTTCCACAAACGCAGGAACATTGCGCTTTGTATTGCCCTGTGTAGGAAAAGCGCTCTATAAATAACAATGGATTGATTGAATGTTCCAAACAAACAATTACATTTGTTATAAACCCATCTCTGAAATCACACTACGGTGACTCCCATGAGGGTCTAACCTGTCACACGTGTCCTGCAATCCTACACCTACAAGCACTCCAGTAACACTTGACAAACTTTGCACAACCTTTTGACTTGGAAAGACATTCCAACTGAGGCTTTGAGGCGCTGTCTAAAACGTGTCACAGCAGCTTAACTCTGTGTAAAGATGAAATACAAATGTGCTCCTTGAGTGGAATATCTTTAGTGCGTGCACACACACACACACACACACACACACACACACACACGCACACAGAGGGGCAGAAACACGATCTGTCTTTTGTCGCTGTGGGTAAAGTGGTGGTCGCTGACAGAGCTGACATTTAGCCCTGCTGTCAGCACCATGAGCACAGGCACAAAGCTGTTTTACCCCAGACCCTCACCACGTGTAAGCAAACTGTGAGCGAGGTCTAGAGCAGACGTCCATACGAGCCCACACTGTCAGAATGACGTATTTAGGCTTAGGTCTGAAGGACATTTTTTGCTAAAACAACAGTAGAGAGGTCATTATAAATCCAGACTTTTAAACCGAGCTCTTAGAATAATCAATGACTCTTCTGGTCCCTGGAAAAACCATGTTCCAGCTTCTTCCCTCTGGCAGAAGATATAATTTGCTGAGAAGCAGGACATCTCGTGCTGCTACCAACGTCTTTCCACAAACTAGTTTCAGTTTAAATAAAGCACTTTGAATGATCTTGTACTTGTATAGAAACTGTTTTAGTCGATCAATTTCACAGTGACTATTATTTTCTGTGTTTTTCGTTTTATCTCTGTACTTTTAACCTTGTTTTATCTCAAGTAGTAGAAATGGAAAGTTAATAGAAAGTTGATATTATCTATTTTTGGTGTTGGTTAGGCCGTCTAATTTTTACATTTATTTATATAAGAATGGGGTACAATTTTGTGAGATTGTATTGTCTGCATGGATTATTGTGGTAGAAAATGAATGAATAATACAAATGTGAATTAAACACCACATATTCTGCAAATGGCTAGCACTCTCACTTTTCAGCAAGACTAGCTGGGTTCAAATCCTGGTCGCAACAGAGCTTTCTGAGTAGAGTTTGCATGTTCTCCCTGTGTAAACGTAGGTTTCCTCCGGGTGCTCCACTTTCCCTTACCACCAAAAACATGTACAATATCTCCCCTCTCTATGGCGCCAGGACTACCGTGGAAACAAGATTCTGGAAACTCAGTTCAGTTGCTGGTTATATTACTCAGATATGATGACCACAAACACAGTATATTCAAAACAAACCAATACAAATTTGTTTCTGTTTAATTTTCTCAACACAAATACTCGCAGACACCTAATCTTCTGTGGCACGTTGCGCACTTGTCCAGCAGCACTCTGGACTTGCATTTCTTTGCCAGCAGGTTAAACATGGCCCATCTCCGGTTTCCTAATTGATGTCTTGATGTATTTACCATCTCTGCATGCCAAAGCTGGTCTGGAGTCTTTCACTAAGTCTGAGCTTGGAGTGATAAAGTGGCCCTCTTCACTTTCTCACTGCCTCATATCTTGAAGAAGCCGTCTCTTCACACCACAGGGCCAAATGGATTCCACAGAGATCAATGAAATAAAGGTGAGGGAGCAGTTATAAATGAAGAAGAGCATGGGCAAGGCAGCAACACGAGCTCGGAACTTAAATGGGAAGTATTATGTAAAATGTACTATTATAAGCTTTCAAAAAATTCCAACATTTTCCAAAGTTTGAACATGTGAGGCTTTGAAACGAACGACATACGTATTAATTTGTCATCAGGCTGTCATTCTCTTTTTCACTTTTCTGTCTAAGTATAGATGATCTAAAGAGGCCAAAAACACATACTTACTAGCTACTACAAAAAAAATGTGGTAAAAATTCAGTTTTGAAAGGTATCCCAGCTTCAACATCAGACCCGTGGCACAAACGACCATAAACCCAGGTTAAAATCATGTTTAAAATAAATTGTAAGCCCTCTGTGTTACATTTTCACTCATTGCATCACAAATGACATAATAAATGTATATTTTGATTTAAAAAATTATGCATTATTTGAGTTCATTTTGGTGAGGAAAGGTACTGTAGATATATGTCAGTACTGATTTGCATATTACTGTGTATGGATAAAATAATCCAGGTGTTTTTTCAATGGGGGAACAATATTAGCAATAAGTTTGTGTAAGCCCTCAGTTGTACAGGGATTAGTCAAAGCAAAGGAAGGTTTCTCACCCATCATCTCTACTTCTTAGCAGGTTTTCCCGACGTTTCGTCCTTTATCGAAAGGACTTCTTCAGGGAAAAAATATTAGCAATAGTAACATGTAAAAAAAAACTATTTCATCATGGTGTGGCTTTTTATGATTGTATTAATTGGTTTTATATTAAACATATTAAAATCCTGTTTTGTTGATTGTCGGACAATTTCTATATCCTGTCATACATATACATTGTCCACATTTATCATACAAAATACTGCAAAAAAAAAAAAAGAAAAAGAAATTAATACGCCATTGAAGTATGTTTTTTTCACCGTGACAAAGCTGGATCAATTTTCCAAAACAAAGTGGCCACTACGGTGTGGAATTTGACATGAATGATAACCTCCTGGTCCCTTCCAACAAAGGGCCTGTTCAGAGGCAGTGGTCCATGGACACTTGGGTTTGTATTATTCCCCCCTCAGCCACAGGGTTAATGACGCACACTGTTGAAGCTGTAAACACGCAATGTCAGCGAAGGTGACGGACAAACAGACCCTAAATGCATCACGGAATGTCAAGTTATTCTGGCAGTATTGCTGTTGTTGGTTTTTTAACAGCTGAGTTTTGCGTTTGTGATAAATATTCTTGTTTTTAATTACATGATTGCTTCCACTACTACTCTATGTGCAATGTATTCAATAGCCATGTATTTATCTTTGGTAGCAAATTTGGTTGTAAATTTACTCATTTAATCTTGACCTTGAATCTGGCCTAAAGCTGTGGAGGTATTATCTGCCTTTTGAAACACATCCATCATAATTTTGCTAATTTCATTAGATGTTAAAAGATTTTAAGATCCTGATATCATACTCATCTTGTCTGAAACACTTTTTCTTCACATGCACATGAGCTGTTTTAAGACATGAAAACCCCACATACTGTAAAAGATCATTGTGGATGATTCAAATACAAGTATTGTACTGCTGCCTGAAGCACAGGTATATTCATGCCACAAGCATCATCGTTCTTATCTTCTGGAAGATCTCTTGTGCCCTTTACTGTACCGAGAAAGTCAAAACAGTAGATTGCAGACAAGCAGAGCAGCTTCATCTGATGAAGGACACTTTTCCCACGGCTCCTGTCTCTATCCGGCCCCAAACTCCTCAAAGTCTATCAAAACAACCAGTGTGTGTGGCTGTGCAGGCTATTGCTCCATGCTGTTTCCAAAGCAAGGTGCCCTCTGCGTTCTAAAGTGTGGGAATATGCGTGCGCAATATGAAGATAGTGATTATCTGAGGACGCGAGGAGACAAAGGCTGAGATACGTGGCTTATCAGAGTTCTGGTTGACTGGTAGACACAGACAGAGCAGAGGAATGATTCTTTATAACATGAATAAACTGTATTTGTGTCTTTAAAATGACAGTGCATATTGTATGCAGTACTTTGATTGGCTTTCTCCTGGACGGACTTCTTGAGGTTACAAAACAACACTTGTGTTTTACTCATACACACTCTGTGGTGTTAGCCATAACTGTCAAAAACTAATAATAGCTGTTACCATCAAGGCATTTGTGAGCCTCGATTGAACAAAATCAGGCTGAAGCAGAGCAATGAGCTCTATTTTTGACTGATGTTGACAAATGTTGGACCATTCTTCAAAATTACAGATTAAAATTGCGGCACAACACAAGTTTTTTGTTGATGATCAAAACTCAATACACTGTCTGTCCATCACCGGAGATGCTGTTTGGACAGTGGGGGCGGGTCCCAGCTCAAAAGTGGCCAAAATGACGTGCGCTGACATGCTTGCAATACCACCCCGGGCCGATGGGGGTGGACCCAGAAGAAGAATTAGCCAATGCTAACGTATAGCATTGGCAGACCTCTCAAAAACGTCTTTACAGGATGGACCAAAAGTTGGCTCTTGGCCCAAAGCTCCGTTCCACATGTGTGTCAATGCTGAGGGGGGTGGATTTTTTTGGTCCAGTGTAGTTTACTTGCTGTGAAATTTTGAAGTCACTCGTTCAAATGAATGGATCTGTGCCGGCTGACGCATGCGCAGATGCGTTTTTTCACAATTTTCTTGTGGGCGGGACCACTCGCGGCCATTTTGGATTGCTCCAGTAGAGCACATTTTTTGGCCCATTAGTTAGAACGGCAGAGATAGGCGTGACTCTGTCCGTTAATATATACAGTCTATGTGTTTGGACAAACAACATGTATGAAATAATAAAGCAGCACTGAGGCGGCACAGATTTAATTTGGAGGAATCATTACCATAGAGTCTCTCATACCTGGAGAAAGGTCCATGGGCATTCTGATGAAGGCCTCTGGACCTTGCCCACTTTACATTTTTTCCCTGTACAGAAGAGTATCTTTATTTAAGTTTATTTAAGGAAAGCTCTTGAGCTGAATCATTTTATTAAAAGCTGGACTAACTCACTTTGTGACTTTGAAGCAGCAGTTTCATGTAAGCGCTCCCCACACTCAAAAAGCTTTTCCCCCCCTCTACCCCCTTCAGATTCAGATTCATTTTTTTGCCATTTGCAGTAAAACCACATAGGAAAAACTGTGCAAGACTACCCCAGTGTGCACCAGACGACACACACCAGAGCTCTTCCACTCAGCCTGTGCTCATATGCTGTTGTTTACGGAGCGTCTCACAATATGGATCGCACATTTGAACGTGGATGGCGTGACCATAGAATGACAGAACCGGGAAGCGCGGAGGAACGAGACTTTCTTTTGGCTGTTTTGCTGAGTAAGCATAAACCGGTAACGAAGACACGATAAGTTTGAGGTTTGCCTCCACCACGATGCTCCTTTACCTGTAGATTTTCTCAAAAAGGGCAGGGGCCAGTGGTCCACTGTGATTGGTCACAATCTGTTCCCGAAACAAATTCTCTTCCTTGTTGCACAAAAATTCAATCTAAAATAAAATGACACGCCAGCACAAACCAGCGCTACTTATTCTTCAAAAGGACGTATATCCAAATGCACTGCATGGATATGGATTGAATTGAAAGGAGGGTCCTGGAAGATTTGGCCAAAACAAACTGAATGCAGTGAAAACAACACATTTATGATCAGTCAGTTTCTGCTTAAGGAGTCCAGTTTCTGCTCTTTTTATGGAACAGACTTTGTTTCATTATCTTCTGTTGGTGTAAGCAGAAATCCATTATAGACTTTAATTACATTCCTGAGAATCAATTTTGCTGTTTAAATACAGTCACTATTAAGATCTGTAGTTTCTTAAACAAAGAATTGTTCCCTTTGGCGTACATTACATGCACTGTCGCATGATCTGAAAGTGTGACAGGAAGAGTAAGAAACAGCATTTGTGTTGACAAATGGACTCATAATGCAAAGCCATGAGTTTTAATTAGCTACAGCAGAGCACTTGGTAATTAAAACAGATTGTTGGAACAAATGTTAGCTGTTGTTGTGACATAGTGGCCTACAAACAAACATATGGCTTGCTTTATTAATAACAATAAAACTATTTTGGACTGTGTTCACTTCCTCTGTGTCTGTGGTTAATACCAGACATTTGTTCATTGTGAGTATGAGAGAAAAACTACAATGATGTTGTTAGAGTGACATTGCAACATTGGTCGACTTAAAATTCTGTAAACCAGTGTATTTTGACTTTCAGTCACCCCATCTTGACATTAAGAAACCATGACGATAAGTGACATTATGTAGTTTTTTTATACGGCTCCTTAGAGCAGAGATTTTAATGTTATTTCAAAACGTTCTACCGGTCATTATTTTTTGATAACTGACCTCTCAAAACAATGACAGCTGCTCATGGCAACGCACTCTGTCCTTGTAATTCAGATGTGTAGATTACTCCGCAAGTTGTTCCGGCCACTCAGGAGCTAGCCACGCTCAATAAACGCAAATACCAATCAATCAACACACTTAAATGTTAATCGGAGAATACATTATACATACACTGTACATTCTTAACACACATGCACGGAGGTTTTCAGAAGTATCTGTTAAGGTGTTCATGACAAAAATACTATTTTAATGCGATAAAAAGTGATCGTGGAAAACCCGGAAGTAGATTCCGGGACATTTTAGGAACATTTGCAGAGGATCAAATTATTTAGGTTGAGTTTATGTTTGGGTCACTCACCGCTGATGTTCAGAATTCTTTGTTCAGTTTTCATGCAGTTCGAGAGAGTTCTAGTTTGGAAGTTGCCAGCCTAACTGTTGCTCGCATAGCTACAGGAAAGTAGTTGAGAACTATTTTATTTTCTGTCATTAAATAAACCTTTCCGCATTCCTAAAAGTGGACTGAAGTTTATTTTGTGTGTTCTGTCAGTACTAAGCCGTGTACAGACAGAGCAAAGCCCTGAAGGTTTCTTATTATTCTTTGTTTTTTTCTCTGCTGAAAAGATTTGATTTGATCCTGAAGACGAGCGTTGGCACATGAGGGGGTCTAATGCAACGGGTTCGGCAAAAAAATCCATAAAAGGAACAAAATACACTTACTGTACATCAATGGAAACTGCTATACTTCAAGAAAAAATGTATGTATCTTGTTTTCAGTGTAGTCTTTGGATGACAAACTTTTATATAATAGTACCTTATAACCATGACACATTTATTTTTTACTTTGCGTAGGTATTTGGATTTTGCACATGGCATACAATTTGTATTGCCAAAAATATCCCCAGTTAGCAGCTGACCGTACCACCATGAATGGAATGAATGAATAGATACCGTATTAGGTCAATTAGGATACCAGGAGGTCAATTTACTACAATTCTTAAAATGTGTAATTACTGTAATTTAGAGTTACATACTATCACTTTAAAGACACTGATATTTCAATACATTTTGTTTTCTCTTAATTTACTAATAAACTGTCTTTTCTGAGCTCTTTCTTCTTTGCTATTTGCAAATAAGGGACAAATCATGCCATATTGACTGATGTAGTTTTGAAAGACTACATAATTTACACCGACATGACTCCAATAAAAATGTGAAACAAAAGTGTCCTGCTGTGCTGCTCTGTCTGGGACATCTCTCTGATGTCGTGTCATAACAATTACTTTGACATGTGTTTAATCACAATCACACCTCCAGTCGTCATTAATGTCGCCTCAGTCAAATTAAGTCAAACAAAAACGCTTCCTTCCTCTCAGGGATTACAGCATTTATCCTTTTAACATCCAAACACCTTTGTTAGCAATGAGGAGAAGTCAACTTGTCATATCCATTCAGCATCTGTAAAGGCAGCAGAGGCAAACTTTGTGAATTGGCCCTGTGACTATACAGCCTATAGGGACCTTCAAAATGGACTTGATGGTAACTGGATGAGACAGTGGTGACAGGGGCAAGGGACCTTTCATCACGGGCTTTCCCAGTCCTATCTATTGGACGCGTCTGAATTATGACCGGTTATTGTCACAGCTCATGGCGCAATAAAAGAGAATTGGGTTAGAAGCCAGGAGGGTTATGAAGCTACCTCATTGTTGGGGAGAATTCTGAAGGACATTGTATAGATCTTGTGCATACTTTTAAGAAGAAAAATGGCCTGCATTGAACTGAGGGCCTGCATTGGACTGAGGTTATGATTGTTTTTCAAATTTTTGTCTGAAAAAGTGGATCTAAAGATGTGACAGAGGCCAAAAACACAACAGATTACTTGAAGGTTAGGTGGGTCTATCCAAGCTGTAATTAACTCTTTTCTTGACAAATTATCTTTCAATTAACCAAGTGCTGTTGCCCAAAATGTTTGTGAATATGGGATTTTTTTATACATTTGATCCAAACAAACTCAAGTGACCTGGAGAACTTCTTCATAAAGACAACTCATTACACGTTTTTTGATTTGAATAAGATTTTTCAGTAATCATAGAATAGTCTTAGTCATGAAGCCTCTCCATAGCATGTCTAAGTAAAGTTTAAAAAGATTGCGAATAAATTACTACATTATTTGACAACTATTTCAATTCTAGATTACGTTTGGACCAATTTTACAGACACCCAGAGAAACCCCATGTAAAAGTAAAGTTTAGTAAAGTCGAGATTTGTGATTGATGCTTCAGAAAAGCTAGAGCAGTGTTCCCCAACCTTTTTGAGTCATGGCACACCTTTGTCATTGTGAACAATCTCATGACACACCCCCAGCTGAAACTGATGCTAAATTTAAACTCTACAGCCTTTATCAGCAAAGAAAAGTAATTCTCACCCATATGTATTATGTAGAAAATCAAACAAGCACAAAAAAGTCTTTCTAATCATCTCATTATCTTTTCACATGATTTTGGCCAAGCAGATGAATTTGGATCATTTCCAAGGCACACTAATAAACGTCTCAAGGCACACCAACGTGCGACGGCACACTGGTTGAAAAACACTGAGCTAGAGAGCTGTGTGTTTATAAGATGAAAGATAACCATGGATCTATAATAATAACTGGATACGGTATTACTAGCTTACAGCTGTCCCACCCACCGGCACAGGGGGCGCCCGTGGTACTCCAGAATAAATTCACGAGGGCTACCCAGAACAAAGTCCCATAGAACTCAATTTAAATAAAAATAGCACAATCTCAGCTGACAGAGAACCTACAGCTTTCAAAGATCGGATTTTGTTGGGATTTTAGTGTCCCTTGTCATCCTGAACTTTTTTTTCTTCTTAAATCCTTCGGTTTTCTTTAAATCTACACTTTACTGCCACAAACTCTGCTCTTTTCCTTCCCGCTCTGACTCTACTCTACCACTGCTCTAATCAGCAGCTCTGATTGGTCAAAGCGCGGCCGAGCCCCTCTGTGCACGTGCATGAGACCCACTCACGCGTATTTGGCACAACGCATCATGGGAGCTCGTCCACTGCGCAGAACCAGGAGGACCAGATGATGCCCAAATATAGCCTAGTTCCTCTGATATGTCAGCGCCCGTAAAGTCCCATGCGCTACTGAGCACAAGCCATTCATTTGAATAGGGCGCCATCTTGGATCACCGGGGCTTGGAAATAACCTGCTGTAGGTAAGTAATGTCGACACCACAGGCCTCCTATATCCCGCAAGCTTCTATATTGCAGGTGCAAAGTAAAGTAGTGTACAAATACCCTGGTTTTGTTCCGTAGGACATGTGCATGATGAATGTTTGCTCAGCTATTAAAGCTGCAAATGTCATGGTCCCCTCCATAAAGTAGGCCCCATGACACTATAAGGCTTAACATCATTCCACAATTTTACACTCATTTTTGAGCTGTAAAATGGATTCAGTTTTAGACTCAAAAACAGTGCAACAAAACTATAAGGAATGATACAAATACAAACATGATCTAAGGAGAAGCAAGTCTTTAGTTGGCTCCTGTTTATGGCTCCTTTAACAAATGAAACATTGGATTTTCTCAAATTCAACCTGTTTCCACTCATATGCATATGGGTTGAGTGCAATAAAACAGGTTATGTGAAAAAATAGTTTATGTACTTGTTTGTGCACACTGGGAACTTTTGCATTTGCGTTCCAATGTGGTTTTACTGCAATGGCAAAAAAAATGAATCTGAATCTGAACAGGTGGAGGTCAATATTGAGGTATCTTTTGTATGAAAGGTATCAATTGTTGAGGTATGTGCAATTAGTGGCGGGGTTAGCGCTATTATGTGCAATCATATTTAAAGATTGTTTGTGGTAACGCTGTGTGTGCATGCTTGCGTGTCAGCATGTGGACTGTCTGATAGAATGTATTGTGACCCACGACCCTCTGGGAGACAACCAATAGAAATGAGGTTGTGGTAACAATCTGGTGTGTTTCCATTTATGTGTCCATTCATGTCTGTTCATTACCATGCACTGTGCCAGTCAAATAAATACATACGCTAACACGGTTTACTCTTGAGCGAAGGCAGTGTCAGAGCATGTTTGATGACAGTGGGCAGAGTTAGTTAAGGACTTTTCTGAAATTTAGTTCTAAACTTACTTTTCTCCCATTTCAGCTAATTTAACCAAAGTTGGACCAATTTAGATAGATTCACCCAATTAGTTAGTGCAAACTTCGATCTCTATAAACCTAACTTGTGCTTGTGGAAGAGGCACTCCTCCAGTTGGGCCCCAAGACAATGTTTGGCTTTATATTCAAGCTACAGTATATTCATATCTTTCCTGAATGAAAAATAAATAAATAATGAGAATCTTGGTTAGGTGATGTACACTTAAGTCAGTTGCAGATGGCCAATTGTATCTGCACAGTAGCCCAACATGCAAATCCTTTTGGACCATCAAAATGATTTATATTTTACAGAGAATATACAGTTATACTTTAAAGTATAAATAATCACAGAGTGGTTTTGTATTTCAGAGATTATGAATGATTAACAGACTATACAACAATACCAAGAAGGCAAGGAGCCAAGAAAATATATAATTTACAGAATACCAGTTATTGCATTTGTCTAATAGGCCTATGCTGTACAATGTGTAACAATAAACCCAAGCATGCCGTTGATGTAATGCTTCATATTTATCCAAATATAAACACCAATCTATTACTTGAAATAAACTGGAATGTAGGGCTGTTATATTCTACCACGTTATACAGAGCAATTACAAAGAAATATGAAATGATTAACGTATCAACATGTATTATAATTGACTAAAACTAAATTCGCAAGTCTTTACCGTATCAGTCGGTCTCATAGCGCCGCTCTGTGGTCTTTAAGTGTAACTGCAGCTCTGAGCAGTGTTGACTGTTGCTATTGGTAACCGTCTGTGGCGCCTGCAGGTCACAGCCTATGGTCAAGCCTTAACATGGAGCAGACCAAAAGTAAAAAAGAGACTAAAGATATGGTTCAACAGGACAAAATCCAAATTGAGACAATTAAGAAAGAGCGCAAGGACCGGAGGTTATTCACAGAGTTCAGTCTGAATCCACGAATGAAGCGTGAGTATGAATGTTTATATGGTCTGATCACGGACAGTTTCTGCAGCTTTGACACTGCACGTCACTCTGCACAGTGGGTCTGCTGGAAAAGGGTCTTATCATCTAACACTTCTAAGGTTTAATTTATTAACGACAATGTTGCAGATGCATTAAAAAATATGGCTGCACCAGATTTAGCACCAGCTACTTTTCATCTGTAATAATTGACAAAACAATAATATAACTTGCATATTAAAATACAGTCCAATACCGTGGCCTGGTCTTATATCACAATGATGAAGGGAAAAAGCGTACATTTAGCTAGGGCTCATTCATCTAGTATCATCTCTCATATCTAGTAACTGGTTGGACTCAAACCCACTCTTCTTTCCACAGTCCATGTCCTGCCAGACAAACCCATGGCCAGAAAACCCTCAGAAGTTGTCACAGAGAACGGTAAGTTATTTACTCAATATATAAGAATCTTAAACCCATTAAAAATACAATAATTTATTCTTGTCATCATCACTTAACAATTTAACCATTTCACCAGCTACATTTGAAATAGATTTTTTAAGATGTGGCTAATACTTGAGTACAACTAGTGCAGTGCAAGTACAGGCTTACTGTAGGCCCCATGCTAATCAGAAAATATAGAAATGCCTATAGTTTGTTGGGTATTTTGATTCCCAAAGGCAAACTCAAGATATCTGTACAGTATTTACATGTGGAGGGTTTTAACTAAAGACGGTGGGAAGTAATCGGCTAAAACAGAAAGACTGAATTTGTTCTGACCATTTACATTATGAATGAACGACTACCTGCCATTATTTTAGTAACGACTTTTCAACCCACCCCAATTGTTACATCTTAAAACATATTCTTTCTAGACTTGACTCCTAATACCACCAGTATTTACAATCTATGGTCCTAGTTTTGATGCCTTTATATTTTCCAGTTGATTTTCTGAAAGCGTTCCATCAGACGTGTAAGGAACCAACCAGCAAGTACAGCATGCCTCAGACGGAGAGCATGGAGATTGGCTGGATATCAACTCCCTTGGTTCGTCTGTGAAACATTTACTATTAATATCTATATAAATGTTCATATTGTTTGACCGCCGAATGCTTTTCAGGTACATTTTGACCGCAGTGACCGCAGACTCAATTTCACCCGCATTGGCACGGACGTCACCAAACACAAAGAGATGGCTCTTCGAAAAGGAGAGAAAATAAAATAACATGAGGACTTCAGTAAAATCAACAGCATCAGTATTTTTATTACTCAACAGTATATTATCTCACAAAATAAACAGAAGTATTTGCTTGGTCTTTACTAATTCCAAAAACTAGTGAGTATTATGATCCATTTGCACAGCAGCGGCCTGTTTGTATGAAAGACTTGAGAATTGGGTTTGTAAATATCCTTCTCACAGACTTCAGTGGAAGTCCTGATTCACTGGATTCTTTTGAGTTTTGTATGGAGAAAGAAGTTTTGTGTTCGTCGGAGGCCATTTGAAACCGGTGCATAAAAAATAAAGTCCATGTCAGTGCTCACAGCCCTCACGACTTGTTCTTCATCTTCCTGCGGACCGACTTGCCGGGGCGTTTCTGGGAGAAGAAAACAGGATAAAGCATTAGACACAGTGGACTCGACCTAAACCATGTTTCCAGGTCAGACGTGGGTTTTGATGAGAAGAAGGTCCTTTATTCGTCCCACAATGGGGAAATTTCAGTTTGATGCATACACATCAAGGCATGCAGCGAACATCATATCCGCGCTCCTTATAGGCTAAGTGGGTTAAGTGTCTTGCCCAAGGACACAACAACAGCAGGCATCAGTGGGAGTCGGTGGAGAAGGTCCCGTGGTGGGCTCGAACCCACGACCTTTGGGCCCAAAGGCCAATGCTCTACCAACTGAGCCACTGTCATCCCATGACCAGATCAGTTCCACTATACACTGGAATCCTGCGCTACTAGGAGTGAGTAAATAGTTTTGGATTATTGTGGAGGGCTGTATAAGCCGTCACAGCGGGTAAGAAATGTAACAAAACATTTATATTGGGAATGCACAATGATTTAATTTACACCCATTTTGTTTGAGCCGATACTGATGACCGATAATGCCAGTCAATATTTGGCCTTATATACAGGCTGATTGCACAAGTCTTGAAAATTCTTGTCTTTTGTGTGAAAGTCTTAAAGTATGGGAAAAAAATGTATGGTTAAAAAAAATAACATTTCTAATAAACACAGTTGATACAATCTCAACCAATGAAGTCGGCAGTAGGCACACAAGTATACAGGTATAGTTAAGGTCTTGGGAGAAAAATCATCAGTTTGAAAAAAGTCTGGAATTTTAATTTGGAAAAAGAGTAAGCACCCGGTTAACATCTTCAGAATGCAGAGAAATATCCCACAATTTATTTCAGTTTATAGTATATTTGTATGTATATAAATTCAATGTTTTAATAAATGTATACATTTTGGACAAGTATCATGCATCCCTGTGGGCCCATACGTGACCCACAGGCCGCAAATTTGCCAAAGTCTGTAAGAGACAAAACCAAAATAATGTTCAGTAAATGATCGATAGTGGAAATCTGCATTATTTACTCAAAATTACATTTTGGATGCCAAGTAACACTACTGCTTCATATTCGAGCTTTGATGGTAGACTAATTTAAGACAGGGTTTTTTCTGTTTTGTATTGAACGACTGCAAATAACGTGGTTGGTTCTAATGGTTACTACTAATGTGTTTTTAGATATTGATAGAAAAGATTTATAATAATAAATAATGACGATGAGGAAAATGTGAACAAGATAGATTTAGTTTCTTTTTGGCTCATAATTTGTATATTATTTTAATGGATTACATTTTGGTATTATGATTTTAAATAAAGTACTATTTTCTCTGAATGTGGAGTTATTTTCTCTTTTTTAATGAGTAAAACACATTTTTTGATCATTTTCCTGAGAACATGTCCTTTAAAATGAGGAACATGTTTGTGTTTTGGATTAAACTGTCTGAACTTTTTATGTCACTACCATCTGTAATTTTCATTTTTTTTAACTAAAACCATGACAAATGTTTAGAAAATACTCACATTCTGTTTGAATCCTTTTCCTTTCTTGCCGCCTCTGGGGCCCTTGGCGTTGGCCACTTTAGCCCGAAAACCAGACACATCATTGAAGCTGTCCTTTGTGTTCCACTTGGTCCCGCTCTTCTTTCCGCCAAAGCCAAACTTCTGGTCTTTGAATTTCCTCTTTGAATTGGGCCTGGATTATTGTCACATGTTAGTGCAATTGACCCTTTCGAATTCTATAATATGCTCCATAATACGTCCTTGATAATCTCACCCTTTTTTGTTCATTTCTTTCTTGGGGCCCTGAGAATCTTTGCCTGCTTTCTTGTCTCCTTCCAAGAACTCCAGTTTGTCCGTCATTCCTAGAAGCGCAAAACAAAACAGCGGTAATGCCGGACATATCTCTTGGAAATGGAGACGTGTTGTGTACCTTTCTGATATTTCTTCACAGATGACAACATGGCCTTCTTCTCCTTCTGTCTCTTCTGCATGACCTCAATTTGAACCTACAACACACACTCATTATTAAAAGGCTCAGTTTAATTATAGCAACAGTAAATATGCAAACTACAACTACTTTTCTGACCAACCTTTTTGCCAAACTTCCTTTGCTCACGAAGCTGCTTAGCCTTTTCTGACCGTTCTATTATGGTCTGTTTTTCTATGAGCTTTTTTCGAATCTGTAAAAAAATAAACAATAAAAAATAAAAAAATCACATAAATAAAATACATTATTTTTAAAACATATATAACAGAACACATGAGGACAGCACTTGCCTTCTGCATTTGTTGATCAGACTTGGCCATCTCTGCGAAATAGTCATCAGGCCTTTTAGTGGAAATGCCGTGTTTGTGTAGAAGTGGCAGGGCCTGCAGTACGGTGGCCTGAGCCTGGCGATAACTGCAACGTTAATGTGCATTAGAAACTGCTGAACTCATTTGAGAAGGATTAAATGTATGACTTTTGATTTAAAAACACTGGAAAATGAACTTTTTCACACATAATTTTACAGTGACTAAATTCTAAAGGTGTTAACTATTGAGTCTTTACTTTACACATGTTTTAATTTCTTATGGCAGACCAAATAATAAAAAATGCCCCTATTTCCATGTACACATGCCAGTTCAAACTTACAAAAACATCTCTCTTTCAAAGTCATCATCTGCATTGATTTCTTTATTTGATTCTTTCTTCTCTTGTCCTTCCACTTTGGCCAGAGGATCCTCAGCAGGCAGGTTTGTGAGGTCCAAGCGCTCCACCCAGGGCAGGTCTCTGCGGAGTTCTGCAAGGCTCTGTCTGAGGCCCTCCTGTTCACAGCAGAGTCAAGAATAAACCACAGATAAGAAACAACTTCACAGTAATCCTCCAATTTTAGGACGATACCAATATTTCTGATAGTTAGAATAATGCTCTGCGTGATGCGAATAGTCAAATGTGCTCAGAGAACTAGATCCACATGGTTCTTAATCAATAAATGCAATTAAATTTTTCAGCCCTAGAAAAATACTCATGTACTTATACTTTTCTATACTTTATTTAAACCTCTAGAATTGGTCTTTTGACTGAATTGATGTTTACAATCCATTTTGTAAAGCAGTGACAGCCTCTGACCAAGGATTTCCGCAAAACATAGATGGATACATTATTGATCCCCCATAGGAGAAATTCAGGAAAGGGACCAAAAGTTTGAATCTCAAAACATGAAGAAGCACTTACATGAAATTGTAGAAAATAAAAGGTTAACACTAACTCTAATGATCTAAACAGAGGACTGGTATTGGTGCCTTTGGACTGATTGATGCATCTCTAGTGAAATTGGTATGAAAATGAAACTTACCGCGTTGTTTGTAAATTTTTTGGTCTTCTCAACCAATACATTCATGCCAGGTTTAAGCAGACCTTTGGCAAAAGCTTCCTGGAGCTGAAAGAACAAAGCATACACATTATTCAGAGGAATGCAGTTGAAATTATTATTGGAGCTTTCAATATATAGCATATGAATAGAGGTATTGAACCATGTAACGTTAAATAGTATGCCACATTTTCCTGGTATTCTACCTTCATAGTTAATCACATTCATATACATTTGATGATAGTTGATATGACTCAGAAAACTGTTCACTAGAGCTCTTACAGACTACAGGCTCCATATTTATCATATTAACTACAACTACAGTATTTACATACACCTGCTCAGAGCGCACAGTGGTGGAAGAACTGCTGTCCCTCTCCTTTGACCCATAACGGTGATTATTTATCATTTTTTCCAAGTAACCTGTTAGCATGCTAATGCTAATTAAAACTCACTTCTCCATCTGACATTTCACTGGCCTCGTCTGAGTCCGGGGCCAGATCCGCGTGTTCTTCTATCGTACCCATTGCGTCACCAATCATCAGGATCTGTGCAAAAATATGAAATAACTAAAGAATAAACCAGACAGTAGCTGTGTAAATACTATGGTAAATACACGGGAACTGCTGCTCATAGACGCACATGCGGAGAAGGCGTTCACGTGTTCACGTGGAGCGGAAGTGCCAAAGATGGAACGTGAGCGCCCTCTGCTGTCTGTCTGCAGGTCTGCAGTCTCATAATGTTAGGTCACTCTCTTCATGCTGCACTGAGTAAACAGCAGTCACGGGAACAAAACTATGGCATGCCCTCACATAAAAGCATACACAGAGGATACACAGAGAAGACACACCTTTTCAGATCACCCTTTGATTATTGAGTATTTTTTCGTGTTAAATAAAATAAGTTTTTGTTTGTTCTTATGTGGTCAGGTTGTGTTTAACTATATGATTATCGAATTGTTTTTCAGATTCTTAATAGTGACCAGTTTTAATTAGTCACAGAATAGTATAATAACTTTTGTAACTAGTTAAAATGTATGTAATATTCATTTTACAATTCAGTTAATGGTGTGTGATAGGACACAGCCTCCACGATGAAACCACTGAGAATCACTCAACCAAGAGCATCAACCAAATAACAGTGATGATTACTAATGCATTCGAGTGAGTGCAGGAAATGCATTTTTTGGATGCACCACAAAAGCAGTATTAAAGTAACATGGAATCCTTGAAAATAACAAAACATCTAATCTGCAGTTTAGATAAGTAGAAGCATAATAAAACAATTATGATTTGACTTACACAGGGAGAGATTAGAATGCAAGACCAGGCTTGTTGTCTTATCTGCTTATATTTTTGACTTTCTTTCCAGCTTTAGCAGGTGGAAAATGGAAATAATAATAACTCACAACCCTGAAGTGATAATGTGCTCAAAGCCATCGGTGATCATTTCATTTTTATTTTTATTTGATTTATCTAAAAAGGGACCATGTAAAAGTGGAACATAAATGTTTTCATTTGATGCATTAGTTAGCCTTAGGCTAATTTAAATGCTTTACAAAATGACACAGTGTGGAACATTATGCATTACTAAAGTTTCCTTGGTGACTTGCAGGTATAGCGGACATATTGACATTCGAATTAAAATTCTTTAAAGCCTGTGCACAGCTCTGAATAAACGTATAGATATGTTATGCACTGCGGCTCTCTGGTGGAGATCACATAATGGACGAGACTTTTAGTCAATAATGGAAATTCGACATGAAGTGACAATAGTGTGACTCCGACAACATGCACAGAAATGACCACTGATAGAAAACCAATAGAAAGTTCCCTCCTCTGGTCACATAGCTTTGCACTAAGAATACAAGATGAGAGATTTGACACAACATTATCTGACAGGGATTTTCTGACTTTCAACAAAAACAAAATAATAAAATAAACAAAATATATTCAAATCAAGAGATGCTTTGTTGATCACATGAGGTAGTCATCATAGTTATCATAAAAAGTTCATGCTGCTTGGAGTAAAAAACATATTAAGGAGGAAAAATCAGAGCAAGGCTGTATGCATTAGCAAATACTGAGGTCCATTTTATTTGGATCCAAGTAGATTTACGTAATGATAATACTACATGCTTCATGAGACCAAGGAATGGGAGAATCCTTAAACATCAAAAGTCCGTTTGTTAAAATTAGATTAGAAGCATTAAAATTACATGGACTTAGGCAACATCAACAGCTACTAATTAAACATTTTGGCAAAAGTCTGCAGAAAATATTGGTTATAACTTTTTACAGTACAATAACATTTAAATGGCACAAAAAAGTGACAGGCTCCGGACCAGAATTGAGAAGTCCACTTGTAAATACCTGTAGTCTTTGCAATAATGTGAGTCAAATTGGCAATTCGATTTTGGCTAATCTTGCAGCACAGCCCATTAAAGCAGGTGTTTCTGCTCTGAGTCGTTTGGTATCAGCACTTCCTTCATCCTGTGTCCCGCGTGTGCCTCCACTCCTGTCTGTGGGAAGAAGGGTAAAAACTGCAGACTGGCATCGCACTGTCCCTCTTCATCCCAGGGCCAACGCAGCAGAAATGCATCCTTGAGTTGCACATATTCTATCTGCCATGTGCGTTCTATAATATAATCCATCCGTGGTTCTGTCCTGTTCTTTAATGGTGGTGGTGTGAAAGAGTAAAGAAATTGAATATAAGCATGGCATTTGAAAATACAGTTTAAGTTGTATGGAAAACATATTAAAATGTTGATTGCCATTTACAATGTATTCTTGTGTGAGTCAGATTTAAAGATGGATGATTCTGGCCTCTGTCACATCTTTAGAATTACTTTTTTGGACAGAAAAGTGAAAAAGAGAGAGAGACTACCACCCTCAAACAGACAATTGGATTGACTCACAGGGATTTTTATTACATGCTTGTGGTCTGATTTGTTTACATTTTACGAGAGGTATAACATTCTTTATTTCTTTTAAGCTGCTGAGCTTTGGTCCTATCGTAAAGAGAGGAGTTAGCCATAATGGCCATATCTGCAAGTGAAAGCCAGATCCTGTCAGACATCTGAAGCTAACCAGGGCAGGGCCTGGTAAGTACTATGATGGAGACATCTGGGAACACCAGGTGCCACAGTCGGGCGGCTGCAGCTGTATAGTGTCCTTTAGCAAGACACTTCACCCACATTGCCTAGAACAAGTCTTGTGTGTGTGTGTGAATGGTTGGTGGTGGTCATACTGGTTGCCTTGAAACTGCCAGCGTGTTCCACTGACGTGTGAAGTGTCATAGGAGTGTCCAGAAAAACGCTATATAAAACCAATGTATTATTATTATCTTTATACTATTACACCTGACTCTATCCTCTGTTGAATGAATTACTGACCTGAGAACTGAGACGTAGGGTACTCTCATGTGTGATATAGATTGGACAGGCAATAAGTACAATGGAACATTCCTGACAAGACAATGAGGCAAACAGGTGAAGCAGGTGAGGCGGGTACCTCCTACAACTAAACACCATTATCTTTTATCTTGTTGAATGGCTTATGCTATTAGTTTGATTGAACATTCAATGAACCTTTTTCATAGATAAAGTCAGCTTGAGTATCGGATGCAAATAAATACAGTAGTTGCTGAGGTTGACTTTAATCAAATCATAAAGTCACACATCTGCCCATTCTCGGTATGTTCCTTCTGGCCGGGTTTCATATCCTCCTCCTCCAGTCTGACAGTAATTACAGCCGAAACGACAAATGAATCTGGGAGAGCCTGCATTGAGACGAAGGACAGCCATGGAATATTTAAGGGAAATGCGACGTCAACTTCTATCAGGGCTAAAAAGCCTTATGTGTGCAGCGATCTGCAGCAGCGGGCCTATGCATAATCACCTTATTATACACCGTTCAATGGAATGGTGAATTGATCTGATTAGAGGGGGCTGAAGAAAAGGAAAGCAGCCTCAAGGCACTGACCCAGCATCAATCAATCAATCAATGTTTATTTCTATAGCACAGTTCATACAGAATGCAACCCAAAGTGCTTCACATCGGCAACATTTAAAAGCAATTTATAAACAATTTAAAAACAGACTGTAAAAACAAATACAAAAGACAGTTTAAGAAAATGAATAAATATATACATCAAAAATAAATTTATGATATGATTTCTTGATGATCAGTCGTAGGCACGGCTGAAAAGAACCGTTTTCAGCCTGGACTTGAACATAGCTAAAGAAGGAGCCTGTCTCACACCTTCGGGAAGACTGTTCCAGATTCTAGGTGCATAGGTCTGGAACGCTGCCTCCCCATGTCTAGTCCCGACTCTGGGCACCAACAGGAGGCCAGTCCCCGCGCTCCTCAGAGTTCGAGCGGGCTCGTACGGTACCAGCATGTTGCATATGTATTTTGGTGCGAGACCACAGAGAGACTTATATACAAGGAGAGCTGATTTAAAATCTATTCTCTGAGCCACAGGAAGCCAGTGCAGAGACCTGAGGACTGGACTAATGTGGTCGTACTTCCTGGTTCCTGTCAGGACTCGAGCTGCAGCATTTTGAATATACTGTAGCTGCTTTACAGCTCCTTTGGACAGACCAGAGAGAAGGCCGTTGCAGTAGTCTAGAAACCTACTAGAAACAAAGGCATGAATGACAATCTCTAAGTCTGCCTTAGACATTATGCCCCTAATTCTAGAAATGTTCTTTAGATGGTAGAAAGCCGCTGAAGTTACAGATTTAATGTGACTATTGAAATTGAGGTCCGAGTCCATGATTACTCCTAGATTTCTAACCTGATTTTTGTAATTTGGAGACAGAGAAAAGGATTGGAGAAGGCTGCACACACTTTCTCTGAGTTTCTGTGGGCCAAACACAATAACTTCAGTTTTGTTTGAATTTAACTGAAGAAAGTTATTTTGCATCCATGAGTCAATCTGTTTTGATGCAGTGACAGAGTGACTCAATTGGCCCAAGTTCACCCGCAGCCAGTGAGACATAAATCTGCGTATCATCTGCATAATTGTGATAGGATACATTTTGGCCTCGAATCAATTGACCTAGTGGCAACATATAAATATTAAAAAGAAGGGGGCCCAGAATTGAACCTTGGGGCACTCCACTTGTTAAGGCCACCTGGTCTGAGACACAGTCCCCAATCTCAACAAAGTACTGTCTGTCCTCTAAGTAGGACTTGCACCAACTTAAGGCAGTGCCAGTGATGCCAACCCATCCCTCAAGTCTCTGCAGGAGGATCTCGTGATCAACAGTGTCAAAGGCTGCACTGAGATCCAACAGGACCAACATGGGAAAATCCAACTCTTGCACTTACTATACTAACTATTAATTTGGTGTTGAAATGAATGCCTTTAAAACTTGAGTAAGTAAGTAAGTCATCTTAATTTATATAGCGCATTTTTACAGAAGGTCACCCAAGGTGCTTTAATGTTCAGAATTCAGATATTGTTTTACTCCACACACAGTGATTCTTCTTGCTTAGAAGTGAGAGTGCTGTCCACTCAACAGCTTCAAAGAGAGGATGTCAATAGATTGACTATCAAAATAGACTATCCAGACACTTTAGAGGCCCTCTGGTTGATATCGTTTGCACTTTGAGAAGAGCGTGTTGGGCTAAAAAAGCTTATTATTATCAAGCCATATCACAATAAAGACATTTCCTTAGAAACCAGAGTCAAGTTGTTCTTTCTAAGCCTCTTTTAAATGCACTTGTGTCATTGATCCAGATGCCCCGCCCCACGCACTAAGGTCTGAGGGCCAGCTCCAGCTTGTGGTACCATAGGACGAGACTTATAACCCGGTGGGACTTCTCTGTGGCTGGACCAAAGCTGTGGAACGCTCTACCCTCCATATTCAAACTGCTCCCTCTGTGGAGTGTTTTAAGCCTCGTCTTCAGACCTATCTTTATGCTCTGGCTTTTAACACTGCGTGAGTTGTCTGGTCCTTTTATTTTATTTTGTTTTATTGTAATGTTTATATGTATACTTACTGTATATGTGTTTGTGTGTATATATGTGGTTTTATCCTATTGGATTTTTATGAGTTTAATGTTTTACTAGGGATTTGTTTTAATTAGTCTTTTAACGAGCAGCACTTTGGGTAACTGTTTATGAAATGTGCAATATAAATAAAGTGGATTGATTTTGAAAGGCTTAAACATTATTTTACACAACGTCTGTAGCACACAGCGGCCCTGACTATAACAGTTTTGACACTCACAGTAAAACGTTTTGTGTGTTCCCTCTGTTTCATGATGTGTATTTATTCCCAATAGTTTTTATTGGCCCAGAAAATGTGTTTTTATGCCTACACTGCTGATTTCTGTTTCAGTTTTCAAAATACCATTATGATTTTTTTTTTTTTTTTGCAATTGCCAATGTAATTTCAAGTTTCCACTTCACCGTGTATGCAAAGGCCCGTAAACCCAGTCAATACTCGATCTTGTTACATTTCACACCTAAGTCTGGCCTCCCTCCCCTTTCTATTCAGCTCCAGTCAGCAGTTCTCATATAGGTGCTGCAGTACATCATAATTACAGCCAATCACAAAGCAGCATTCAACCTATTACTTCCTGCCAGACAGCCACTTAGTCCATCTGCCCAGACTACGCTCTCTGCGCTTGGCTAACTCTCCATATATCGCTGCTACTTATTGGCGTCAATCCTTGTTTGTTCAATCTAAAGAGTAGTTGAAAGTGGGCTTTTTAGCTTTTTTTTTTTTTTTTGTCCTTTTGAGCCACCGTGTTTTTGTTTATATTTTGTTGGAGAAGAACGGTATTCTGGACAACTAGTGCATTGGCCAGAAAAACAAACAGACAATATGAAAACAATATTATAGAAAGACATTTACAAACCGCAATACGCACACACGCACACGCACACGCACACACACACACACACGCAAGCACACGCACACACACTGGAGCGCCTGTTTGAGAAGGACTGGTCTATGTGAAGTACGCAAAGGCGCTTACTAACTCGCATTTCTAATATGACAGGCGCGCACACACACACACCCACACACGCACACACCCACACACTCACACACACATACGCGTTTGCGTGACAAATGAGGACCTAGTTCTGCACTGTGACATATCAGGACGTGCCTTTCTGAAGGTCCCAGAGACCTGAGGATCACATAGGGGGGAGCAGGGTGTGCTCAGTAACACAGCTAGCTGTTGATATTTTGGTTACAAGAAACTTTTTTCCCGCAGGATTTTATTGCCACATATGAGGACCTTGACAGGTCTGAGTGAGATATAAGGACCTAAAACACACACACCAGGTCTGAGTGACATATTAAGACTTTTAACACACAAATCAGTTCTGAGCGAGATGTTAGGACCTACAACACACACATCAGGTCTGAGTGAGATATTAAGACCCACAACACACACATCAGGTCTGAGTGAGATATCAGGACCTATAACACACATATCAGGTCTGAGTGAGATATTAGGACCTACAACATACACACATCAGGTCTGAGTGAGATATTAGGACCTACAACCAGGCCCGTCGCAAGGGGGGTGCGAGGCCCTATGCGAACTTGAAACGCAAGGTCCTGCCCTCACACCTTCTTCCCAGATCTCAGGAAAGTTTTCCCGGTTATAATCTTTGACATGAATTCAGCACCACCTCGCGCGTGAAGCATGCGCACAGCCGTGTGTCCTCGCTCCAATGCAGCGTCAGGCGCGTGCACGCACACACACGTACGCACGCTCGCACACACACAAACAGGTGCACACGCACACACACACACACACACACACACACACACACACACACACACCTGCTTTAACAGTTTTATATAATGTGTTTTTATCCATATACTGTATAAACACCATTGTCAGTTATGTTCTGTGCATTGTTCTGAAATAATAACTTATTACTGATTCACTGCGATCTCATCTATCCCGGTTCCTATATCTCTCTGAATACCATGGCATAAATTGGGTGTCTCTTTCCTATCATGCATCACTACAACTTCCCTCTGCTCCACTGCTGCTGCTGCTGTGGTTTGTAGCCATCGTCCACTACACAGACTCCACAGAACTGAGGGCATGTGTATATATAGTTTACAATCTTTGTGTTATATATGTGCCACAGTAGTTTATTGAGTATGGAATAAAACAAATAAAAAGGAAAAGATGAATAGTGCTTTTTGTTTGTTTTTGTCCAAACATATTACCTCTCATATGTAAAGGTGCACTCTGGTGGATAATAAATAAATACCAACACATCCTCAAAATCAATAAAATTAAAATATTTTTCTCTGTATGGATGGCCTGAGGTATACACAATGCTTGTGCTGTTGGAGATATAGTGTTTTCAAGCATAATATGGCTTTTTACATACAACGCCAGACAACGCCAAGTAAAAGGTCAGATCTGTGGAGACTAAGCAGAAATGTGTTATATTGTGCATATTTTGGGAAAGCAACAACATCTCAAGGACAAGGTGGTGGTTATGGTGGATAGATAACTATGGCCTGCGCAGGTGGACAAACGCAAGACTCTACAAGGACTCCATTGTGTATCCATGTTATGACTCTGATATGTTCTGATTGTCTCTTGATGCGACACGTATGTCTTTCTGTGTGTGACGTATCTGTGACGTAATAATGACTATATTAACCATGTCCTTTGTTCCGTCTGAAAAAACTAAAACCTAAAAAACCTACTGAATAAACTTCCAGGAGCTCTGGTGCGCCTAAATTCTGTCTCTGTGTGGTTAATCTACAACATGGTCTTCCCATAAGAAACGTTAAATATAAATGAATAATGTATCTTAAAATTTTTCTCCTTAGAGGCACTGTCTGCGCGGGGAGGTAGTGGTCGGCTGTGTCTGGAGCTACAGTAGATCTGGCTCTTAGACCTGGTAGAGGTTTGGATCCTCGTATCCCATGGCTGCAGGCGAACGGCTTCTCGGACGGCCCATCGTCAGCTACACCTGCACTCAGCCTCAAGTTTGTTCAGTGTGTGTGTGTGTGTGCGCGTGCGTGAAGTGAAATATATACTGTATGTGCTTTTGTCTGTGGGTCTGTTGAGTCGGTGGGTTAACAGGCCACTGGGCCTGTGGGAATTCACTTTGTGTTAAACTTTCTGTATGAAAAGCGCTTTAATTAAATGTTGTTAATTGATGGAGATGGTTCCGTAGAAAATAGAAATGCCAAACCATACTCATGGAGATGTATGTCTTGGAAGAAATATTAATCATGAGTCAAGTATTCATTTTTTGTGTGTGTGTGCTTTGTGGTGCCCCCAGTGTCTCCTGTTGGTATTCCAATGTAGTGTATTCTGCAAATGGCAATATATTGATTCTGATTTTGTGTTTGGAGAGACTGTACAGTACTGAACAATTAGTACATAAACCAGTGTTTGGGTTCAATGCTTATAATTATTAATGAAGATGATGTATAACACAACATAGTAATAAGTTAATAAATATTATTGTAGTACCCCATGTAATACCCTCTGATACGGCCTAGTGGTCCGCTGACCCCCTGTTGGGGATTACTGTGCAACAATGACACCATATTCTAAATGAAACCATCACTATGGCCATTACACATTTCTTTCTGTATGTCATATGAAGCAATTGGATATAATCATTACAAAAAAAAATAGCACAGTCAAAAATGAACTTATCTCCTGAAATGATCATCAATCATGTTCGTGCCTGCTTCTCAAAATTCTCCATAAACTTCTGCCCCTGGTCAATGAGCCACAACAGCGATACATCACTGGAGGCAAGGTGCTGTCCAAGGTCAGAGAACGCTATATGCAACTCTGTAGTGATCTATTTTAGCTCAGAAAATGTGGATTCCCTTTAGGTTAAACAATGTTGCAACCAAGCGTTCAAATATCCTCAGAAACGTAAAGTATTTCTGACTAAATAAGTGGAGAGAAAAAGAAGCAAGGAAAGTGTGAAATTGATTTGGGCATCAAGAAGTCCATTTAATCAGGCTCCTTAAGCAATTCGACTGTGTTGTGCAGACTGTGCCCTCATTAATGTTATCCCACAACTTTGGCCATTCATCACCAGCTTTTGTCCAAGTCTGATCCTTAAAACTCAATACAGGAACCAAGGTGTGGATAAGGTGAGAGCAGTGGCGGACCCTCAATGCTTGCAAGGCCTTCACTGCTGGCCTAGACACAATTACATATGTATAAATATATATATATTTTTATAATATATATAGCAGATACTTTTTCTACTTATTATTATTTTTTTCTATGTTTATTTTTCTACAAAAAAAACGTTGGTTGCGCAGCTTCCAACTTCAGGTCGACATTTGGGAGGTCTGGCATCTAATGGTGCTTTCAGACCGGCAACGTTGAAACGCACGTTCTCTAGTTTTCAGACGCAGGGGTCTTCAGACCAGAGGTCCTGGCGCGCGGCGGAAGTAGCTGGCGGGCTCTGATGCTAACAGAGTTTAGCTAGCGGCTTCTCGTGTACAGAGCTTCTCCAATAATGCAGCTTTGCAGGGTGTCTGTGTTCAGAGACCTTCCACAAACTTTATATAACAGTAGTATGTGTTCACGAAGGTGCGCAATACGTTTATTTTATTATGAAACGGTATTTCCGCATCGGCGAACACACTCAAAGCAGTTGCGTAAAGTCACGGGAGCATGAAAACGCATATATTCACAAGCACTATATCCCTCATTGTCAACCCTGGTTTTGACCTGATGTAGCTCCTGTTTTGGCTGTTTACGAGTATTTTCAGTCTGCTCGCTCAGTCCGCAAATGTCCCCGTGACCACTTTGCGGCTCTCTGATTGGTTGCTGCATGAACGTCCCGAGGAAAGGTTGAGCAAAATCCATCTATTGCGTTCCTCCCCTTCGACTTCCTTGCGCGGTCCGTGCGTGCATTCCGAGACGTTCGTGCGTTTTGACGCTCGAACGCGCATCACCGTTGACTTTGCATTGAAAGCCGAAGCAACGCATGATCCAGTCTGAACGCGGCATAACAGAGTTTTTATCCAATCATTACTCGGCGTCATGTGTTGCTATGGCCTAAATTCTGCCACTAGGCCTGCAGAGTCTACATTGCTGGCTGGCGCTAGCTTAAAGGCAATGGAAACAAACCTGGGGTATTAACCAATCAGTGTCAAGTCTCTTACTTCAGGGCCTGCGAGCAGGCACCGGGTCTCCTGATTGGATACACGAGACGTCGATTATAGTCCATGGTGCAGCCATAGAAGTGCAGACACGTTAATGTGATAAACACAAACAAACAGAAATGCTAATATGTGTAGCACGACAACACCAGGCTACTGCCAACTCTTTCCTCCGCGGGAAAGTGGAAAGTATAAATAAGCAGAACCATGTAAATGTCCAGCCTCTCCTGGACCAGATCTCTAGTTTGAAACAGGATCTAAAAAAGGAGCAGGAGGAGAATGAAAACCTGAAGTCCTCCTAGAGACCAGTGAGGCGGCAACCGCAGCACTTCTGGAGATCTCAGTCGGCCAGCTGGACAAACAGAAGAATGAGCTGGAACGTGAAATCTCGTCTTTGAAACAGGCTTTGGACACTGAGAAGAATAAGATGGAAGCACTAGAGAGAGAGACAGCGAGCTCTGAGTGATTATCAAACTCTGCAGCAAGAGAAGGTCGGCCTACAGTCTACTGTCAAAGCCCTGAGGTTAAATCTAAGCCAAGAGAAGAGATTCACTGAGACCCTCCGCTCAAAAGTGAATGAGCTGAGCCACAAAATACAGGAGCAGGAGGAGACAAGTCCGGCTTTGAACCAGAAACATGAAACAACGACAAGTGTTTTCAGGACTGCGATCCAGAGATGCCAAACTGTCATGAATTCTGCTGTGGCTCAAAAAGACCAACTTGCAACAACAGTGGACAACACAAACAAGGAAATGGAGGCACTGAAACTCAAGCACTCAGAGGAGATGAGTTCAGAGCAGCAGCAGAGGAACCTCCTGCAGAAGAAGATCCAGGAGCTGGCGGAGGCTCTGAGTGCCTCAGACGAGAACAACTCAGACCTGGAGAAGCAGAGACTGGAGCTGCAGGAGGTTCTGAGAGAAAAGGAGCAGGACCTGCAGGCGGCTCTCAAAGAAAAGGAGGAGGAGCTGCAGGAGGCTCTCAGAGCAAAGGAGAAGGAGCTGCAGGAGGCTCTCAAAGAAAAGGAGGAGGAGCTGCAGGAGGCTCTCAAAGAAAAGGAGGAGGAGCTGCAGGAGGCTCTCAAAGAAAAGGAGGAGGAGCTGCAGGAGGCTCTCAAAGAAAAGGAGAAGGAGCTGCAGGAGGCTCTCAAAGAAAAGGAGGAGGAGCTGCAGGAGGCTCTCAGAGAAAAGGAGGAGGAGCTGCAGGAGGCTCTCAAAGAAAAGGAAGAGGAGCTGCAGGAGGCTCTCAAAGAAAAGGAGGAGGAGCTGCAGGAGGCTCTCAAAGAAAAGGAGGAGGAGCTGCAGGAGGCTCTCAAAGAAAAGGAGGAGGAGCTGCAGGAGGCTCTCAAAGAAAAGGAGGAGGAGCTGCAGGAGGCTCTCAAAGAAAAGGAGGAGGAGCTGCAGGAGGCTCTCAAAGAAAAGGAGAAGGAGCTGCAGGAGGCTCTCAAAGAAAAGGAGGAGGAGCTGCAGGAGGCTCTCAAAGAAAAGGAGGAGGAGCTGCAGGAGGCTCTCAAAGAAAAGGAGGAGGGGCTGCAGGAGGCTCTCAAAGAAAAGGAAGAGGAGCTGCAGGAGGCTCTCAAAGAAAAGGAGAAGGAGCTGCAGGAGGCTCTCAGAGAAAAGGAGGAGGGGCTGCAGGGTGTTCTGAGAGAAAAGGAGCAGGAGCACCAGGAGACCAGCACGAGTCTGAAGAGGAGGAGGAGGAGGTGGTGGTTCTGCTGTGGCTTTCAAGCATAGGACAAGATATTAGAGGTCCAGGCTCTAACACTGACCAGGACACATTTCGTCCTGGGGACTCAGCCCGGGCCGATAATGTTTCTCACAGGCCCACGCACCCTGCTGTGAGGGGACAGGACTTATAACAGAGCTGCATGGAGCTCTGCAGCGGCTGCAAAGAATCCAAAACAGGCCCATCCTCTGGAGAGACGAAATCTGGTTATAGTTTGTCAGATAATGGGCTCGTATGTTCAATCATAGATAGATAGATAGATAGATAGATAGATAGATACTGTAGATAGATAGATAGATAGATAGATAGATAGATAGATAGATAGATACTTTATTGATCCCCGTAGGAGAAATTCAGGTATTTAGATATATGGTTGAAAAGTTACAACCTGAAAACATTTAGACACATTTTAGCAGATGATTTAGAGAAACATGTACAGCAGTTCAAATCAGTTTTGGAGCTAATGTATGCATGTTCTCTTCGTGCTCCATACAACAATCGGGTGAAATAGGACTAGGGACAAATGTTTTGTTTTATCCAGAGTCCAAAAATACCTTCCAGAGGATGAAGGACTTGAAGGAACTACAACATGATGAGATGATCACAGAGCCTGCAAGACAGAGACCACTCCGAGAAAGAGACCGACGAGACACACATTTTGAGGGGGAAAAAAATGTCTTTCTTGACATGTGTAACAGCTCCTCTTGAGGTTTCAACATAATGAAAATTGAGTCAGCAGGAGGAAAATATAATGTGTCAAGTGCATCTAAACCTTCCAAAGCCATGGAGTCATTTTTGGGCTTTCACCACTTTGTGTTTGTATAAACCTTTGCAAAATATAGGAAGTAGTTCGAATAAATCATAGAAGTTACCAGTATTGTCGCATTGAGATTGATTACATTTCAGATATTATAAAATATGAACACACTTTATGTCTATTTTTGCAGTGCATGTTAACTCTTTTTTCTCCACTGAAGTTAATTAAAACCTAATTAAACCTAAACCTTTAAATATGTGGCTCTTGAACTGAAATATGCTACTGTGTTTATGTTTGGTTATTCTGTAATTACCTGTTTTTAGGCCCGAGCCCGACTGGGGTAAGGGCCTGTTGCTTTCACAATGGTGCAAGTGGTGGCGGTGCGTGACGCGTCAGTGCCCGGTTGCGTGCATAAACTCCATCCATCCATCCATTTTCTTCCGCTTTATCCGTTGCCGGGTCGCGGGGGCAGCAGTCTAAGCAGAGACGCCCAGACTTCCCTATCCACACACACTTCCTCCAGCTCGTCCGGGGGGACCCCAAGGCGTTCCCAGGCCAGCTGAGAGATATAGTCCCTCCAGCGTGTCCTGGGTCTTCCGCGGGGCCTCCTCCCGGTGGGACGTGCCCGGAACACCTCCCCAGGGAGGCGTCCAGGAGGCATCCGGAACAGATGCCCGAGCCACCTCAACTGGTTCCTCTCGACGTGGAGAAGCAGCGGTTCTACTCCGAGCTCCTCCCGTGTGACTGAGCTCCTCACCCTATCTCTAAGGGAGCGCCCAGCCACTCTGCGGAGGAAGCTCATTTCGACCGCTTGTATCCGCGATCTCGTTCTTTCGGTCATTACCCAAAGCTCATGACCATAGATGAGGGAGGGAACGAAGATTGACCGGTAAATCGAGAGCTTTGCCTTTCGGCTCAGCTCCCTCTTCACCACAACGGTCCGATACAGCGACCGCATAACTGCGCACGCTGCACCGATCCGCCTGTCAATCTCACGCTCCATTCTTCCCTCACTCGTGAACAAGACCCCGAGATACTTGAACTCCTCCACTTGAGGAAGGACCTCTCCACCCACCTGCAGAGGGCAAGGCACCTTTTTCCGGTCGAGCACCATGGCCTCGGATTTGGAGGTGCTGATTCTCATCCCAGCCGCTTCACACTCGGCTGCAAACCGTCCCAGTGCATGCTGCAGGTCCTGGTTCGTTGGAGCCAACAGGACAACATCGTCCGCAAACAGCAGAGATGAAATCCTGTGGTCTCCGAACCGGACCCCCTCCGACCCCTGGCTGCGCCTAGATATTCTGTCCATAAATACAGTGAACAGAACCGGTGACAAAGGGCAGCCCTGTCGGAGGCCAACATTCACCGGGAACAGGTCTGACTTACTGCCGGCAATGCGAACACAGCTCTGGCTCTGGTCATACAGGGATCGGATGGCCCTCAGCAGAGGACCCCCGACCCCGTACTCCCGGAGAACCCCCCAAAGGACACCCCGGGGAACACAGTCGAACGCCTTCTCCAAATCCACAAAGCACATGTGGACAGGTTGGGCGAACTCCCATGAACCCTCGAGTATCCGATGGAGAGTATAGAGCTGGTCCAGTGTTCCGCGACCGGGACGAAAACCACACTGCTCCTCCTGGATCCGAGATTCGACCATCGGCCGTAGCCTCCTCTCCAGTACCTTGGAGTAGACCTTACCGGGGAGGCTGAGGAGTGTGATCCCACGATAATTGGAACATACCCTCCGGTCCCCCTTCTTGTAGAGAGGGACCACCACCCCAGTCTGCCACTCCATTGGCACCGCCCCCGATCGCCACGTGATGTTGCAGAGACGTGTCAGCCAAGACAGTCCTACAACATCCAGAGACTTTAGATAATCAGGGCGGATCTCATCCACACCCGGAGCCTTGCCACCATGGAGGCTACCAACCACCTTGGTGACCTCAGCCAGGGAGATGGATGTACCCGCCCCAACATCCTCAGCCTCTGCCTCTGTAACAGAGGACGTGACGGGGGGATTGAGGAGAACCTCAAAGTATTCCTTCCACCGCCCGACAATATCCCCAGTCGATGTCAGCAGCTCTCCACCCGCACCGTACATGGTGCTGGCAAAGAACTGCTTCCCCCTCCTGAGGCGCCGGATGGTTTGCCAGAATCTCTTCGAGGCCGACCGATAGTCATGCTCCATGGACTCTCCGAACTCCTCCCAGTCCCGGGTTTTTGCCTCTGCCGCGTGCATAAACTCAAACGCTAAAATCAGGTGCCATTGAAACCTATATTGTTTTTGCTCGGAGACTTAGAAAAAATATTCTTCACTTTGAACCTTATTTTGACCCCCTGAACATGCATGAAAAGTTGCCAAATGTAATTATATCCTGCGCAGACTATATTTTTAACCTTTAACATGTAGCACACTTCTGCCTTTTGCACGATCTGAGTGATTCCATCCGTGCCAAATGTGACATGTACATTTCTCCAGTGTGAGATCAATAAAGTCTGTCTTATCTCATCTTTAATGCACTGTGATTATTTATGATTTTAATGCCTTGTGTGACTGTTTCTATCTTGTTCAGCACTTTGAGTTGCCTTGTGTATGAATTGTGCTATACAAATAAACTTGTCTTGCCTTGGCATTATCCAGTGTGTTTTCGATCTGCTGGCTTAATTTGCTAATCCCTGCACTCATGTCTTCAGTATGAGCTGTTTTTTTCTATTCATTTCAATGTATTCACACATCTCTGCTCTGTTCTTCATAACTGACCCACGGAGCAGAGCAGTATTTGGTGTCACTGTAAAGGACAAACCCATATTTCTCTGGTCTCCGATGGGATTCTGTGAAATTTACATCTGTGTCGCCGTGTTGTAATTCTGTGTAAATGTCAAAGTGGAAGTTGACTTTAAATTTAAGCAGTGTAAATATTTAGGGGAGGGGAATGTTTGTGTATTCGATCACATTGCATGAATGAATAAAAGCTCCCATGTTCCGCCACATGTTTTGTTTTGAGATTGGTTTGTGTCGATCTAATTATGATCCATTTGAAAACCACATTTCAATTGCTGTTCCTCAGTTAAGATTCAGGGGGCGACAGCGGCTCAGTTGTTTTACCATTGGTCTTTGAACCTCAGGGTTGTGGGTTTGATCCCCCCACGCCCCATGTCACCTGCTCCCACTGATGTCTGCTGTCGTTATGTCCTTGGGCAAGACACTTAACACTAACACTAACAAATACAAATACAAAATACAAATCTGTATTCTAACTCATGGTAACTCTTTGATCAAAAGGACAAAAAGTAAAGCACCAGGGATACAAGTGGTTCTAATAGCTCAATAAGGAGGAGTTTGTAGTAAGTGAAGAAGATGACAAAGTCTGGGATCGTGTCTTTCATTCAGAAAGAAGACATGTTTTATTGTCAATGGTAGAGACAGCACAAACAAAGCACACAAACAAGGGATGTTACAAACTGTTAGTGATAATATAGCAAGGGAGAATGAAGTCCTCCAATCAGCAGCTGCCACAGTGTGCTTGTAGCTTGGCCTTCAGATAGACTAAACATCAAATGGAAAAGTACTGGCTTCTGCACATTGATAGAATGATGAGTTTAACTTTAACAAAAGTTGCTTAAAAGTGTTATGAAATTTCACATAAGGCAAGGGAAGTTTATTTGTATAGCACAATTCATAATGGCAAATCTTGACGTGCTGGACACATCGAGATAGGATCAAAATCATAAATAATCAAAGTACATCAAAACATCAAAAGAAAGATACAAATATACAATCCCTCAGTTGTATGCACAGCTAAACAGAACTGTTTTAACCTGGTTTTAAACATTGTCAGAGAGGAGGCCTGTCTTACACTTTTAGGAAGATTGTTCCAGATTTTAGCAGCATGAATCTGAAATGCAGCCTCCCCATGTTTAGTCCTGACTTTGAGAGCCACTGCTCCTCCACATAGAGAGGAACTGCTGAAGTAATGAGAGGAGGGATGGCCCCAACACCTTGGATGGATGAACTGAAGAACATGTGCATGGTGAGGGGTTTTTGGGAATCTTTGCAACGGAATAGAATAGATAGTAATTAGATGACAGAGTAATGAAATAACATATTTATTTCCCCATACAGAAAAACATGAACCCAGCTACAACTTTAAAGTCACAAACAAGCATTACCACATCGTTATCATACGTATTGTAAAAGTAAATTATTATTGATTGTAGCACCTTGATTTTGGCAGGAAAACTTGCTCTCCTTCCTATATTGGTAGTGGCTGCTATCCTCGTGTCAATGTGGGAAATGTAATGTAATTTAAATGGAAATGAGCGACTGGTTTGTATGGATCTAGGATTAGGTTCCTCGATCGCTTTTTGGTCCCAAAGGTTTGAGGACTAAGAAAATGGGTTATTTTCAGGTAGTTTCTAAGTGCACTCTGAACAGATGCAAGTGGAAATAGTATGTCAGGGAGAAACAAAAGAAGAAGCAAAATGTGGTACTATTTTCTGTGGAATTGAAAATGATCAATCTCCATGACGATAAAAAAGTTATCACCAACACTATAGTCTCTTTTAAAAATCCCACTTACAAGCTTTGACCACCAAACAAAACAAGACCATTAGAATCATGTCTAATTTCAGAATTATACGGCTAAAATCTGGAACAGTCTTCCTGAAAATGTGAGACAGGCTTCTTCTCTGACAATGTTCAAATCCAGGTTAAAACATTTCTGTTTAGCTCCAAAAACTGAGGGATTTTATCTTCACTTTTTAATGTACTGTGATTATTTAGGCTACTCCAACTGCTCCCTATAATGTCTGCTGTTGATGTGTTCTTGGGCAAGACACTTAACCCCACATTGCCTGAAGCTTGCGCTGAAACACCAAGGCTGTGGCACCACTGATGTAGCAGCCATCTTCCTATGGACCCACCACCTGCAGAGGATCAGCGAGGAACTGGTGCTATGAGCACTGGGTGGCAGCTCTCCTTATGTCCGGGTTTGCCAAAACGCACCAGGAGAAGACGCCACGACCACGCCAGCACACAGGCCAGTGAATGAACCGCGGTAAAGTGGCCCCGCACTTCGTCGGCAGCGGTAAAGAGGTCCGCACTTTGAAAGTGGTTGGCTCCATTATGCTGTTATACGGTAAACGTGGAACGGGAAGCCTCGACGAGAAGCAAGCAAAATGCAATTTTATTAATAAAATTATTAAAAAAGAACAAAAAGAGTTTTGCGACTACTTTCACTGCACACTTGTTCACTAAGATGCCCTCTACCACTGTATGAAAAAATCATTCACTTTTACTGTAGAAATTCAGAGATAATAGGGGTCAAAGTGTGCACAATTGGTCCAAAAAGCACTTTTTAAAATTATTTTTTATTTTATTTAAAAAAGTTCCCTCACTACTTTCACTGCACACTTGTACTAGTTGAATACTGTGGAAATTCAGAAATAATTGGGGTCAAAGTGTGCCATTTTGGACATCACAGTGAACAAGTGTGCAGTAAACTTAGTCAGGGAACTTTTTTCGTTTTTTTTTTTTTAATGAATTTTAAAAAGTGCTTTTGGGACCAATTGTGCACACTTTGACCCCAATTTTCTCTGAATTTCTACAGTAAAAGTGAATGATATTTTACACAGTGCTAGAGGGCATCACAGTGAACAAGTGTGCAGTGAAATTAGTCAGGGAACTTTTTTAGATGTTTTAAAAATGAATTTAAAAAAGTGCTTTTAGGACTAATTGTGCACACTTTGACCCCAATTATCTCTGAATATCTACAGTAAAAGTGAATGATATTTTACACAGTGGTAGAGGGCATCACAGTGAACAAGTGTGCAGTGAAAGTCTTCGCAAAACTATTTTTGTTCTTTTTTAATGTTTTTTTTTTTTTATTGCATTTTGCTCTCTTCTCGTCACGGCTTCCCGTTCCACGTTTACCGTAAGTAACAGCATAATGGAACCAACCGCTTTGAAAGTGCGGACCTCTTTACCGCTGCCGACGGTAACCCTGTAGCCGGTAGCTGGTGCTCTGTGAATTGGGTGGTAGCTAATTGCCACCCCCCCAACCCAGAAATGGACATAGGGGAAGAGCATGGATGGATGGATGGATGGATGTTAAATCAGTTTGCTAAAAGAGAAACTAAAAACCTTTGAAATACTTTTAACCATTCATATCAGCAGTTTGCAGAGTTAGAGTCCACACCAGGACTCTTCTGTCTCTCCTTGTGAGAAATGCAGATGGAGCGAGGAACATGGAGACGCAGAGGAAAATCACATTTGGTTTATGTCATCTCAGCTTTTATGTACAGTATTTGTGGAGTCTGCACTTTCTGGAAAACAAAAGTACAAAATACGAAAGTCAATCATTGATCTCCTAAGTTTGTCTTTTTTCACAACGTTTTTCTTTTAAAGCTATAGGTATCTAACTTTGTTTCTTAACTATTGTTTTTTCCCCAACATTCTTATGAAAGTAAAATAGTTCAGATCAATCAAACAACGACAGCTGTCTTTTTCTTATAAACATTCTGTCTTCGTCTGATCAGAAAACATGTTTTTTTGGTATAATAACTCGGTGGTATGTAAACCACAACCAGGTTCACAGGTACCACACATTAGGATTATTTAGTCATTACAAAGAAATGATATGTATTTTGTTATGTTTCCTTTCTGCACAGACACTAACAGCAGATAACTAAACAACAACACAAAAGCGTTAGGTTCGGGGTTAAAACTTTATTTAATATGTTAATCCTGCTACTGTAAAAATGAACCCATGACAAGAAGAGTGTCACTGGGGAGTCTCCGACACCAACCACACCAGACGTTCCATCCCACATCAGCACTGAGACAAAAGCTGCTTCTGAAGGAACATAACGTTTCTGTATCCAGCAAAAAATGATAAAATATGAGGTAATAGTTGCTTGAATCGGGTGGTTTTTATCTTAATTTGAGCACATTCTGACTGTGTTAAAACAATATTTTCCATTGGAGACATTTCTTGTAGCTTTTTAAAATAAGATCATTTTGTTCATTGTTCCATCGGCAAATCTAGTTGTCTGCCCATTGTCCCAGAGGCAGACATAATGTGCTCAGAATAAGATACTTTTTTCCATATTCAGCAATTTGTGACTTATTTTTCATCACTTTTTGCAGTGTAGAAGTGTTATTGCTTAAATGTAATAACAAACCGTCTAATACAAAACTGTATTTTAGAGTTCAAAGCAAGACCACTTTTAACCTTTTATTTCACCAGGAAAGTCCCACAGGGAGAACATGCAAACTCCACACAGTTTGTATGGAGGTGGAATCGAACCGATGAGCTTTGTGCCACGTCGCTAAGAAATAAATATCCCCACAGGATTTAACAATATTAAACTAATCATATCATTTAGGACACAGGTTTTTACAGATTATTGGGGGTGAGAAAGTGTACTCCTGTAGAAGAATAACAAGCCAAAGTAATGTTGGACAGAAACACCAAAAGGCTTTTTTTTAATCAGATGTTGATTTTGAACGATGAACTTTGAATCACTCAGTAATAAAAAGTACAGTGTGTGCTGTTCTTCACTTTGTGTTTTTTTCTTCAGCGATATCACTAACATCAGTTCCTCCAGCTTTGGTCTAAAAATACTTGTGTGCTCATGTCTCATGGAGCTCGCACCGGCTCCGAGTAGTGACTAACTGTGAATGAAGCACTTGATCTAATTTTGGATGGAGATGTGATGGGGGTGTTGATAACGATCAGGAAGAGCAGGAGAAACTACGGCTAAGTGTTATATCTCTGCTTTACGTGTAATGAGACAATTATCTTATGTTAGCGAAGTGTAACGACAGTGACGCATTGTTGGGTGTAATTGTTGATGGAAATGTGTAATTATTATTAATGACTTTACATTGAGTTAAAACTTTCAGGATCAGGAAATGGAGGAAACCTGGAGGAAACCTACCCAGACTAGGCCCAGCATGAATGATAATAATAATGTGTTTTATTATATTTGTTAATAATGTTTTGCTACAATATGGCACATTTACAGTTTGTGTACAACATGTATATGATTGTTCATTAATGTGTGTTGTCCCGATCAAATAAAAAGAATATAAATAATAATAATCATCTTTGCCAGCGTTGAAACTGGCTAAACATTCCTCTTGCTCCGGCTTCAATTTCTTCATATTTGGAGCCGAACAGAACGGATTACTTTACAATCGCATACTGTACGCCGCCATTGCCAAACTACAACCAGCAAATTTGGCGCAAACTCTTGACGTCACCGACACCTATACTATCCGCCTCCCCCGCTTGCTAAAGGGTCGAAGGGGATTCAACCATAGACTGTGTAATACAAACGAGGTAACCACAGCCACTAAGTTCAGATACAGACATACATGTCGGAAATGATAAATGACCGGAGCTACTGTCGGGGCGACGGTTGCTAAGGCCAGGCTAGGGGAAACCGGAGCACCCAGAGGAAACCAGAGCAGGCATGGGAGAACATGCAAACTCCTCTCAGAAAGATGTAGATAATATCAACGTTATATAATGTTTTCAAATCTAAATGTCTAAAGTTTTGCTGAAGCTTGCAGTGATGATTGACTGGGGTGTCCATGGCAACCGCACCCCTCCTGCGGCGACCTGGAGGGAATTGATTTGCTCCATATTAATATTATATCAGCTGCTCAATAGGCCTGTGACTGCAGCGGTCAGAGAACAGAGACCGATAGCACCGCTGCTCCTCTGGGACAGACTTGTGGCTAACCTGTTTGAACCTGCTCAGAGAGAACGAGACAGCTGATAGACCACAACTTGATTAAAAGGATTCTAAGTCCGCTGACTAATGTGGAGGAAAGCATAAGGGATCAATTGTTCATTATTGTTCATTTATCATTTAAGGGTTTTTCCAATGCATGGATATTCATTAGTGTGTTTCATATGGAATCATTCAGAGTGATTCTTACCATGCCTTACTCCATTCTATTCTTCTCTACTTTTGAAAAAGGAAAAGCATTATCCTTTTCTGTGACTTATGTTATAAGAATCATTTACATCTATTCTGAATCTGTTTTACGATATTGGCTGATTTAAATTATCTTATTCCACTCCAGCAATTTTGACAAACCAAGAAAAAAAACGTCTTTATTATACTGAATAATTGTTGACAAAAAGTGGGAAAGCAAATTCCCACTCCAAATCATACATTTTAAAAATGCATACATTCTTCACAACAACACTAGATGGCGTTGTGATGTATTGCCACAGTTGCTGTTGGCACTGAGCACCCTATTTTATTTATTATGGTGTTTTTGTTTTTTTTATCAAGTTGGATCACTCTTAACCTTTTCTTTTTTTGCACAAACTAGTTGGATTTTATGTAATAAAATCCACCTAGTTCTTTATTTATGGGCTTTTATTTTATAATCTGTCTCATATAAAATAATAATAATATAATAATGATAATGCATTGGTTTTATTTAGTGCTTTTTGGACACTCAAAGACGCTTCACACGCATTATTCATTCAGTCCCTTCACGGTGGTGATAAACTATTATACAGTGAGGTATGTGGTACCGGTATGTGCCACTGGCCGCACCCAACACCACCACCACCACCACCACCACCACCACCACCACCAATAAAAAATCTACATAACATTTCTTAAAATTAATACTACAAGTGCACTAAGCACAGTAAAATCAATTCAAGATAAACTTTGTTGATCACACAATGGAGAAATGTACATACAGTAGGCCTACATACACCTTGAAAATGGTCTTAACATTAAACAGGCCGCTCTAAAACGGTGATCAAAGGATTTTCCCAAATTTTAGGAAAAAGAACCGCCCTCTACATTTTTTGAACCAAACTCTCTGGTCTTATTTGACGAGCAGTATCACCATAATGATTGACAATTGAGAGGTCCAATAGTTTTGATGATCCACCCGGAAGTAAAAAAAAAATCCTTCTATATACCTTCAATGGTCGTACTGGAGCAGCACAAGGACAGGACACATACTTCGTCACTAATTGCTCCACACAACACGACACAGTCTGACACTGCTCATGAGCTGATCAGTAAGTCACAGCACGCCCCCTGTCGGCTCATATTAGACCTCTATTACGTGCGTCAAAAACACTTTACTTTCCCACTATCACCCGCTTGTTTTATGTATTAGCTTTGTCATAGCGGGTGTCATGCGCTCCCTTTTCACCACAAGAGACCCAAGACGACCCCCCACCCCACTCTACCCTACCCCACCCGGCTGTGAGTGCGTTTGCGTCTGCGTGTGCGCGCGTAGCCACACCTGCGTGAAGCGGTGTGCGTACGGGGAAAGTCCGTCAGACATCAGCCCAGAGAGGAGAGAGGAGAGAGGGGAGAGAGGAGCCACTATGCGCGCCTGCTGGAGAGACTGAAGGGAAAGCTCTGGAAATACCACTCTACTTATAACACAGACATATAAATATACCCACAAGGGCGCATCGCTGTGTGCGCGGAGAGACACGGACGGAGCGGTGGAAGATTTAGGACCAAACGAGCTGGAAAATGTTGAAGAGGAGACACTGGCTCCGCGCTGCAGTCTGCACAGGTAACAGAGCACAGCGGACCTCACATGGCAACTTTTTCCTTTTTTACATCCAGTCCTAAACCAGCCGTGTACTCGTGCGTAAAGTTAGAGATACCAACTATTTTTACAACTTTTACTGACAAAAAAGTGCCCTCTGTGTGTGGATTGGGCGATAAGGTATAAGGATTTAAAGGTAGGCTAAACACATTCTAACATGAATGAATAAAATGAGGCTTTAGGAACACTGACATTTCAACATGTTCTGTTCTTAATTTGCGTTATTATTATTTTTTTTTGTTAACCTAAAATGCATAGGGCTTGTAACTTATTTATCTCAGCGTTGGAAATGCCTATAAGAAATCTAAAAAAAACTAGACAAATGTTGTTATGGAAACGTGCACAATATGAACACACAGCATGGTACATACAAGCCAATATATAACTGTAAAAATCTTAGTGTTTGAATTCATATAAATACGTATAATAAATTCAATTCGCTCTATACAATTAAAATTCAGCACTTTTATATTCATGGGAGATGGCAAGGAAAAGCTATTTTTATGACACCCAAATACACAACAAGGCAACCAAGAAATGTAGAAACATGTTTTAGTATCGTTATAATGAAGCTCTGCAATAGGCTGTTTTTGGTAGGCATATAATTCAAAAAATATATTGAGACATTATTTTTTGCAATATTCACACATCACATCCCAATTCCGACAGGTAAGAAAGGACAACATGTGATGAAGGATTATTGACATTTTTTAATGATTATTTTTATGTTGCTGGTTTATTGTTCAGCAAAAATATCACGATTCTGTGTTTCTCAATCTGTGGCACATCATACTTGAGCCTCTTCTGTGGATAATGGATGTTTCTGCGTTTTTATCATTTGCTGAACATATGAGTTGTTAATTTTCCCTACTTTGGGTGAAAACTCATTTAGAACACTCGCTCATTTTCTCATTCATCCATTTTCTCCCACTTTATCGGTTGTGGGGTCACGGGGGCAGCGGTCTGAGAAGAGACGCCCAGACTTCATCCATGCACACAGCTTATCCAGGGAAATCCCAAGATGTTCCCTGACCAGCTCAGAGACATGTAGTTCCTCCATAGTCCTGGATCTTCCCCAATCTCTCCCTCCCAGTGGAACATGCCGGGTTTTGGATAATATTTTCAGAAATAAATATAATTTTAGTTATTCACACAGGCCTCTTGGCAGATGTCTGTGCTCTGTGGAAGCTTTTTTAGTTTATGTTTGTTGACTTAAAACGGCCAGATACTTTGCAATCAGCGGTTCCAATCTTATTTGTGTTGTGTTTTGTGTTTTTAATTGTGTTAAAAGCCCTTGTAGGTATGAACGTTACAAATCAGCCTTGGCTATACATGTTGTCTATTGTTTACACTTGTCCCTATCACGTAAATCAATACATAAAATAAAATAATAAATAGTTAGCTGTATATGCATTTATAAAAAGTAGTAGTATATACATATTGTAATGATATTTACATTCAAATGGCCTTTATGAGATGTTCCCATGTCTCAGTCACCGCCAAAGAGGACAAAAAATGTGAAGGAATTTCCTTAAGAATGACCAGAGCAGTTCAAACAGGGAAGCGAGGACAGTGTCGCCATTGTGTCCGTGTGCATGTGTGTGTGCCGTGCCGGTAACCTTTGTGCCGGGGGTGGTCCACAGACAGAGTGTGTGCTGAACAACTCCTGTAAATCATCAATTAGACTTACTTTCATGCACTTCTGCTGCATGCTGGAAAATCCATAAAACACACAGAGGGATGTGCTGTTGTTGCTGCTGCTGTATTCAACTTATTGCCATAGGAGTGATTCAATGGCTACGTCCAGGCGCGGTCTCGTGTTCCCTGTGCTCCTTGTGATCCCTGTGCTCCTGGTGCTCCCTGTGCTCCCTGTGCTCCCTGTGATCCCTGTGCTCCCTGTGCTCCCTGTGATCCCTGTGCTCCCTGTGCTCCCTGTGATCCCTGTGCTCCCTGTGCTCCCTGTGATCCCTGTGCTCCCTGTGATCCCTGTGCGGTAGAGTTAAAGCTCTATACTGGATTCGTGGTCTCTGGAAACACGAATGAGCAGATTATGGTTTAAATATTCAAGTTTTGATGTCATCCTGAGAGTTAGCTGAGGGATTTATTGTGTGTGTGGTGTGTTGGTGTGTGTGTGTGTGGGTGTTGGGTGTTGGGTGTGTGTGTGTGTGTGTGTGTGTGCGTGTGTGGGTGTTTGGTGTGTTTGTGTGCGTGTGTTTCGTGTATGTGATGTGTCTTTTGTGTGTGAGTGTGTGTGTGGCGTGTGTTTTGTGTGTGTGTTTCTTGTGTGATTCCTCTGTGTGTGCGTGTGTGTGAGTGCGTAAGTGTGTATGAAATGTGTTTGTGTGTGAGTGTGTGTGTGGCGTGTGTTTTGTATGTGTGTTTCCTGTGTGATTCCTCTGTGTGTGTGTGTTTCTTGTAAATACTGTATGTCAGGTGGCATGCATAACAACAACCAAAGTAGATCTTTAGAAGCAGAACTAACCCAGATCTGATCAAGGACATGACCAAGGTTACAGTGAAAAACATAAATAAGTAGTTGTAGTAAGTAATGTTTATTTATATAGCGCATTTTACAGACCAAGGTCATCCAAAGCACTTTTCAATGTTCAGAGTTCAGATATTGTTCTAATCATTCCACACACGGTGATGACGGAAGCGAGTCGCCAAACACACTGGCGCATCAGCCCCCAATCAACACCATCCATTCACTCTCTCATTTAAATTCATAGCTATTGTGCATGTTTTTAGTGGTGGGGGAAACCGGAGCACCAGGAGGAAACCTACACAGATATGGGGAGAACATGCAAGCTCCACTCAGAAAGGCCCTGTTCCGACGGTTCCGACAGGTCTTTATGACAAAGTGTACACAGTTCATCACTCACAATGTGAGCAGGATTCAGCAAAAACATAAACATAAAAAAAAAAAAAAAACGTACAATCGAATATTCCTAAAATATAATAACATTGACCTTGATCAATAGAAGGCTTGAGATTAAACAAAAACAGCAGAATTCAGCCAAAATAGCCATAATCCAACTTTCGACTGAGATACTCCTTGTGTATCTTACAAAGGAAGTAGCAAACATCAACCTGCTACGCTTATGATTTATTCAACGCTACATAAACACTCGACGGTACTGATGGCAATAATCCATCTCACGTGAATATTCAGATGGATTTACGGATGTTATCAGTCAGTCTAAACCAAACACCTCATATTATGTCTTTTATTAAGGTTTACACGATGAGACAGTGAAAGAAAAGTTTCATAGACAGGCAAAAGCATGATCTCAGAATCTAAATTGTCTACTTTATCACAGTATATGACCATCTTTCACACATTTGGCTTTGTCTGCGATACACATTTTTGATCGAAAATGATATGATCATAATTTACACACGTTTTTTGAATCCATGTGTTTATTCTTTTTTTTACGCCTCATTGAACTGTCACAGCATTTTTTGACGATGAAAACCTTTAAAATGTACATTGAAAAATGGTAAACAATTACAATATAGGGATAGCTGACTCTTGACTCTATGTTAGTAAGTTCGAAACGTTTATATTGTATGTACGTATGTGTTTTTACGGATGTGTTTTCTGCGGCTGGACACCTGAATCTCTTCTACGGGAATCACGAAAGTATCTATCCACCCATTTATCTTCAATGTCGGTTTATCATATACGTCACAAATACCACTTTTTCCATGCAGTATAGCTATATTTCTTTTCTGCAGATAGAGTGAAAAAACAAAATAAACGTCCAGCTATAGAGTGCTGTCTACGAGTCGAGCTGTCACTTGCACTGGAGCAGCAGTACTTAAAAAGCCTTTGACTTTAAAACAACTGAAGCTGAAAACAACATGTGATAGAGCTTGTTATAAAAGCGCCCCAAGTCCACGCCTCATGAAAGAGCAGTGGCCAAAGCAAAGCAATTTATGGCCCGGCTCTCTGTGGTGCTGGGCTGTGTGTGTGCGTGTGTGTGTGTGTGTGTGTGTGTGTGTGTGCATGTGTGTGTTCGCCTGTGCTTGTGCTGTGTTGTTCTGTGTGTGTGTGCGTGCCTATATGCATGTTTGCTGTGCTGTTCTGTCTGTGTCTGTCTGTGTGTGTGCGTGTGTGTGTGTGTGTGTGTGTGTGTTTGCCTCTGCTTGTGCTGTGTTGTTCTGTGTGTGTGCGTGCCTGTATGCGTGTGTGCTGTACTGTTCTTTCTGTGTCTGTGTGTGTGTGCTGTGCTGTATGTGTGATTGCGTGTGTATGTGATAATGGTATAGGTGAGGTGTCATGGATGCCTTGTGTGGGTCAGTGTGTGTGTGCGTGTACTGTGTTGTATATGTGATTGTGTGTGTGTGTGCGTATGCTGCTCTGCCTGTATGTGTGTGTACCTCTGTGCGTGAGCTATATGTGTCATTGTTTGCGCATGTCCTGCGTATGTCTATGCGTACATGTGTGTGTGTGTGTGTGTGTGTGTGCGTGTGCGTGTGCATGTGACCTGGTATAGGTGCGGTGTCATGGAAGCCTTGTGTGGGTCAGAATCTTAAATGTCTCCACAGGGAGTTTAGTTTCAACTTCAGCATACCAAACACAATACATCCAGTCATTTCTACAAACTGTTCTAGAATTTCAGAATGTTTGAGGTGCTACTTTTATTCGGACAATCGTTGCTGTTCAGATTAAAATTATAAAGTCAGATTTTACATTTGTACTCTAACATATCCAGTTGCATTGCGTTCACATGGGAGCAGACAGAAATAAACTAAACTTGAATTGAATGAATTCATTGGATACACAAATCTTTTTAACCTCTTGAGCCATGTTGTAAATACTTTTAGGAACGAGGATAGATGTTTCCTCTTTTTTTTAAATCTATAATTGCAGAATTCTATTACAGTAGAGGTTGTCATGCCCACTGGGAGTGACCAAGACAGATGGGCTGACAGCGAGACAGCCCACTCATTCATTTCTATGATCATTAAGCTTAAGACAGGCGTATGATAGAGTAGATGTCCATGACCACCTCCTAACCCCCAGGGCAGGTGCACAGCAGTAACGGACAATCAAGGACCATCTACAACCATTTTATTTCCTTGTATCAGCTTTTTTTTCCCGATTATTATGCTCATGAGATTTTGTGAGGTCAGTTGATTAAAGAATATTTAGGATTCAATTAAATTCAATGTATTCTTGTATAGCCCTAAATCACAAAAGTAGTTATGGAGGACTTTATAAAAAGGTTGGTCCATTGGTCAATAAGGGACAGGTGACCATAAATGTTGATAAATGTCCTTAAATGTTGAGTTGAGTGTCCTGTATCGTCACCACTTTCCTTTGGGTCCAAACCATAATGATGTGTAACAAAATGTATTTTGATGAAAGTTTTAGTTTGTAATATTTTTGAAAAACAATAATATAAGATAAGAATTCCTTTATTCGTCCCGCAGTGGGGAAATTTTGATGTTGCATCGCACATATAGGACAGTAGTAAGAGCACACAGGGATCACACACAATATATACACTATATACAAATAAGTAGTAGCTATGTTTCTTAGCTAACATAACTAGCTGTAGATGCTGAAAAAGCTTCAATACCAGTCAAAAAATATATATGTAGTAGTGCAGTTATATACTGTACAGTTAAATAGTGCAGGATAATAAGTATATAAGTAAAGTGACATGAGGTAAAGTGACATTGTTCTGTGACATTCTAAAGTTGCAGTATTGCACATTGCACATGATTTAAGAATTTACTTAATTACAGATGAATGAAATTTACAGGCTCAGCAGTTCAGATATTGAAGGTATCTTTGAATGTTGCTGATAAAATCCCAATTTCAAAGCAGGATCATTCTTGTAAAGCATTAGATTTTCTTGAACGGAAGAAATGAACAGCAGGAATGAAATGTATATAAAATGTATATAATAATAATAATAATAATAGTAGTAATAATAATCATAATAATCATAATAATACTACATTGTGCTTATATAGTACTAGTATTATTGTCAGTGGAAATAACACATAATCAACATTAAATATGTATAAAACTGAAAGAGATGGCTGAAATTGTACACAACCATAAGTCATGATACTTTGAATAATACTTACATAACTGGAATTATACAGTATACATGACACGGCACAATTTTAGTATCATTTGAAAGTGTTGAAGTGTTTAATGTTCCCAGTTATTGTAAATGTGTGTCCCTTCAGCAGAAGTCTATAATGTATCATACTTTGGATATAGCACTGCGCTGCTGTCTTTCTGTCTTTTGTCCAAAATATGGATAAAAAAGGAATCGTTGAATCACTGTAAAATAGGCTGCCAAAGAAAACATACCGAGCTCCTCCATCTGTGTGTCTGCTGTGTTTATGATGTTCTGGTGTGATTATTTACCAGACTTTTTGGTGTAGTCTAAATAAGGTTGCGCAATATGAGGAGATGTTGGAATCCAGGGCAGTAGCACAGCTGTGTGTACAGTCTGGGTCTATCCCTGAGCACTAGACTTGTAATGATACAGAAATATAACTTTGGATTGTAATATTCATGAAGTTTCCAGACTGTTTTAGATGTTGAAGTAAACTGTCGGAAAAATTATGTTTGATTGGAATCCTACTGTGTCTTTTTGTCAATGTGTCTATGTAAGGCTTGGGGAAACAAATATCATCTAGTAGCAATATTTCTGACTAACATTGCGATTTTGTTCACAATAAAAACAAAAAACTATAAAAATATCAACATTTGAAGAAGTGTACACATGCAGCAATACACAAAAAATACCAATTACACAATCCGCCCATATTTCTAACCTACAGTGCAACACTTTTTCTAGTAGAAATAACAGATTACTGCAAATATTACACACTTGAATCACAAAATCTCACAAAGACACATAGTTGTACAGCACAGTTTATTTACAGTTTTTTTCTTGTCCGACAACAAGACAAGAGATACTTGCTGATTTCTGTGACAAATCCTCAAATATAAACTCAGATCAAATTCAGTTTTAAATAAGTCAGCTTTGTTTATTGCGTCTTTCATGAACAGTCACAAAGTGCTTCACAAATTGTGGCGATTTTGTCCTCTCACTCCTCACAGCAACAGGAAGCACATGCCGGAACTATGTACACGTTTTTAATGGTAGCAAAAACTCGGAGCACCTGGAGGAAACCTACGCAGACACAGGGAGAACATGCATACAGAAACGTAGGACCTTGGACAGCACTCTCGCTTCTCAGCAAGAAGGTCGGAACAGGGCGTTTCTGAGTGGAGTTTGCATGTTCTTCCCTTGTCTGCGTTGTTTTCTCTGGGTGCTACGGTTTCTTCTACCTCTAACAACATGCACAATAGTTATGAATGTAACGAGTGAGTGAGTGAATGGATGGTGTTGATCGGAGGCTTTGATGCACCAGTGTCTTTGGCGTCTCGCTTCCGTCATCACCGTGTGGAGAGAATTAAACAATATCTGAACTCTGAACATTGTAAAGCGCTTTGGGTGGATGGATTGTAACCACTTCGTTAATATTCATTTTTCTTTATTTCTCTTAGATTCCCATCGGCGTCCAGCCCAGTGACTCGCCAACTGTTCCCTGAGGTCCCGCTCGGCCTTTCTAATATAAGAGGAGACCATAGAGACCGCCGCTCCTGTAGATTAAACCCTATTCGGCCTTCACATCTCTCCACTCCCAGGTGACCATGTTTGGTGAGTCTGTGTGGTCCCTGTAGAGTTTGGCACGGATGGTCATCGGTTGGACAGATGGACCCGGCCCTGACCCCTCTCGTCACCCGGGGAGATGCCAGCGAAGTGGACGGCTGAGTGGAAGGAGATGGGAGGGGTGTGGGCTGTCAGGGAAGAACGTTCAAAGAGGTAAAGCTATGCATTGTAAATGGTTTACTGTAGGGATGCACCAATACTACTTTTTTCAAAACCGTTACGAGTGTGAGTACCTTAACTTGAGTACTCGCAAAGTGGCCGATGCAGAGTACCGTTACGAGTACTGCATTGTGTTTCCCCTGGAATTCATAAAACTGAAATTTAATTTTTTGATTTCTCTTTTCAACAATAAGAAAATGCTTTAACAATTAAACATGTCAGCAATGGTTTTAACTGTCAACAATAAGAGCCACTGTCATATTCCACTCATACAAATGGTACATAGCAAGAGCTTGCAAAGGTTGCTCTGCGGTGGTGGGGAGTTTTATCAAGTTGCTGGTGTTATATGTGTTTGTTTTGGACCCACCTCGACACAGTTTTGCCTTACACAACGTACATTACGCGTTAATCTTGTCACTCTCGTTTACTCGCTGCCACACGGCCGACATCTTGTCCGCTCGGCGCTAGCCTGCTTGCCGATAGCTTTAGGAGATCACCATGACAACACTTGCCGCACAGATGTCTGCTATTGTGACACTAATGTAAATTAAAAATGTGGGTATCGGTGTACAAGTACAAGCTTATGATATCGTCCCGATACCCAATACCAGTATAGGTATCGGTGCATCCCTAGTCCCTACTCTGGGTTAGGGTTAAATGATCAGATGAAAATGATAATTTTCTTTTTTTGTATATGTAACTGGGCACATTGTGGTCCGACACAAAGCACCTCACGACCCGTATCACATCAAGCATACATTATTAAAACATTAAAGGAGCAATATGTAAAAATCTGGCCATAAGTAGTACTGCAGTCACAGTCAATATTTTGTAGTCCTCTCCCACTCTCCCTGACTCAGGTTGCCAGATACACACCAAATCCAGCAGCAAACACAGGGAATTATTTTATCAGTTGTTTGTCTTTCTCTCACATTGCCATGATAGCCGTGCTAATGTTTAATAAATGTTTTGATTAATGTTTTTTTATTATTATTATTTGGACATAAAAAAAAAAAAAACCTATGTAATTATACATAGATTATGCAAAATAAATAAGCAATTGATGTCCAAAATAGGAGTGGGAAGAATGGATGTTGGAACATATTTCATCAACATCAGGGTTTCCTCCAGAGGATATCACCCTTCAATTTAATTCATTCCCTATTTTTTAGTCCCACATCAAAACGAGACAAACATTATTTTAATTGGGGTGGTCTCAAATGATTGGTCTCAAATTATTTGTTTTGCAATCAAGCTATAATCTGCTAAAAACATCTAGATCTTAGTTTTTGGCCGTTTTTTGAGCAATCTGTCAATATATGTGAAATTGAAATTGAACGGGCTGTGCTCGGACTCGAACTCGAGCCACCGGAGTGCAAGTGCAACGGCCTAGCCACAATCCACTGGATGCAGAATGGGCTCAAAGCGCAAGTTTTGCATCACACAAAAAGTTTTATCAGCTGTCTCAATTGTTCAAAGGCGTCCCGATATAAATCCTCGTTTTAGTCTTTGTTTTGTCATTAATTATTTGAGAGTCATAACAAGATCTTTTTTAGTTCTGCCGTAACAAGTTATTTAACCAGTGAGATTAACTAGCCGTGCGGAGTTCTGACAAACCGATCACGGACTTCCATGACACTTCCTGATTCGCGAAGCGGCGGAGGGCAGGCCGCCAAGATGAAAACAATAACAACTTTTACGGGTCGTAAAACTAATTTTGATAATCAAATATCTCGGCTGAACTACTGTTATCAGTTAAAGATGAATTCGAAAAGAGCATGATTTAATAACGCCTTTTGAAATATGGGGCCATTTAATGATGACTTGATATGCAAATATTACATACTGCTACTTTAAAATCTACATAAACATTACAAAAAATTAAATAAATAAATAAATAAAAAAGAAATAAAAACTAAAAGCATTAAAACAAAAATACATCCCATTGCATTAAAAAAAAGAGCAAAGATTATTTTTTGTTAATTTTTCAAACATCAAACACATATAGATAAGATCTGTGTCAAAATGAACATTGAGCTTTGAACATGTGAAAATAGCATTCTTTTTTTTTCCTGTAACAATTGTTTAGCACTCTCTGTGTTGCTGTGTGTGTGGCTGGCATACTGTATGATGTGTACGTTTCTCCAGTTTTTTAATGAGTTCCCTCCGGACGCTCCGGTTCACCCTACACCAAAAACATGAACCATAGGAAAAAGATACTTTTGACCAAAGTAAAGTGTCCAAACGCCAAAGAAATAAAGGAAAAATATAAAGGTTATAGCCCCATCACCCAAAACATAAACCATAGGTAAAATAAATATTTGATCTTTGGCGTTTGTTTCTTTGTAAAAATCCCAAAGAAATAAAGTAATGAAAAAACATAAAGATAAAAATCAATTGTGTCAATAATTGTATTCACACGTTGATGTTAACTGGACTTTTTTATTTTATTGAAATACAATAAATACACTTAAATCAGGTTCGTAATCAGATTGTCCGTTATCTTTTCCCACTATGAAAAGGACAATACCCCCAGTCTAACTAACTACCATTAATCACTGCTCTTCCCAACAATGAGGTTGAGAGTCCTTAGCTCTTGAGGACCCTACAGCCTCCGCCCCTCCCTCCCGCCCTCACAAAGAGGCAGGAGTAAAACTGCACAAGGAACACAGGGACCTCCATTTCTCTTCCCTAAATTGTACTTGACATTTTATTTTTTTTACTTTGATAAGTCGGCTTTGACAAGATAGTAGTCGCCTGTTCCCATTTTCAGGGGAGAGAAGAAATCCAATTTATCACAAAGTTGCAAGAAAACATGAAGAAGCAGTATAGCAGACTCCGGTCTCGAAAACTTAAGACATAGTTCACACTCTATACCTTTAATATCTGTATCATTACAGCATTGGTGATGATTTTACTAAGTAATCAAAGTAGGGCTGGAAGATTTTTCAATATGGAATACACAGACTGTAGGGACAAATACAGCTGGAAGTCCCTCCACAACATTTTATTCACACACAACTCAACTCAGTGGCTCAGTTGGTAGAGCACTGGTCTTTGAACCTGAAGGTCCTGGGTTCGAGCCCCCCATGAGACTTTCTCCACCGATTCCCACTGATGTCTGCTGTTGTTGTGTCCTTGGGCAACCCACTTTGCCTGATGCCCCCGCTGAAAGATCAAGGCTCCTGTGGACTCACCACCTGCAGGAGGATCAGTGAGGGGCTGGTGCTGCTCTGACTGCCACCTCCTCGACGTATAAATGGATTAAGGGGAAGAAAATGGATGGATGGATGGAGTAGGGACATTACACATTCATCAACATTGATGCCTTAAGCGTCAGTGTAAATGTGGCGGCGGCCTTAGAATAAATGCTAAGTTCCAAGGTAACATAGACATAAAAGACTTTAAAACCTTACAACGACAAATCATACAAGGAACAATTACATAATTTTTGCTCAGCCTAAAGACAAAAACTATACTCTCACTTCATATTAGATGTACATATATGAAGAATCATAAGTAGTTTTAATATTTAAATATGTAGTCATGATATATTATCATGATATTTTTTCTCTGAATCATAACAAACTGTATGTCATATGAAAATCCTTATTGACAACATTATGCTTGATTTTTAGTTCAATAAAGTGGAAAGTGTCTATTATGACATGCAGTCTGTATGTTCTTTCCCTGTTCACTGGCATGAAACTCACCCCAAAAACCGCTAAGAAATTGAAATAAATCCCCTCTGTAGCATTAAAGATGTTTCAGAATTATCCTCATCATCACTACAGCTTGAGCCAATTCAAACGCCAAAGTCATCTCATTCACTTACTGTATCTCCTCTCTGCCCCCCACATTAGCATACAAATCTGATCACTAATTTGAAAAGATCCAAGCATCAACAATAAAAGCGGACAGTAATGGCTGGTGAAATGAGGGGACCGGGCCGGCAATAGTCCCAGAGACGCGCAGGTAATTTGGGTGCAGGGACAGTGTCTGGTGACCTTGCACAATGCTTTCTCCAAACTTAGGACGTGGCAGAATGTGTGAGAACGTAATGATGGACTTCACAATTATGGCTCCTTTTCTGGGCTTTTTAATCCACAATGTATTATAATATGAGAGAGATTGAGTCATATTAGCTTTAACAGCAGGGCCACGCTTCCAGGACACTCTTACTATTCATGTCAGCAAAAAGAGTCATTTTGGATTGTGTGCGGATGTACTACTGAGATAAATTGTGGTCATGCTTTTTATGGTTCAGTGATTTTTCTTGTGGCTAAAAATGGCTCTAAAACCCCTACATTTCAATCCACAACAATGATATAAAATCAATATATCACCAGTTTTCACAGGTATATAGTTTTGGTCTTTTCATATGAGCTTTTTCAGACAGTAAAGTGAAAAACAGAGGACCACCCCATGGATCTATAATAAAATCTGGATAGGCTATTGCTAGCTTATAGCTGTCCCACCCATGGGCACAGGGGGCGCCCGTGGTACTGCAGACTAAATTCACGTAGGCTACCCAGAAAAAAGTCCCATAGAACTCAATGTAAATTAAAACAGCTCGACCTCAGCTGACAGAGAACCTACAGCTTTCATAAAGATCAGATTTTGTGGGGATTTTGGTGTCCCTTGTCATCCTGAACTTTTTTTTTTTCTTAAATCCTTCGGTTTTCTTTAAATCTACACTTTACTGCCACAAACTCTGCTCCTTTCCTTCCCGCTCTGGCTCCACTCTGCTGCTGCTCTGATCAGCAGCTCTGATTGGTCAGAGCGCGGCCGAGCCCCTCTGTGCACGTGCATGAGAGCCACACAAGCGTATTTGGCGCAACGCATCATAGGAGCTCGTCCACTGCGGGACCAAGTTCCTCTGATTTGTCAGCGCCCGTGAAGTCCCATGCGCTACTGAGCACAAGCCATTCATTTGAATAGGGCGCCATCTTTTATAAACTGAGGCTTGGACCACACTCACTCATACTACAATACTGTTAAAGCTTGAGTACCTAACTTTCAAACCATAACAATAAAACTAAGTAATAAAATATATCTATTATAAGTGTCATGTGGTGAGATGAAGGAAGGACCTAAAATACAAGAATAATTAAACCAAACTCAAAAATCCAGGAATACAGACTAACATACACGGACAAAGATACTGGACCAGCAACACATGAGGATGAGCACAGGTACAAACAGACAGAGACACAGGTTAAACACAAGGGTGAGGCAGACCTTCTTCACTGACTCCCACTGATTACTGCTGCTGCCGTTGTGTCCATGGTAAGACACTTTACCCCACAGCCCATAAGGAGCGCGAAACACATATGTGTATGTCTATGTGTATTCATTGAACCAAATTTCTCCATCGTGAGAGCAATAAAGTATGTCTTCTTCTTCTTCAAACAGGGAAACAGGACAGGGAGTCAAAGTAAAAATGAAACCACAGAGAACTAATCTCAAAATAAAACCAATTACAAAAGTAAAATCCACAGCATGACAATAAGATCACCATTTAACCGTGTATGTATTTTTGCTCTCAGTCACATGTTTTGTTCAGCTTTTTCAGACAAATAAGTAATAAAGAGAGGACCACCCTCACTCAGCCAATCAGCTATCAGCCCAAAGAGTCAAATAGTGACTCATGAGGCTTTCAAGTACACACAATGGCCCTCATTTACAAAACTTGCGCAGAAAAGGGTGTATATTTTTGGTGTAGATTCCATACACGCAAGACCGAACGTGGGATTAATGAACGTGTGAGATCCGCCCAGATCTGAGCCTATACGCGGCTGTTTGTAAATGCCGCGGTGCAACACACATTGCTTTGCCAGAGGTGAATGAGGAAAAACAAATGTGTAATAATTACGCAGCGCAGAGTCTGCCACAGATTTACGGAGTTAGTGAGTAAGTCAAGTGTATTTGTATAGCGCCTTTCACAGACCAGAATCACAAAACGCTTCACATTTAGAAAAAACATACAGATGATAATAATACGCACAAGTCAGATTTAAAAATGAAGAAACAGAAGAGGGTCCTCATCATGATCTGTGATTGATTCAAAGTTTGCGTGTTTCCATTAGTTTTTCTAAAGAGAAAATTCAAATTTCAAAATGTGATGCTCAATGAAAACGCAGCTTATAATTTTGCCTGAGTGGGAATATGTTTATTGTTGTCCAAATCTTGAATTTCATGCGTGCTTGTGATGAAGGTTGAGATGAGCGTCACCACCTACTGACTTGGTGTATATTCTGTACAAACCTTACGCTCACGTCCAGATTGATAAATGCCAAAAAGTGTACATTTTTTGTGTACGCCTCATTTACACCCTGATTTGGCCGTACGCAAGTTTCATAAATGAGGCCCAATCAAATTGAGAAATTATGTTGAGATCTGGTTTGTCTTTTTGTCAGGACCAACAACATGTATAATTTAGTTTATTTGACAAATTGCCTTTCGGGAAGTGAACATAACACTTTCCCCACTGTGGGACAAATAGTGGTTGTCTTCTCTTATCTTATTTTTGGAATAAGTTAGATACCTCAGCTTTAAATACACAACATTCCATTTATAAATCATATTGTTTTCATCTTCTCTTTGATCCAGAACAAGTCCACCAAACAAAAAACAAAGGGAGAAGTCAGAATTAGCTCATTCATTCGGATCTTGGCACATTTGGGAGTGATCTGCGGGTCCATATTGTGTGACACTTGGAAAGCTTGTTGCGGGAGAAGTGAGACATTTCACAGCGAAGGTGCAAGGATGATAAATCTGGATTTTTAATATTGGAAAACGTAATTAAACTCCTCCAGCCCCGATAGAGCACGATGAACTCTCTCACACTCAGAGCTACTGCTTTGCTTCATAACTAATAGACAATGGATATGAATCAATATAAAATACATTATAGTACCGTTTCTTTTTGGAGGAGCTTTAACTAGTATGAAATTATTATGTTTCTTTGGAAAAACGACAGCATTTTTTCCACTTTCAGAATCATTAGAACAAGCTGTTAGAACAAGCTGCACTATGATAAGCGGGAGACTGAAACATATCCCATCGCAATTGTTATGAGAACTGTCTTGGTGATTGGTTTGTTCCGCACGCATCCCTCTTCCTATTTGCATTTAATTGAACGATCTCTGCAATTTTGAACAAGACAGAGCACATGTTTTGTTATCATCATGTTTGCTAATAACTCGCTATAACTAACTATTATACAGTATGTGCCTATCTATTTATGTATTTGTGAAAAATGTATGTATTTTTCTATCTATCTACAGTGCCTTGTGAAAGTATTTGGCCCCTTGAACCTTTCAACATTTCGCCACATTTCAGGCTTCAAACATAAAGATATACATTTTTTTTTTTTTTTTTCAAGTGGGACACAATCGTGAATTTAAAGTAAATTTATTGAATAATTTAAACTTTTTTAACAAATAAAAAACTGAAAAGTGGGGCGTGCAATATTATTCGGCCCCCTTGCGCTAATACTTTGTAGCGCCACCTTTTGCTGCAATTACAGCTGCAAGTCGCTTGGGGTATGTCTATCAGTTTTTCACATCGAGAGACTGGAATTCTTGCCCATTCTTCATTGCAAAACAGCTCGAGCTCAGTGAGGTTGGATGGAGAGCGTTTGTGAACAACAGTCTTCAGCTCTTTCCACAGATTCTCGATTGGATTCAGGTCTGGACTTTGACTTGGCCATTCTAACACCTGGATACGTCTATTTGTGAACCATTCCATTGTAGATTTGGCTTTATGTTTTGGATCATTGTCTTGTTGGAAGATAAATCTCCGTCCCAGTCTCAGGTCTTTTGCAGACTCCAACAGGTTTTCTTCCAGAATGGTCCTGTATTTGGCTCCATCCATCTTCCCATTAATCTTCTTCCCTGTCCCTGCTGAAGAAAAGCAGGCCCAAACCATGATGCTGCCACCACCATGTTTGACAGTGGGGATGGTGTGTTCAGGGCGATGAGCTGTGTTGCTTTTACGCCAAACATATCGTTTTGCATTGTGGCCAAAAAGTTCGATTTTGGTTTCATCTGACCAGAGCACCTTCTTCCACATGTTTGGTGTGTCTCCCAGGTGGCTTGTGGCAAACTTTAAACAAGACTTTTTATGGATATCTTTGAGAAATGGCTTTCTTCTTGCCACTCTTCCATAAAGGCCAGATTTGTGCAGTGTACGACTGATTGTTGTCCTATGGACAGACTCTCCTACCTCAGCTGTAGTTATCTGCAGTTCATCCAGAGTGATCATGGGCCTCTTGACTGCATCTCTGATCAGTCTTCTCCTTGTTTGAGATGAAAGTTTGGAGGGACGGCCGGGTCTTGGTAGATTTGCAGTGGTCTGATACTCCTTCCATTTCAATATAATTGCTTGCACAGTGCTCCTTGAGATGTTTAAAGCTTGGGAAATATTTTTGTATCCAAATCCGGCTTTAAACTTCTCCACAACAGTATCTCGGACCTGCCTGGTGTGTTCCTTTGTCTTCATGGTTCTCTCTGCGCTTTAAACAGAACCCTGAGACTATCAAAGAGCAGGTGCATTTATACGGAGACTTGATTACACACAGGTGCATTCTATTTATCATCATCAGTCATTTAGGACAACATTGGATAATTCAAAGATCCTCACTGAACTTCTGGACTGAGTTTGCTGCACTGAAAGTAAAGGGGCCGAATAATATTGCACGCCCCACTTTTCAGTTTTTTATTTGTTAAAGTTTCAATTATCCAATAAATTTCGTTCCACTTCAAATTCAGATTCAGTTTATTTGCCATTTGCAGTAAAAAAAAAAAAACACATTGGAATACATTAGCAAAAGTCACCAGTGTGCACAGACAAATACAGACATAAAACAACATTAAAGTACAAAAATAAAACAAATAAAACAGTAAACAAATGTCACTGTGAAATCGATCTACTAAAACAGTTTCAAAACAAGTGCAAATCATTAAAGTGCTCTGTTCACACTGATAACAGCTTGTGGATAAAAACCGTTAGCGTAACGAGATGTCCTGCATCTCAGAGAACGATATCTTCTGCCAGAGGGAAGAAGCTGGAACATGGCTTTCCCAGGGTGGCCAGAAGAGTCATTAACAATCCTAAGAGCTCTGTTTAAAAGTCTGGATTTATAAAGAACCTCCAGAACAGGAAGCTCACAGCCCACGGTCCTCTTCACGATTGTGTTCCACTTGTTGTTGATTCATGACAAAAAATTAAAATTTTATATCTTTATGTTTGAAGCCTGAAATGTGGCCAAATGTTGAAAGGTTCAAGGGGGCCAAACACTTTTGCCAGGCACTGTATTTGAGTTGAAAAATTCCTGAATAACAAATGATCAAGTAGAGCATGCCAGAAAGAGTGTGAAAGAAAATCGGAATTTCTTGTTGTCGCCAAGAGCCTGAAGAGGAGATTCCCTCACACATGAGACAGGAGGACAGAAGCAGTGGGTAAAGACTTTCACCGGGTTTTACTTAAATATTATCCACAGGTATTAAAGTTTAGCGATTAAAAACAGATTTTGTCATACATACTGAAGTATTTGAAAAACGTAAATTCAAGAGAGCTAAGACCTTCCCCTGAAGAAACCCAGATGTGGCTGGAACCTGTTTTTGTTGTTGTTAAACCCTAGATTTTATTTTACATTTCACTCAGGTTTTTAAAGCTCTACATAGCACGGAGACTGCACTGCTCAGAGTTTTTAATGATGTGCTTTTAACAGCTGACTCTGGTTCTCCTGCCATTTTAATTCTTATAGATTTGACAGCAGCTTTTGACACTGTAGATCATAGCATTTTAATTTTGCGTTTGGAGCACTACGCTGGTTTTAAAGACACTGCACTAAACTGGTTCAGGTCCTATCTTGGTGACAGGTATTTTTCAGTCCACTTTGGGCCCTACAAGTCTGGCCTGGCACCCCTCAATTGTGATGTTCCACAGGGCTCCATCTTAGGCCCCGCCCTTTTTTCTTTGTATATGCTGCCACTTGGCGATATTCTAAAGAAACACAATGTCTCCTTTCATGCTTATGCTGACCTGCAGATCTACCTGCCTTTAAAACCCACCTCATTGTCTATTGCAACACTGTTTGATTGTCTCCATGAAGTGAGAACATGGCTGGCCCAAATTTGTTTAATTCTCAACAAGAATAAAACTGAGATTGTTTTTTTTTAGCCTGCCTCCCTGTGGAGCTCAGTGATGCACTTGGTGCACTCTCTGCTCATGTCCATTCCTCTGCTAGAAACTTAGGAGTTATTTTTGATGGCACCTTCAGGATGGACAAGCAAATTAATTCAGTTATCAAAGCCAGCTTCTATCAGCTCCGGGTCTTGAGCAAAGTGAAGGCTTACATCCCACCCTCTGACTTTGAGTGAGTTATCCACCTTTTTATTTCATCTAGGTTAGATTACTGCAACTCCTTGTATTGTGGTCTGGACCTCTGCTCATTAAAGCGCCTTCAGCAGGTGCAGAATGCTGCTGCTCGCTTACTCACAGGGACACGTAAGAGAGAGCACCCCCGTGCTGGCCTCACTTCACTGGCTCACAGGGACAGAGAGAGCATATCACCCCCGTGCTGGCCTCACTTCACTGGCTCACAGGGACAGAGAGAGCATATCACCCCCGTGCTGGCCTCACTTCACTGGCTCACAGGGACAGAGAGAGCACATCACCCCCGTGCTGGCCTCACTTCACTGGCTCACAGGGACAGAGAGAGCACATCACCCCTGTGCTGGCCTCACTTCACTGGCTCACAGGGACAGAGAGAGCACATCACCCCCGTGCTGGCCTCACTTCACTGGCTCACAGGGACAGAGAGAGCACATCACCCCCGTGCTGGCCTCACTTCACTGGCTCACAGGGACAGAGAGAGCACATCACCCCCGTGCTGGCCTCACTTCACTGGCTCACAGGGACAGAGAGAGCACATCACCCCCGTGCTGGCCTCACTTCACTGGCTCACAGGGACAGAGAGAGCACATCACCCCTGTGCTGGCCTCACTTCACTGGCTCACAGGGACAGAGAGAGCACATCACCCCTGTGCTGGCCTCACTTCACTGGCTCACAGGGACAGAGAGAGCACATCACCCCTGTGCTGGCCTCTCTTCACTGGCTCCCTGTTACTTTCAGGGTTGACTTTAAGATTCTGATTCTTGTTTTTAAATGTTTGAATGGCCCCTGTATATCTGTCGGAGCTGTTATCTCTGTATGCTCCTGGCAGATCAGTGAGGTCTGAAAACCAGCTGTTTTTGAACGTGCCCCGGTCTCGTCTCAAAACTCGAGGAGACCGAGCCTTTTCTGTTGCTGCCCCCAAACTGTGGAATAGTCTACCTCTGTTCATTAGAGCAGCTCCTTCATTGGAAGTTTTTAAGTCTAGTTTAAAGACACATTTTTATGCTCTGGCTTTTAACACCTATTGAGCTTTACCACTTTACTTTTACATGTTTGTGTATGTATTTTATGCTGTTTTATTTTATTTTCATCATTCGTGCCTGTGAAGCACTTTGAGCAGCTGGTGTTGTAAATGTGCTATATAAATAAAGTTGACATTGACAATGACAATGACATTATTTTAGGGTTTAAGTTTGAATTTGAATTTATTTGAATGTATTTCGAATTTTGTGAATATTTAATTGTATCTTTCAGATCACCCAGCCTTGTCTATACTGTGTTTACCATTTGCTCACTGCATCTGAATCTTACAGAAAGCCAAAGACATGTAAGTGAACAGTCTTATCTTGATGCAGGAGTGGTTTGGTGTTTTGTCTGGATCTTTACAAGGCCTGTGTGACTCTGATAAGATGGAGTCTAGAGGTCGCCGCTGTGATAAAAGCAGCCCTGCGTGTTTGTCCACACTCTTGTAATCCTGCATGGAGAAACACGATGATGTACTTGAGCCATTACGCCGTCCATTTCCTCTGATGACTCGTGACAATGGGCGGTGCTTGATCACGCCGCTGTTACCTGCCACACTCCGGCAACACTGATCACCACTGGGCCCATCGCACAGGGCTCTCTGACTGGGCTAAAAATAGACACATGTGCTTATCAGAAAGCTGTTTATGCACTTTGTAGTGTTGTCATTGGGCAACATTTGTATTGGTCAAAACAAAGGGAAAGGGCTGTAGATTATGATAGCGCAGTGATTATGAAAAAAAAAAAAAAACAGACGCAATTAATACAAATAGTTTTTCAAGCTTACTTTATTATTTATAACTGAAACAGGCTCTAATTAAAATCTGTTTCAAATGTTTCCAATATCTGATTCCAGTGTCTGCATGGCTTTCCTCAGGGTGCTCTGAGTTCCCCTTCCGCTATAAACATGTGCAATAGGAATCTATCTATCTCTCTATCTATCAATTTATGTTTGGCTTGGTCAAATGACCCATATATGACCCAATAAAGTATAACTTTTTGACTTTACTTTGAAATAATATAAAAATGCACATTTTTGTTAATGTACAAA